>MEIZ01000010.1:966460-1036376 GCA_001723225.1 Globodera ellingtonae | reverse complement strand
CATTCTTCTTCCTTTTTTTCTATGAGAAAGGTCGTTGGCACCCATCCCTAATGCATATCACATCTCGAAATCATTTAACAATTACCGTATTACCTCTTTTAATTCCACCGGCGACATTAATTTCAACCTCCTCAGAAAGGGCGACATTATTAGAGGTGGCGACATTATTAGAGATGGCGACATTAATTTTCAAACTGTTTGGCGATATGTTCAGCTATCACGAAAATTCTTCACTTTTTCCACACAATTTCCATACCTCCGCTGTTTTTTGAGAAAAAACCATATGGGAACCCTTTTGTTTTGCAAAATTTTCGTTTYGGACCAATTTTCTTAACAAATTTCATCAAAAAATTCAAATTTTTTTCCGGCAGCGCCTATCGGCACCGCCGCCGGACCTCTTACGGCCCTGGTCTCGGGCAGAACACAAAAATTTGACCCCTAAGATTGATTTTTGAGAAAATTTTTTTCTGGAAAAATTCTTTAAGAGAAATAATAATGTGTAAACCCCAAAAATGCACCCTTAAAATCCAACTTTTTTCGAAAAAATTCCTAAGATAAAATCCAAAAATGCACCCCTAAAGATTGACTTTTTTCAATTTATGTTGAAGAAGCGGGATTGTCAGAAGATGAAAATGATTTGGAGCTTAGCGGTGTTGGAGAAGACGATGAATTATTTTTTGAAATTTAGCAAATCATAGTTTTATACATTTTCCCCGTTACATCTCGTCAAATTTGCCCAGTGGAAAAGAAATAATAAATTTGGTTAGTAATGTTAAATGGGGGCGCCATTATTAGAGGGGGTGACCGGCGACATTATTAGAGAGGGCGACATTATTTTCCAACCTCCTCAGAAAGGGCGACATTATTAGAGGTGGTGGCATTATTAGAGAGGGTGGAATTAAAAGAGGTAATACGGTATGTTTGTTATTTCAAAAATCYATCATTAACATTAATTTAGAAATCATTAAATTACTAATAATGTAATTGAATTAAGTTTTTGAGTTTATAGAGGCGCTGATCATTTATATGATTAATCAGTTTTGCGTTTCGATAATTTGTTATTTTTCTGAATGCAAACTAATACAATATTTAAATAATATTTTTCTAAAATATTAACCAGAATATGAAAATTTTCTACAATGTTCAAACAATTAACATTTTCTGGGTAGGAATGACATTTCACCTAGTGGATTTCGCCAAAATTAATTTTCTTTTCGTTGAATGTTTTCTTCATTATGTCATCCTTTCTCACCGAAATTTAAAAAAAAAATGTACGATTTGACTCCTGCTTAACCTCTGCCCCACTTTTGGCCGATGGTTAGAATCTGTTCCTTCTTTGGAAGGTATTTTATATTTAAAATAAAATGGACACGTTTTTTTGGAGGTAAAAATGAAAAATGTCAAAATTAGGGAGGTGATCAGTGATCATTCTTACTCGATGCCCTCATCTGTAAAAAGTCTCTACCACCAATTACATTTGATCATTCTTCGCTTCCATAAAGTTAAGAAGCTAAAAGTAAAAATATTTAGCTTATCTTAAGACTATGAATACAATTTCAACATTAGCAGGCAAATTGAAGTCCGCCGCGACTTCACCCGACCAACAGCATAAAAGCTAAATTTAATCCAAATAAAATGGAACAAATTTAAAATGCTTTTAWAATTGCCTTGAAGTGCCAAAAGCGGTGTGAAAAGGCAAGCATCAATTAATAGCGTKAMGAGAAATTGATTGATGACGAAAGTTCCTCCGAACAAATTCCAAATTATGATGTTCTGCGCAACAATAACAAACATAAAGACAACCAGCGTGTTGATGAGAAAGCAATTGCCAATGTCGAAATTGCGATGAATTGCCAAAAGTTGGCAGAATATTGCTCGTTCACCAAACTTTTTAAAATATGCGTTTGCTGTTCAATTTGCTGACTCAAATTTTGTGATTGAATCTGAAAAAATAATTTTATTTTTAAATTTGCTTCGAAATGGACGCTCACCGACTTTTGTGCCTCCTCCGTTTTTTGGAATTCCCTTTCATCTTCCAAAGCTTCCGTCAGCATTGAGAAGTTCGTTTGAGCAACTTTTTGTTCGTCCACCAATTTGAGCAAAATTTGATTTTGTCGTTCCAAAGTTTCCGCTTGCTGTTCAAATTTGGTGCTCATTTTTTGGAATTGAAACTGAAAATTGTCCAAATACCAATTTTATATTAAACATTTTTATTAAAAAAATATTTCAATTAACAAAATGACCAGTGAAAATCCTCCAACTGCAAAAATTAAGATCATCAAGATGATCCATTTGCAGCAAACTGTTCGACGCCAATCATTCGATGCTGCACCAATAAAGACTTAATGAAACAATTTTAATAAATAAATAAAAATATATTTGTTTGTTACTTGTGTCGTTGAAGAACGATTCGTGCAAATCAAACGCTGCTTCTGCACTTACATCGGCCATAATCAACAATTGATTTGGTCCGGTCTCGACTTTCTTTTAGGTTAAAAGTGTAACCAGTTTAAATTTTTTTATCTAAATAAATACAWAAGTATTTATTAGTGTTCGGTCGGTACGGGAAAGTACCGAAGCTTTTTCGGTACTTTTCGGTACTCAGGCTTCGGTACTTTACCGAAAAGTACCGACCGACCCTTCTGGCCGATCACTAGTATTTATTACCTTTGACCTCCATAATAAAATCATTTGGAATAATTTTTTATTTCAAATATAACTCAAAGACACAGAAGACGTTAAGAAATTGAAGAAAATCCAACACTAATCGTTAAAAAACATAAATGACCGCAAGGAATGAAGGCGTAGGTTTTCTAAATTTTGATTAAATCGTTCAAAATTGTAAAATATTATAAAAAAATGCAAATTTAAATAGTATTTAAATATCATTTTTGAAATTTCATGATTAAGTGAACATTTAATCGCTTCACCTGTTTCGACGACCCGTTAATAATTAACTGAAAAAGCGAACAATACAAGTAATTATGTATTATAGCTACCGGTCGGGACCAAACTCCAGCCTGGATTTTTAGGGGATTCCGGCATTGTATCCCGGGGTTTTTAGCCTACCGGACAAAACCGGGCTCCCGTCAAAAATACCAATTGTTATTGTTTTGTTAAATTATGCAACTATTAAAGATTTATTTTAGAAAATTGTGGATTAGAATTAGAATTTATTAAAAAATCCTCCTGTTTTCAAAAAAACAGACCTGCGCCATGCCAGGCTCTCAAAATAAACATTTTACCGCTGGACTAATTTAGTTTTCTGTTGGATAAAAAACCCCAGAAACAACGCGTCGTCGCGTCCACCACCACCATCCAATTGCCTGGGTCAACATTTTGCCGAAAAGAAATCAATAATGAGTAGAGTTGGCATTTTTAGGTTTGCATTTTATTTTTTCTGCAGCTAGCCTTTGTTGTGAGAAGCGCAAAAAACTGATTTTTTATGATTTATTTCCCAAAACGCAATAACCGAAAGTTTAATAAAAAGAAGCGAAGTGATCAAACCGATAAAAAGTGAGGAACAAATGCAACACCAAAAAAAAGAGCATATTTTTGAAAGCAAATTGGGTCAGAGGCGGGAAAACATATCGCCAATAATATCTTTAAATTATCGTTAAATGTTTGGCACTTTTGGAGTTCTTAACACCTTTTTGACATTTAAAAAAAAAAAACTCCTAAACCTTAAACTGTGTTTTTAGCATCAAAATCCGTTCTTTAATAATAATATTTACAGATTAGAATTTTTTTTTGTTGTTATTTTTGTTAAAAATTCAAACATTTAATTTACTATATTATGCACAATTTTTTTTTTGAAAATGTGCATTCTACAACATTATGTGTAATTTTGTTAATATGTTTTCTGCAATTTGCGTATAAGTTTTCATTATTATGTAAAAAAACGATTCCTAGTTTAGTTTCAATTTACTTAATAAATTCGGTGAATGTTTAACTATTTTGGAAGGTATTCGTTACAAAATTGTCAAAAAATCTTAATTTCCACAAAAAAATGTTTATATTTAAAAAAATTAATTCTTGAATCAATTAGTTGTGCCTTCATTTAGTCTGCATATTCCATTTTCTCTGGAACAATTTCGGTCAGACCGTCCGTTAAAATCTGCACAATTCGTACACTAAATTCTGAAATATGGGAAATTTATTTGTCTTATTAATGATAAATACTTTTTTTTTGGGATTATTATATTATTAATTTCAATTATATTTTTGTTTTTAAAAACATCGCAGCCTGACTACACGCTCTTTCTTTGTTTTTGTTTCTTAAAAAAATTCAAATATTTTAAATTAAATTTCCAATATTAATCGCTATTTTACTGACCATTCAAATAGCTGCTAATTTGTCGGTAAAAAGAGATTCGATTCAATGTCTTTTCCCATATAAATATCGCATAAACTGTCAGCGCAACGGCCATTATTGTAAGTCCGATGTAAGCGGTGGAAAAGTCTTTGATTATGGTGACCATGGAAAGTGAAAAGCAAATAGCCAAAAATAGAAACGGCAATACAATTGGCACGCGAATGGCCTGAAATTAACAATAATCATTTGGACTTTTTTCGGAAGCATAAAATTATTTTATTTAACAAAATGCAAAAAGTGTCAAATTAAACAATATGCCTATATATTTAGAACAATTACGTTTCAGTTAATGTTTTTAGGATGCATAAATCAAAAATTTTCAACTAGTTAATTACGCAAAGTTGTTCGCTTTTCCTCTGTTTTAAACGCCAATTTTTTGCATTTTTAGATAGAAAATTTGCAAAAATAAAATTTACCTCCGGATGGACAGGCAAATGTTTAAAGCGAATGTACAACAGGCAACACATGGCGCAACCGCGCTGAAGCCAAATTGCAAAGCCAAGATAGCCAACGAGTTCATCAATGTTGCCAAGAAATAACCCGATAAACGTAAAGATGGCCTAATGTTTTATTACGAATTTAATTATTTATTTTTTTTTTTGTAATTTTACATAAACTATTAGTGCAGCCCTCGGGCTGTCGTGAGTTCGATTGATGCAGGCAATGAATGATGGAATTTGACGTTCACGCGCTACAGCATATAAATACCTTCATTTTTTGAACAATTTTCAAAAATTTCTGGGAAGAATTGGTACTCAAAATTTACGGTACCTGCTCCCTGTAAAAATTGATGCGTTCAACGCATTCAGCAATACTAATGAGATTATAAACGGCATAAGTCTGCTAAAACCTCCCATTGTTTGTTCGGCAAATGTCTGAAAAAAATTTGTTTTAATTATTTTAATCAAATAAAATTTGTTACCATTGCAACGGCAGTGGACTTTTGGATGTCAGATACACTAAGAACAGCAAAAAATGCGAAATTGATGGTGGCGTAAATGAGTGTTGAACAAGTCATGCCGGTGAAAATGGCGAATGGCATTGTTCTGTTTAATTAATTTAAACGTGGATTTAAAATTGAAAAAGGGCCAAAGTTTGAGTAAATTTGTAAAAATATTGAAATACTGTAAGTCACCAATTAATTAAAATTGTAATCGAAACATTTAAATTATATTTTTTAGGGAATACTTTTTGGGTTTTCACCCCGCCCCCCTCGCAGCAAAAATGCAAATTTGGGGCTTAGATTTTCAACTTTTCTTCGAGTCCGGACTGAAATTTAAATCGACAAAATAAAAGATTGGATTTCCGTTGTCTTATAGTCAAAAAAAGGAGAATGTGGCGAGATTTGCATTTTGAAGGGGGGGGGACAAAACAAACCGAAAAGTACCCTCTCTATGTTTTGTAACCTTGCTGGATTGGACACTTCTTCAATGCCGTAATTTAGCACATCCCAACCGTCGTAATTGAACAAACCAGCAAAGAAGGCATTTGTCAGGTTGCCGACGTCCATTGACGAATTCGCGAATGGTTGATGCAAATTCTCGGTGTAACCTATGAACACGCTTATGTAAGCAAATATATTTAAAGAACCAAAGGGGTGAAATTTAGAAAAAATGCAAATTAGCTTAAATAAAATTTTGATAAAAAAAATGCAGAAGAATTAAAGTTTTTTCTTCAAAATATAATTAGCCTATTGCAATAAACAATTTCCTCTTATTTTTTAAAAACAATTATTATACTTTTTCTACCAACCTTTAAAGGTAAACCAGTATATGCCAATGCCGACAATTAAAAGCGCGGACAAAAATTTTGCCACAGCGGTGACCAGCTGGAAGGGCGCGACCACCGCCCGGAGGGAGAAGAAGTTGAGGAAGATCATCAGCCAAACAGCGCTGAACGCGATCAGTTTGCGTAGTGCAAACGCAGCTGTGGACGACTGGTGCTGATCAGCGTCAATGAGCGCGTCGAGGCCGAGGCCTTGGACAGTGTACTCGGCGAACGTCACGGCCTGGATGGCTGCATACAAAGGGTAGGTCAGCACACAGCCGGTCACCATGAACATAAAGGCCAACGGTCGCCTGTTAATTTAATTCCAAAAATAAAGGATGGGTTTTTAAAACCATTTGACGTAAGAGAGATAAGCAAAATCGCCGCCCGAACGTCGAATGCTTGTCCCAAGTTCAATGTAACAAAAAGCTCCTAAAGTGGTCGCTGCGGCAGAAAGAAGCCAAATCAGCAACGAAAGTCCAACCTAAAAATAAGTAATAAAGGAAATAATTTGAATAAACAAAAATAACAAATTCATTTTTAATTTATTGCTTATTCCAAAATTTAAACATTGCGATTCAGAAATTTTAATATTATTCTATTTTTAAATGTGAATTATTTCGTTGAATTATTTGAAAAAAACTGGCCGATCCCGTCTTATTAAGAATTGTTGTGGGTGTTATAAAAATTCCGGATCCAACAACGCTTCCAATAAAGTACGAAGTGGCTCCCCAACGACCAATTTTGTTCTGCTCAGATTTTGTCATTTGGAAGAGTTCAAGGAATTGTGAAGTGTTAATAATTTATGCATTTAGTAAATAATTCATTTTATGCTAATTTAATTTTAAACAAATTATTCTAATCTAAAACCAATTTGTCTAATTTTAAATGCAAAAATTAATCGATTCCAAATTTCCTCAAAAATGTTTGGGGCCAATTGAATGAAAATGCATAATTGTTGTGTAAGCGTTATCATCACCTTTCATAGTTTTGGTGTGCAACTAATTTTCAATCTTTTTTTTTGTTTGTTTGTACAATTTAGAATTGTTTCGTTCCTTTATCTTTCGCATTTCCATGATAATTTTTGATACTCAATTTGACGATCAGATGATAAGCACACATATTTTTTGTGTCGAGACGAAATCAAGGAGATAGGTATTCATTTAAAAGCGATTTGTTTCTATAAAAAGTTTAGGGTATTCACAATCTGGTGAAAAATTTGAATTAATAAAAAGTAAATTTATCACCTAACAAACAATGCAAATGGGACATTTCGAAGGTCTCTCTATTTTTATGGATCAACTGAAAATTATTGTGCACTTTCTCAACCAGTTCATATTTGAATCATCGGATTTTAGTTGGAAAAATCAATGGCCAAAGAAGTTGAGCTGTTGTTGAACCCCTCCAGTTCATCGCCGACAACTCTGGTGCCAGCTCCAAATGTGAACCATTCAATTTTGCCACCCAACACTTTCATGCACAAAGAATTCAACGTTGCTTTGGTCGTCTTCGGAAGGGCGCAGCCTTTGAGCGTCACAAAGCTGTCCTTATTGTCTAAATTTGTTTTATATCTAATTATTTTTAAATTATTTTTATTATTATTTACATTGTTGTGTATTTCGTGGCACACATTTTGCGCTCACACATTTGCTGCTGTGTTTAGAGCATCGAATGCTTTTGGGAGCCAATTGAAAAGTATCGAAATTCCTTGTACTGTCGTTCCCAGTCCCGTCTTGAGAAGATAACTTTCCCATTAATTCCGAGACACATTCAATATCTAAAATAAAAATTTAATTTAAATCACAATATTTTGTTAATAAAATTAAGGACCTCCTTGTTGAATGGCCAACGTGACTTTTTTGGGTTTGTTGCAGCCCGACTTGTAACAGAACTGGCAGTTGATGTACTTGGCCACTGCTTCTGTGCCGTCAACATATGGCGAAAATACGCCTTCGTCCGCACATCCAGTGCGATGAGCGAAAACATCGCCTAAAATTTTCAATTTTGGGTGTACAAAACTCAAAGAAATTGGATTTGTTTTATTAAACAATTTTTTATTTTTTTAAACCATGGACAGTGATGAATGTGGCACTAAAACAGCTTTTAGCTTTAGGCGAACAATTCATTTTTGTGAAACTGCCAAAAACGCCCTCCTCGGCCATGGCAAAGCCCCATCCATCCCAACAACTGATCGCTAAATATTTGGGTTTATGGAATGATTTTAACTTTTGAAAGGAATTTTAAATATTAGTACCATTCGCTTCGTCAAATGCCGTGGTGGCGCTGAACAGAACCACAAACACAAAGAAAAACATTTTAAATTGAAATAAATATAATTAATTCGAAGGATTTAAATGCAAATGCGCCGTGGCGTTAAATACAAAAAAATAAACATTTTCCTTTTGACTTTATGATGACTAATTTGTAAGCAAAATGAGCCACGATTTTTTCCCATTTCAATGTAAGAAAGAAAAGGCTTTTGAATTCAACATTTGATGAGTAATAAATGTTACACCGCGAAAATAACATTTTTTGTTTTGTTTTAAACTTTTTGGGAATTCAGAAATAGGAATAAATAAATGTAAAAAAAATATATGTTTTGAATATTTAAACTTTTTAAATTCATTGAATATTTTATAAAAAATCCGAATGATTTGAGCATCCAAAATAGGAGAAAAGGGTTTTTGAAAACTTAAGGGCATTTATTAGGAGCGAAACGGGGGCCACTGCGATACAAAGCGATTAGTTTAAACATTGCTGGCCAAAACTTTTTCAATTTTATCCAATCACTTTGCTCTTGCTAATTCGTTTAGCTTTTATTCATAGTGCCATCGAGAAAGAAGCAATGTTGATTAGTTAGCACAAATAAAAGCTTATAGAGCAATTGGATCATTCGTTCCATTCGTTTCGCTAAACGCTCCCGGCGATACATTCCAAACATTGGTGCCTTCTTCGAGTTTGAACGAAGTYAGCTGCCAGTCGTCCATCCCAAATAACGTTGAACAGAAAGCACTCAGCGCTTTTTCTGTGGTTTCAGCAAATGCGCACCCTTTGAGCATCAAGAAGCTTTCATTATTTTCTAAGAAATATTTAATGTAAGTTTATTTTATTTTTTTTTACGACTTTGTGAATCTTTGGGCGCGCATTTTACGCTCACACATTTGCTACTGTGCTCAGTGCATCGAATGCTTTTTGGCGGCAACTGAAATGCCAAAAAAGATTCCATTTTTGGGTTCAAAAGTCCGTGTTGAGCGATCTTTGCCATGACTTTGGAGACACATTTAATGTCTAAAAATAAAAAATTTTGAAAAAATCTTAATGTTTACTTAATGTACCTCCTCGTTGGGTGACAAAATTGTTGGGGTTTTCGGGCATGTTGCAGCTCGACTTGTCGCACAGCTTGCAGCTAACGCGCTTGGCAAGACCTTCTATGCCAGAAATATCGACAAATGCTGGGCAAATTCCATCGTCGGCACAACCAAATCGACGGAGGACAATTTGTCCTTAAATTTATAAATTTGTTATTATTTTTTTAAATTTAAATTTCGTTTTAATTATCACACCATGCAAAGCCGTATAGGTGGCACTAAAGCAGCTTTTGGTTATCGGACAGTTCTGTTTGCTCAACTTCCCGGAAAAGAACGTGCCGTCCATTGTCATTTCCTGTCCCTCCCAACAGCTGAGCTCAAACGAATGTTTTAACTCGTCCAATTTCGTGTCAATGGCCGCCACTTTTTGCTCCAATAATTCATTTTTGATGTTGCTGATGCGTTCCCAGTTGTTTAGTGCTAAACATTTAATTAGTGTTCGGCAAATGGATTTTTTGGTAATTGGTATGGGTAGAATCGGTAATTACCCATTTTTAATTACTAAGACTTGGATTAAGTATATGCATTTGCATATTTTAGTCCAATTAATATTCAATTAAATTAGCCCAAAAAGGTGATATTTTAAGGATTGTTAAAAATGCATATTTTGGCCATTTTTGGAATATTCTTTTGACAAATTAAAAATATGACAGCATAATGCCATTTTTCGTTTATTTAAACGTTCACCGACAAACAGTTCCCCTATCAAATAAATACCTTCTTCGTCTATTTCAAACGAAGCTGAGATGGTGCAAAGAAGCAATAGCAATCCATTTAATCGATTCATTAAAAACTAAAATCGTATTAAAATTGTTAAATGATGCTAAGAATAAAAAAGTCGAGTGTCTTTTTTGCGTTAAATATGAAATTTTGAAGAAAAAATGAGCGCATTTTTATTTTTCTATGATCAGTCAAGATGACACATTTTCTCTACATTGGAGGCTTATTTATGGGATAGGCAGAGGTGAATGATCGCAATTCTGAGCAATGCTTTAAACGTTTGTAAACATTTTTTGAAAGAACAAAATTTTTTAAATGTTATTTTATTTTAAAATTACACATAAATGCATAAAATAAAGTAGAACCTTTTTGTTGCGTTGCCATTGTCAGATTTGTCATTTTTGTTTAATTTGTATTTGCTCTATCGGAACATTTTAAAATGTATTATCTTGGTTCACCGATGTGAGCGATTTATCCTTTTTTTATAATTATTTACTCAATATACAAAATGTTTTTTATACAAAAGATCTCCTTAAGTGTTTGTATTGGTGTCAAACTCAATAGTTTCTTGTCACAGAACTGCCGACGGGCACAACTCTCTTCGGGCCCAGTTTCAGCGGAGAGGCCAATCGACGAGTCACAAGACGGGTTCCCAACTGCTTGCTGAACACKCGACTATGATTCATTCTCGGAAGCTGATCGACGCGTTGCCGACCATCGGCCACTGATTGAGGCCTATTCATTCTGCCGTTCAGCTTGCTTTCAACCGTAAATATTGGTGCAGTTTCATCAGAAAATCGACGTCTATCGGGCAGGGCGGTTACCACAATGCCGCTGATGGACGGCAATGGGCGGTTGACGAATTGGGAATAGTTGTTGTTGTTCAGAAGTTGCATGGTTGGCAACACGTTCACACACTTTGTACGCGGAAGACGGACCAATGCTTTTCGATACCGTACTGTAGAGCAGATGGTGATCAGCGGAAGTACTGTAGGAAGCCAATTCAACGCTGGCCCAAGAAGTATTGTTGAAGCCAATAAAAATGGCGARTGAGTTGAAGAAGCAAAACCAACGATCAGCAGTGTCAGTGAGTAAAAAAATATCAAAAGAGCAGCCTAAAATCAGCAATAAAAAATAAATTCAATTTACTAACAACATTATGTCTAAAGTTTTTTCAAACTCAACCAAATCAAACAAACAAAATACCATTTAAAAGCATCTAATTTTTTAAAAGCTTAAGCCAAACTTAAACAATTAAAAATTCTTATAGAAAGTTATTTCCATAAAACATAAAAAAATTCCGATTTGGGTGCTTTTTCACATTAATGTTTAAAAACGAAATTGGACCGTTTTGCTTTTTATTTAAAATAATTAGAACTTTCAAATGGCATTTTGTTTGTTTTTTGGCAGATTGACCCCCCCCCCCCACAATTTTTACCTGAACAAAAATGCTCAAATTTATTTGACGATTGAATCTGTGTTCATATTGTTGTTTAGCATTTGTTGGAACATTCTTTGTGAGATTTGCAATTTTTAATACACAAAATACGATGGACAGAAGAGTGAGAATGTTGTAAATTACACCCAAAATTATCCACTCATGATTTTCGAAGTATGTCTAAATTTTAAAATGTTTAATTTTTTTTAATTAATATTATAATTTTTACCGTTTTTGAATTTTGTGGTATAATCATTTGAAGGTTCTCTACAGAAACATTCTCTCTGTAAATTTGCGCATCAGTAACATTGGCTTCATCACGAGGACCAAACACAAAAAATCCCGCAAAAATTGTTTGAAAGAATGCCGCAAAAAGCAAAAGGCCAAAATAGACGAACATAAACTTTTCAGTTTTTCTAAAAAAACAAGATGAATTTAATAATAAAATTAAATAAACCTTATCAAAACCAAATAGCGATAGCAAAACTGAACACAGAGGCCGGAAGTGGCCAAAAACAGCATCAGAAACAGCCAAATTTTGGCAATGATTGTGTCGATAGGATGCGAAAAGGTCGCAAAGAAACTTTTCTTCATTAACATCGGAATGCCGTCGACGACCAAAAATGTCTGGAAATGAATAATGAATGACATTGGTCTTGATTTGTCATATTTTCCTAATTTCTCAAATTTTTTTTTTGTACATAAACGTGTGTAAAACATAATTATTTTTTGAAACAAAGGTGAATGAATATTTCAAAAACAATTTTAACGTTTAAAATAATAATTAAAAATAATTTTTAGCTATAAAATTACCGGTTCCAAATAAAAAGTGCAGATGAGTAGGATTATGTTGAGCGCGCAAGAATGGAGCACAGCAGCGATGTTTGAGCGTAAATCTATTGGCGTTTTCTTCAGTGCTAGCCAAATCAACAGAATATTCAACGGAATGCCGATCACTGCGCAAAGTGCCGAGTTGGCACGGATGAAAAGGTCGAAAGAAATCATTTTTGTTTTAAAACTTTCTTTTAATTGCTATAAYGAACGTTTTATTAATATAAAAAATTAATTTAAAAGCATTTAAATGTCGACTGGCACATCTCAAATTTAACAAATGCTTAAATTGGAACAAAAGTTAAACAAATGTACAATTGCCAAAGTTTGAGGCAATATAATGAATTCTAGAAAARTGACAACATTTTAGTTAATAAACGCATTTATCTCACGAAATTTAATTGCATGGGAAGCTTAATTTGGCGACAAATTGAATTTCCGTGCCATTTAAAAAAGTGGGGGAAATTTTCTCATTTGGGACCATTTAAAGTGGGTAAATTGTATGTACAAAAAAGCGTCACACTCTCAAATTAGGAGCACAAAAAAATTAGTGACGTCCTTGGCTTGTGACGGAATAAACAGATGGAAATTGAATTATTTTGGTCTAAGAATAATGATGCAAATCTAGTGCTGCCAAAACAGTTAAGTTGGCCAATAATCGTATTAATGACCGAATAAACACGGGTTGTTTTTTTAATTGTTTCCTTATTGTTACGAGTAGAGACGGAATTGATACATAAATAATAAAACATCCAAATATGTAAAATTAACAACGTTTTCCAAGCATCTAATTTCTTTTCCATAATTTTGCTTTTTATTGTTTATATTAAATTTCAATTCTTATGAATACAATATTCCTTAAATTAATATTGAACTAGAAATGTTTTAAGGGATAGCTTATTATTAAAAAATAACAAAACTCTATGGGAAACCAGTGCAAAAAATGAGAGAGAGCGTGAGTGGGAAGAGAAAACAAAAGCAGAAAGAAACAGAACCTAGTATTTTTCCGTGCTGGGTCGTTTCTTAAATCCGCCACATATATTTTATAAAGTAGTTTTCGACATTATATCTTTATTCATACCGCACTAAATCACTTAAACCTTATACCAATGGAAAGCTTTAAATGAGTAGAAAAAGCATTTCAGCAAAGTCAAAGTGTTTTGATAAGTTTTAAAAATTTATAATATATACTTGCCAAATATCGAACATTTTCATGGTTTTCTAATCATAACTTTTTTAAACTTTGATTTACAAAAAAGCTTYTATGCATCTAGAGTTTTCCAATGGTATAAGGTTTAACTGATTTAGTGCGGTATGAATAAAGATATAATGTCTAAAACTACTTTATAAAATATATGTGGCGGAATTTAAGAAACGCCCATGGTGGCGGAATTTAAGAAACGACCTAGCACCGTTTTTTTCATTTGATCCCTGTTTGAAATTAGTTTGTTTATACAAAAAAAAAATAATTCTATATTTTATATAGAAGCTTACAAGCTTTTAAAAATAAAGCTAAATATCGCTCAAATTTAATAACAAAAATTAAAATCCAGGATTTTCTAAAATCGGGCTAAGATTTCTCGATTTGAAGCGCTAAAAAGCAAAAGAATGCTAAAAATAATGGCAACGCGCAAAGCTTTTCTGAAATAAAAAAAACTTCTGGCGCCCAATTTTCCGGTTAGACATAAAAATTCTATTTGTAAGAATTTATAAATGCAATGAGCTCAAATCCACAATACTTCTTTATGCATAACCAATAATCAAAATCAGGTAAATGGCGTTAATTGATAAAAGGTGAAGCGCAAATGTTTGGCAAATTTTAAATATTCTAAACAATTTCTTCCACCTCCGTTTTCTCAACRTATTTTGAGACCAACACAACCGGCTGATAGCTGCCTTTCAAATAAACTTTCAAAATTTTTTGGTCAAATTCTTCAAAAAGCTTCGTATCTAAAACCTCTTTTAAGCGATTTGTCTCTTCAGATGAAAAAAGATTATTTTGAGTTTTATTTTCCAATTCAATCCCAACCAGCCAGGCTTTGTGTAGGGACCTAGAAAAAAAATTATTTTAATACTATTTTTAATTAATAAAATTTAATAACATTTTCTACATATATTCTATTTTTGGGATGTTTGTTCCATATTGTATGTCTTTTAATCTCACTTTATTCAATATTTATTAATTTTTTCATTTAATTTTACCTAAAWTYGGGKTTWGAAAGTTCTAAAATTGAATTTGGRCAATCGAATTSYCCGTCGATTTCTGTCCTAAAATGGCTGAAGCTGACTTCATTTGTCATATTGTCAAAATGCAGCAATTGCAACCGAATTCGTCTTTCGACAAAGCCACAGAAATGCTCCAAATGAATGGAGCTGCCGACAATGCAACAAATCGCGGCATAATGTTCRTACTAAATTATCAAAAAATAAAATCATTAAAAATATTATTATTTTCTCGCCTTTTTTGTAAATTTCTTAATTGGAAATAATTGGGTCCAATTTTCCGTTGAACTTTGAATTTGTCGAACTTTAAGCAGAGCTGAAAATTTGTGGATTAAATTATATTTTTTTGATTAATTATCAAAACCTTCTTGCATCGATTTTTGAATAATGTTGAAGGTCGACTTGTTCATGTTGTACATTCCATTTTGCTCCAAACATCCTGCAAATTTATCTATTTTTTGATTGCGTGACATCAAAAAGCCTCTAATTAATTTTCCCCATTAAACAAATATTGGCGAATAAATAAAAAAAAAGTAAATTTATCTATAAAAGTGAATAGACTTGAGTAATGAGTTTGGATTAAATCATTCTTTAAAAATTAACATTCTTTTTGTATAATGATGATTCACTATTTATTCAATTTTAAATGCTCTACCTGGCGTTATAATGGGCATTAAAAGAGAGGCATTCTTTTTGTTTTCTTCGTCTTTCGGAGTCCATGAAAATTTTTCGAATTCATTCGGCACATATTTAGCCAATCGGACAGGAATTGGCCAATTCCTATTTATTTTTGTATTAATTTTTGCAAATTTTATTTACCATGAAGCAAAAGTGAGAAAGAATTTGTCCAATAAGAATGGCACCGAAGCATTTGGGTAAAACAAAATCAGTTTGGTGGCCATTACTGCCAGGGAAATTCCATTGAAAAAGCCAAAGATTGGGTCGTAAATATAATTACCTAAAAATTGTTTAATTTAAACAATAATTAAAATGTCACATACTTGTTGCCCAAAATTTCAAAATTATAAGAAACTTTCTGAAGTATTGAATCTTTTTTTCCCCCAATTGTGTCAATATGTAATCATTTGTTATGTGTCCTGAATAATCATTAAAATGTTATATTATATTGAAACTGCGTCCTTAGTTATGTAATTTTTGTTTAATTTCTTAACGAAAAGATTAATTCAAAAATTTATAGACAAATCTTTTGAAACCCTTGTAATGATTAAATAAAATTTCWGATAAAAAATTGAAAAATTTTGAAATGATTTTTAATCAACTTTATTGCTTATGCGCTTATTCCAACATTTTTTATTAAAAAACATTACCAGCCAGAGATTTGATCATTTTTTCGTCCGGTTCCGATTGAATGGCCAATTTTCTGATCATTCCCATAACATCGCTTCTCGTCATCGGCTCCTCCGGAAGAGCATCGATTGACGGAATGGAAACGAACAGAACATCGAATTCAATTCCGTAAAATTTCAATTTGATCAGCGGAATGTACGCAAATGGAAGTTTCTGAAGAAATTCAACGCCGTCGTGCTGCAAATTTGGAAATTATTGGCATAAATTGGGAGGGGGGTAATAAATTTGATGACCTGGCATAAAAGACAATAAAGTGACCCTTTTTCGCAATTTCGCAGTGCCAAATCGCATTCAAAAGTGCCGAAGAATTTGGACATTTCCTGCAATTTTGTTGTTTTTTCTGGCACTATGCAAATGAGGTCAACGTCCGAATGTGATGTATTGGCACCCAACATAAAGGAGCCGGTCTCCAACAGTCTGGCATCTCGAGACTAAATTATTAAATATTTATTAATTCTTTAATAAATAAAGATACCCATTTTGAAACAATTGTTTTTAGCTCGTTTAATGCTCTGCTTGCTTCCTCTGTCTGCACAGAATTATTTTCAATGAGAATTTGATTTAACTAAATATTTTATTGAAAATTAACCATTTAATCAATCGAATTTAAGAATATTTATCGCGGTCGGGAGAGAAGGAAAGACGGAGAAGAGATGTCCGATCACCCCGACGTGAAACAGAATGGGGGGGGGCAATGATCTGAAAAGTTCAAAAGCCGAGGACGGTTTTCCCCGGGGGTATAAGGGAGTTCCCTGATCAACCCCCGCGGCTCTATTGGAGGCGGCGCGGTGTAGCGGTCTCTTCGGCCTGGTCACCCGAGGATGCTGATCTAAATCCACCCGCCCAATATTATAGCAGCTAATGGGGGATAGCAATGATCAAAGGGCCCGACCGCTTTAATAATATTTTATTTTTTTACTTGATTTCCGTCTTCATTTTGATCATAAAATAATTGCTGATNTCAGCTCCGCAGTCGGACCATTTAAGCATATAAATATTCATTAATGTCAAAGGCATTCAAAGGTTATTCAGGGAATTGTCAGCAAGCATAAAATGGATTTTTGGTGAATAATCTAGGGGCAAAACATGGACAGATTATGATTAACAGTTAGAAGCTTAAAAATGAAATGTTATTCTTCAAGATCAGGGCCCAATACTTCACAGGAATATAGCCACTATTGAACATTAAAAAGCAAAAAGTTGGCTGTTCACAAAATATGATTAAACTTCGAAAAGTTGCTCGCCGACCCTTTGGGGTTTGGAATGTCGGGGACGAAAACCCCGAATAAAGAAAAATTTCTAGAATCGGGGTACTAACTTAGAATCGGAAAGGCATCTTCTTACAGATCTAAGCCTAAGAGCTGAGCTGAAATTTAAAGTGTTTTCTCACTCACAAGTCCATTAAAACAGAGCAAAAGAAATTTATTGATATTTAAAAATGCTATCATTTAGCAAACTAAATGGATGGCTTGAACCAATCCTAAACAAGCATCATAGTGCAAACGCGAGAGAACTTGACGGACGATGAAGCATTGATTAACATGTCGTCAACATCGAGTCCGCACGCTCTATTCAGCGTTTGAGGTACATTTTAATAATAAAAAAATGACGAAGTTTACATTCAATGAGCTCAAATCCACAATACTTCTTTATGCATAACCAATAATCAAAATCAGGTAAATGGCGTTAATTGATAAAAGGTGAAGCGCAAATGTTTGGCAAATTTTAAATATTCTAAACAATTTCTTCCACCTCCGTTTTCTCAACATATTTTGAGACCAACACAACCGGCTGATAGCTGCCTTTCAAATAAACTTTCAAAATTTTTTGGTCAAATTCTTCAAAAAGCTTCGTATCTAAAACCTCTTTTAAGCGATTTGTCTCTTCAGATGAAAAAAGATTATTTTGAGTTTTATTTTCCAATTCAATCCCAACCAGCCAGGCTTTGTGTAGGGACCTAGAAAAAAAATTATTTTAATACTATTTTTAATTAATAAAATTTAATAACATTTTCTACATATATTCTATTTTTGGGATGTTTGTTCCATATTGTATGTCTTTTAATCTCACTTTATTCAATATTTATTAATTTTTTCATTTAATTTTACCTAAATTCGGGGTTTGAAAGTTCTAAAATTGAATTTGGRCAATCGAATTSYCCGTCGATTTCTGTCCTAAAATGGCTGAAGCTGACTTCATTTGTCATATTGTCAAAATGCAGCAATTGCAACCGAATTCGTCTTTCGACAAAGCCACAGAAATGCTCCAAATGAATGGAGCTGCCGACAATGCAACAAATCGCGGCATAATGTTCRTACTAAATTATCAAAAAATAAAATCATTAAAAATATTATTATTTTCTCGCCTTTTTTGTAAATTTCTTAATTGGAAATAATTGGGTCCAATTTTCCGTTGAACTTTGAATTTGTCGAACTTTAAGCAGAGCTGAAAATTTGTGGATTAAATTATATTTTTTTGATTAATTATCAAAACCTTCTTGCATCGATTTTTGAATAATGTTGAAGGTCGACTTGTTCATGTTGTACATTCCATTTTGCTCCAAACATCCTGCAAATTTATCTATTTTTTGATTGCGTGACATCAAAAAGCCTCTAATTAATTTTCCCCATTAAACAAATATTGGCGAATAAATAAAAAAAAAGTAAATTTATCTATAAAAGTGAATAGACTTGAGTAATGAGTTTGGATTAAATCATTCTTTAAAAATTAACATTCTTTTTGTATAATGATGATTCACTATTTATTCAATTTTAAATGCTCTACCTGGCGTTATAATGGGCATTAAAAGAGAGGCATTCTTTTTGTTTTCTTCGTCTTTCGGAGTCCATGAAAATTTTTCGAATTCATTCGGCACATATTTAGCCAATCGGACAGGAATTGGCCAATTCCTATTTATTTTTGTATTAATTTTTGCAAATTTTATTTACCATGAAGCAAAAGTGAGAAAGAATTTGTCCAATAAGAATGGCACCGAAGCATTTGGGTAAAACAAAATCAGTTTGGTGGCCATTACTGCCAGGGAAATTCCATTGAAAAAGCCAAAGATTGGGTCGTAAATATAATTACCTAAAAATTGTTTAATTTAAACAATAATTAAAATGTCACATACTTGTTGCCCAAAATTTCAAAATTATAAGAAACTTTCTGAAGTATTGAATCTTTTTTTCCCCCAATTGTGTCAATATGTAATCATTTGTTATGTGTCCTGAATAATCATTAAAATGTTATATTATATTGAAACTGCGTCCTTAGTTATGTAATTTTTGTTTAATTTCTTAACGAAAAGATTAATTCAAAAATTTATAGACAAATCTTTTGAAACCCTTGTAATGATTAAATAAAATTTCWGATAAAAAATTGAAAAATTTTGAAATGATTTTTAATCAACTTTATTGCTTATGCGCTTATTCCAACATTTTTTATTAAAAAACATTACCAGCCAGWGATTTGATCATTTTTTCGTCCGGTTCCGATTGAATGGCCAATTTTCTGATCATTCCCATAACATCGCTTCTCGTCATCGGCTCCTCCGGAAGAGCATCGATTGACGGAATGGAAACGAACAGAACATCGAATTCAATTCCGTAAAATTTCAATTTGATCAGCGGAATGTACGCAAATGGAAGTTTCTGAAGAAATTCAACGCCGTCGTGCTGCAAATTTGGAAATTATTGGCATAAATTGGGAGGGGGGTAATAAATTTGATGACCTGGCATAAAAGACAATAAAGTGACCCTTTTTCGCAATTTCGCAGTGCCAAATCGCATTCAAAAGTGCCGAAGAATTTGGACATTTCCTGCAATTTTGTTGTTTTTTCTGGCACTATGCAAATGAGGTCAACGTCCGAATGTGATGTATTGGCACCCAACATAAAGGAGCCGGTCTCCAACAGTCTGGCATCTCGAGACTAAATTATTAAATATTTATTAATTCTTTAATAAATAAAGATACCCATTTTGAAACAATTGTTTTTAGCTCGTTTAATGCTCTGCTTGCTTCCTCTGTCTGCACAGAATTATTTTCAATGAGAATTTGATTTAACTAAATATTTTATTGAAAATTAACCATTTAATCAATCGAATTTAAGAATATTTATCGCGGTCGGGAGAGAAGGAAAGACGGAGAAGAGATGTCCGATCACCCCGACGTGAAACAGAATGGGGGGGGGGGCAATGATCTGAAAAGTTCAAAAGCCGAGGACGGTTTTCCCCGGGGGTATAAGGGAGTTCCCTGATCAACCCCCGCGGCTCTATTGGAGGCGGCGCGGTGTAGCGGTCTCTTCGGCCTGGTCACCCGAGGATGCTGATCTAAATCCACCCGCCCAATATTATAGCAGCTAATGGGGGATAGCAATGATCAAAGGGCCCGACCGCTTTAATAATATTTTATTTTTTTACTTGATTTCCGTCTTCATTTTGATCATAAAATAATTGCTGATTGAATTGAGGGAATATAAATGAATGTGTGTGGGCGGTTTCTTCAGTTTCAACATTAGACAAATTGCTATTTAGTAATAAATAATTTCTATGTTGCATTGTCGAAAACCGGTCTAAAATTATCAAATTATCAAATTTATGAATTTCATTTTTTATTAATATTTTTGATAACACTTTTTAACAGAACCAATTCGTTGCTGCTCCAGCATTTTCTGCCATCCTTCCAAATGATTTTGGAATTGATTTAGCAAATTTGAATTTGTCTTTTTCTTATTTTCCATTCGAAACAATAAAAKCAATAAATGTATTCGCCTTTCATCGTCCAATTTGGCCCAAATATCGGAACTTTTCCCAATTCCAGATGTAATTGCATTGGCCAAATTGTTTCTGTGCATTTGAAACTTTAAATTAAAAACTTCTTTTTGCCCTTCTTCTTTTTTATTAAATTTATACATTTGCGTTTCAATATTTTTTCCTTCCGTTGCAAAATAAATTTCTTTCAGCATAAAATGCAATGTTTCCAAAATTTTTGGACTAAACTTGCCAGATTCGGTCATAGCAGTTAAAAAACCATTCCATGTTTGCCTTATTTTGTCTAATTTGTCTTTATTGTAAATAAATTCAATTTTATTTTTATCGAATTTTGAAATGGACTGAAGCATTCCATCAACAAATTTAAATCTGCTCGCAATTTCAAAAAAATATATGCCAATGTCGAGTATTTTGACGGACAATTTGTTTGGATGCATCAAAAATTCCACATAGTTGGTCAATAAATAGTCGCCATTTATAAAATCTAAAAATCGATGCATTTTTTATTAATTTAACTTCCTTTTTTAGCTTCTCGATTTCGATCAATCGAAACAAGTGACTGATTTGTGACCGTCCCCAATCACTTTGCTTTGGTTATTAAAAATTTCCAAATACTTAAACTTTTGAATGGTACCAGAATCGGATGATTTTGAAGAGTTATAAAAATGGTTAAGTGAATGTCGAGGAATTAGAGCGGAGAAGGAAAGGAATTATGCTCCGTTCGCAACCTCAACTTACCATTTATGTTAATCTTTTGCAACGCATTGTCCAATTTTGTATCGTCATCGTCAATAATAATATTCTTTTGAATAAGTAAACTTTGGTCAAATTTTTCTGAAATATTTAAAGACCCTAAAGCGCTGCTGTTTCCGGCACTTTCACTTCCACTGGGAGGAGTTTGCGCTAATTCAGAGTCGGCACCGGATGTTTTGGTTTGTGTTGTGGCCGTTTCTTCTTCACTTTTTTCAATTATTTTCTGTGCTTTGTCTTTTTTTTTCCAATTGCTCTTCGAATTTTGCTTTTTCTTGTTTTGGTCATTTATTTTTTCTTTTTCCTTCTTTTTTTCCTTTTTCTCCTCTTCCCATTCCTTTTCTATCTTTTTATATTTTTCTTCATAAATTTTCTTTTCCTCCGAATTTTCTTTTTTCTCTTTTTGTTCTGCTAACATTACAGCGAATTGTTCATCATTTAATTTGATGAGTTGCATCATTTTCGTAGTCATTTCCAAGCCCATAAATTGCAAAAGCCATTTTTCGACATTTTCTTGTCCATTTTTGAGTTCTGAAACAACCATAATTTATATCAATTAATGTGGAAATTAAGCAATAATTTTAATACATTAATAATATTTAAATTGAATTTTGGGTTTTGTTAAATGTACCGTTTTTTAACTGATCGCGCATTGATTTGTGCTCCAACAGATCCATCAACGCATTAAAGTGCAAAGATTGAACCCATTCACTCAATTCGATGTTTCTTTCCATTTCCTCCACTTCCCTGCCTTGCATTCTTTTACCTTTTGACCAAATTTCGGCCCACTCATCCAACAATTTTAGGTTTTTTTCATTTTGCTGATTTGAAATTTGTTTTTTGCCGTCACTTTTCCGTATTTTTAAGCCCAACTTTTCCAAGTTTTTCTCGTTTCGCTTCGATTCGACGAATTTTTTCACTTTATCAAACACCTCCGGAATAATTTCAAATCCGAACTTCAAGCCTTTGATCTCTTCATCATAGATTTTGTCAAAAACTTGTTTAAAATCCGAACGTTTTTGTTTCCATATTTGTTCATAAATTTGTCTTAATCCAATCGGAAGGTGTGGATTTTCTGGCGCAATTTGTCCATCCATCCAACGAACCCAAACGGCGTATGACAGCGCCAAAATGTGTGCCAATGTTGTCTCTTCGTCCAAAGTTTTAAAATTGTCCAAAAAATCCATATACAAATTCAGAAGCCATTTATCGGTGAATACTTGAAAAAATAAAAATTTTATTAGCCCCGACCCGACACCGGTATTCATTTTTTGTTCCTATTTTCAAAAGCAATTGAAAAGCATAAATAATTTTAGTTCATTATTTTAAATCAATTACCTTCCGTGTTCTGACTTAACTTTACACAATTCCCCATAAAAATTTCATAATTTTCCGCTGTGTCCAGCAATTTACTTAGCCGAGTTTTTGCTCCAGGCTTTTGTCGGATAAACTCACTGAATCCTTCATTTTCTTCGATTAGCACTTCAAGCACCTTTCGGTGTGTTAATGCCAAATCTTTATGCTGTTGCTAAATATGAGAAGACAATTCAAGAAAACTTTATTTCATAAAAAAAGGGAAAGAGTTAAATTTGAAACTTTTTGATTATTGAAATTTAATAAAAATTTTATGTTAAATAATATAGTTTTGTTATTGTTTAGACCAAGATGGCTTTGTTAACAAATCTAATTTTTTTGGACTTTTCTAATCATTTCGGGTTTGTGACATCCCATAAACACGACTAAAAAAGAAAAAAAAAAATTTGAAAACAAAAATCAAACGGCATTAGCACCCAAAAATCTATAAAGACCCTCGGAGTCCCACAAAGAAACATTAAAACATTTTCATATTGAAAGTCAATAAAAAAGGGAAAAGCCTTAAAAACGAGGACATTTTGCCACCCTCATTTATCAAAGTGCCATTTGCCTGATAAGCTTTGTCCTGCGCCTCATTCGTCGAACAATTGGGCATCCATTTTCGAATTGTTTCCAAATTTATGCGATCTTTGGCCGCCTTTTCTAACGCAAAAGTGTTCATCACCAACTTTTTGAAATTGACCAAAAAGCAGACACTTTGTCCCATCCATCCGTAAAATAAATTACTTTTTACTACGCCTTTGTACACTTCGCGATAAATTTCCAATGATTTTAGGCTCAATGCCTCATTTAGTTCAGCATCAGACATCGGCAAATATTTATTTTCTTCCAAAGCATTGTTAATGTGATTGATGATCATCGGAATAACAAGACGACTTGCCCATGCTTTTCCCAAATCGGTGTGCGTTTTATGTGAAAATATATTTGCGTACAAAGTAAGTTGGGTTTGGGTCAAAAGTGCATCTGTATAAAAAGAATTTTTTATCGTTTTAAAATTTTGTTATTATATATTTAATGTATAGTAGTGTGCCCCTAAAGGATAACAAAACCACATGGCAGAATTATAAGCCGATGGAAATTTTTCTCTAAAATTAACTTTCTAATAATTAAGCAAAATTGAATTTAAATATCTTTTAATAAAAAAGGAACCAATTCGCATCACTTCCGGGAAGTGTTCTTCAATATTCATCACCTTTGTCACACCGACCAGTTCAATCAACTTCATTTTGCCTGTCTCCATTTGGTTCCACACTGAATGATCAGTGCCATTAACGCTTGCTGCGACATTATTAGCATCCAAATTACAGAAATGGGCTCGCAATTGTTTGGACCTTGTCAGCAAGGTTTTGAATGCCACAGATGTGATTGCGCTTATTTGCGCGCTATTTGAACACAGTCTGGAGACGACGCGTTCAGCAACATTAGCATTTCCGCACCTTTGCTTCAACCACAACGCATAATCCATGTTTGGGATAGAAAGTAGTTCATCCTAAATGTGCAAATAATAATATTTATATATATAAATTTAGACAACGATTATTACATTGTTGATAAACTTTTCGTAGAGAATTTGTTTATTTAATTCATTAGAAGTGCTGCTGGTTAAATCACGTTTTACGTGGTACTCAAATGTATGGTATGCCTGGCATAATTGTATTTTTTTGTTGGTGCTCATTACGGGTTCCAATACAATTTCGAATCTTTTTAGCAAATCATTAATAAGCCATAAAAATGCGCTCAATTCAATGGGGCGGCATTGACCATTTTCTTTTTTAAGATTTTTATCATCCTTTTTAAAAAATTCAATAAAACTGAGAATCACCACCAAACCTGCAATAAAAAAATAAATTTAAAAAATTCTGTCAAACAAACGCCTACCATTTTCATCATTTTTTTCTTCATCAATTTTCGCTAATTGCTGTTGAGTCAATTTTTTGTCTGGACAGCCGTAAGACTAAATGGTTTTTAATATATTTAAAATATTATATAATTAATATTAATTTTATTATCATTACTTCTACATAATCATCGATTTGATTCGTCATTTCTTTTTCATTTTTAGAGTCGTTGGCAAATTCCTTAGAAATTTTTTGACCTTTCCTCAAAATTCCTCGATTTTTTGAATTAGGCTTTTTCAGTTTTTCTGTTGGATTGGGTGGGACCTCTTTTATATTGAAAAATTGCTTGTTATCATCATCTTTATTCTCATCAGTTCCATGCAGCTTTTTGTAATCTTCATAGAGCTTGTCAAGATCAACAAAAAGAGCAAGACGTTTAACGTTTTGATCAGACAAAACTAAAATATCTAATATAAATTTTGTAACAAAAAATGATGCCTGAATCCCCGCGCTTCTGGGGCTGAATGTCAGGTTCAGAAGTGCAATTTTATGTTTTTGAGTTTTATTGAGAGGTAAAAAATGCATAACTTTTTAATGAGGGGTTTACATATTTTTTTGAATTAAACTAAAAAGTAATTTTTAAAAAATCATAAAGCTTTGGAATGTATTTTTTGATTATTTCTTTTGTACTTTTTGGATTCAATTTTAAATAATTATCAATAAATGGACTTTTTAGAAATTTGGCTTTAATGTCTTTTTGCTGTAGCATTGCAAGTATTTCCTTTTGGTGCATTTTATTAATAAATTCGTCCAACTGAGGACCATCAAATTGTTTTGTTTTTTCCATCGCTTTGCCAATTATGGTTGTCCATTTGCTCTTCAAAAGTTCCTGCTCATATTTTGATTCAATTTCCAACATTTTGTCCAATATTTCATTCTCTACAAAATGTTTTGTTTCTGAATAACTTTGGCCTAATTTTTCAATCGCGTTAAAAAGACCCGTATCCTCAACAAAAAGGGCATCGTATTTCAAATTGAAAAATTTGTGCATTTGATTCCACAAATTTTGCATATTTCGTTCAACCAATATTTGTTGATGAAGCCAACGAAGAAAAACAAACAAATCTGCCACAATTTTGCTTTGAATACCCGAGGCCGATTTGTCGGAGAGTGTTTTCTCATAATTGTCCCAAAGAGTTTGATCATTTTGGAATTCTTAATCAATTTAATTAAAGAATTCGTTATAGACTTTTTATTTGTTTATTATCCCAAGGTTAAATGTACTTATTTTTTCAAGTTTTGTCTGAAACTCGCAAAATTAGCCTATTTTTAAATTGTTGACCAATTTCTTACAAATTCATTAAAAAAATTTAATATTTTCCCGCAGGTACCAATCGCGGCACCTACGCAAAATTCAAAAATATTTTAACAAAATTTAGTTTTTTTCTTTTTGCGTTTTATTTAATTGTCCAACTCGGAATTTTTCCGTTTTTTAGAAATCTAAAAAAACACGACAAATCTGGGTTATCTCCTGAATGACAAATATTCCATTCATTTCGTATCTTTTGATTTACATATTCTCCGAGAATGCATCTTCTTACCATATGACGGAAAGATTTCGATTAAGTGTGCACTTTCGTCCAACTCGTCAAAGTGTTTCTTCCCAATAAATTCGATGAGAATAGTTTTTGCACCATTTTCTGCTAAAAGTTGCAAAATCCGTGCGCGTTTATTGCCCTCCAAAAGTGCCAAAATATCCTCCATGTACTTCTTGCCAAGCTCTTTGTCGACATAATGGCTTATCGTCGGATGCTGAAGTTCCACCGTCTCGCACTTTCTCATTTTCCAAGTCCTCAATTCTGTCTCCAATTGTTTTAGCGGTATTTTACCCTGAGTTAAATTGACAAATTTAATCATCATACAAATGTTTTTAGGGGAATGCAAATCTCTGTATGCGTCCTCCAAAATCATTTTCATTTTTGACTCAAAAATTCGTTGCAAATTCTTATTTTTTGAATACAGTTTTTTGAAACGATTCTCATTTTCGCGCAAAATTCCGATCATCATCGCTGTTGTTGTGCGTACCATTATCATTTTACGCTTCTCAATCCCGTTTGAAAACATTTGCCGATAACTTTCCAATATTGTTGATTGACTCATAAGCTCTAAATTGTTTGAATTTTTTTTTATTTTAAGATATTCTTAAATATAATTTTTGTTTTTATACCAATCCTCAAAATTTCAGGGAATTGCTCTTCAAGTCGCATCAATTCCACACTGCCCATCAATTTTTCGAGTCTTGGCTTTGCGTTTGCCTTTAAATTGTCGAAATCGTTACAGAGAAAGTTGCGAAACAATGACGATTTCATGATCATTCTTGCAACATTTTCAGCATGGACAATGTTCATCTCCCGATCAGAATTGATCAATTTTTCAACTATTCGCTCGCTATTTTCCTGTAAATTACACTTTGAATCCAACCAACTGGCCACTTCCATGCCATGCAAAGGAAGAATCTAAAATATATTTATTGTGGAATGCAATTTTGAGGTGGGCGATACTTTTGGGTTTCCCATAAAATCAATTACCGATTCAGAATCTCCGAATCCCCTCGTTATCAAAACTTTAAAACATTTTTGCTCCAAAAAAAAAAATCTGTTGTGATTTACTCAGCTTATACAGATTTTAATTTTAATAAGGGTTGGCGTTTTGTTAATAAATTATTTATTAAAATTTAATGTTCATTTTGCCAACTTTGGGTTTGAAAAATTTAAAAATACTTTGATCAGCTCAACAATGCGCTTTTTGTCCATAAATTCGGTCCATGCTCTTTTGTCCGTCGTCCATTTGTCCACAACACCAACAATTCTGGCCAAAAAACTATAATGATAGCAAAGTGCCCTCTTTGTGCCTTCAATGCCATTCATTTTTGCACATTTTGCCTCAATTTTTCCATGTTTTTTCGACAATTTTGAAAGTTTGTTTTCAAAAATGGACTTGGCCTTGTTTTCAATTTCTTTAAAATTGCTCAGTGGCTTGTCCACCTGATTTTCTACCTTTTCATGGGTGTTTAAAATTTTAAATGCCTCTTCAAGCAGTTCAGATGCCAATTGTTTAAAATGCCAATTTGCGGCAGGAATTTGAATAGGTTCATGGAATTCATCTTCAAATGCGTAATGCACGTTATATATGTGAACTAAACCCTGTCTTATCGGTTTGCTCAAACACATTTTGTAATCATTTATTATTGCAACTGAATTGTAAAATGTGTAGAAAAATTTGTGAATTTTTAAAAAAAATATCACAAAATTTCCAAATACTTTAAATATGTATATCTAAATAATATTACCATCATTTCTAAGAGAAAATTCATCATTTCCCGATGAGCTTAGACAACCTATCATTTGAATTTCATCTATGTCCTTCGTTTTTATTAACAGTTGCGCATTTAATATTAAAATACAAATCAGATTAACGGAGAACTTCATTTTCTGCTATAATGAATATATTATGTATTAATTTTTAAAATAATAAAAAAATATATTAAACATAAAATTTGATTGAATTGATGATTGTGAATGAAAAGGCATTGTTGTGAATCAATAAAAATTTTTACAAATTATTTCCACTGTTTGTTTGCACATTAGACCAGCAGCATAGATGTTTCATATTGTGGTGAAAGCATAAATTTTGAAAAATTATGTACAATGTGCCACAAAAATTAGTAAAAACATAAAAAATTGTGGCTTTTAAGTCTGGGAATAAACAAAATTTAGCATAAAAAATTCGACAAAAATTTTGGTCTAAAATTTGATTTGGTCATATTTTTTGCATCGACATACGCAAAAAAAAAATTATTTTGGGCGATTCGCGAAGATGCGTTTTTTTAATTAACAATTTGTAACACAGACTTAATTTTTTTAAGTAAATCCAACGTTGGAATTTATTATTAAATCTTTTACATTAAATTACAGGTGCTATTTGTCCAGTGCTTAGTCGCAAAACTAATATTGCCACTTTTCGGAAATATTGAGCAGAAGTTTTGCCAACAAAAAAAATTTAAAAGTTAATTGGAATATTCAATAAATTTTTAAAGAAAAAAATCGGCGTTAATTTAAATAAGTACATAGTAAAATTAAAAGTTTAAATTCTTTAATTATTGACATTCTTTTAGATCGTTGCGCGGCACGACGAATATTTTGTTGGCGATTTATTCATTGTGTGAAATAATTCATTTGTCTGGGAATTTTGTGTTCACATACACAGCCTTTTCTGTCAATTATTTCATCCTTTTTAAAAGTGCAAATCGTCTGGCGGTGCTTCCCTTTTATGCTATTCTTTTTGGAATGTATTTAATGCTTTTTACGGGCATTGATCGGCTGTTTGTTGTGCTATTTCCGCTGAAGTACATTTTGACTTTTTTTWAAATTAATTAAAATAAACGTTTAAATAATTTTTTATGTTTTTTTTGGAGGGTTAACAATCAAATTTTCCTGACCATTGCATTGACAATCAGCGGTTTAAGTGGCTTTGGCATGACAATTTATTATTTGATTTATACCGATGGGCAACTTAATTCGATCAAAGTTCTGGGATATTTTTTTGAAATCATTCGGATTTCGTTTAAATTGGTTAATTTTATTATAGCAATTTTAATAATAAATTATTTTTTCATATATTTTTTTATAGCCGAAATGCCAAAATCTGGTTCTAATTGGTTATGCTATTTTTATGCTTATAATTATTGTTTATGCATTAATTGCCGTTAAATCCATTATAAAAAAGGTTATTGGAAAATTGAGGCAAATCATTAAAAATAAAATTGTCTTTTAGCGCCTTCAAATTCAAACTCGGCCCAATTCAAAAATCCAAAGGCTTTGTGGAGCTTAAACCAAACCATTAGCATTTTGGTGTGGATTAGTTCCTCCTCAAACGGCCCAATCCTTTATTTTACAAGGCAACAATTTTTTTAATTTTAATTTATTAATGCGTTTTATTAATTTGTTTAGTTCGGAATATTGGATGGCTTACCGGAAAGAATTAAAATTTTTCTTCAAAACATTATCCAGCAKTTCCGTTGTTGCACCTCAACCCTAAGAGAATTGATTACATTTTTTGCCGGCCAGAAGGTTCGGTCGGTACTTTCCCATACCGTCCRATCTCTATCAATAACCATCCCAAATAAACAATTTAATTTTATTTAAAAAATGTTCTTTAAAAAAATTTCGTAGTGTTCAAAAAAATAATTTGAGTTTTTCTTACTAATTTTGTATTTGATGTTTATCTCTTACACTTTTAAAACCCAACAGAATTAGATAATCTGACGTTTTATAATTAAATAAGTATGATTTATGTGATATTCAAAATGATGATCCGATCGGCGGATTATTATGCCTGACTGAACTTTATATTAAATAATGATGCCATTCATTTTCATCGAGTGACGGTCGACAAGTCTACGCCGGACAATTGCTTCATTTTTAAGCTGGTAACTGCTCTTTTCCGCTCTCTCTTCGTCATAAACAATARTTGGATCTATAAAAGTAAAATTTAACATAAAATTCAATTATTAATAATAACAAAAAATGTAAAAAAAATTTTGATCACTTCGTCAAGATTCAGTCCTTTGGTTTCAGGGACGACAAAATAGAATATAACAAATGCAATTGCAGTTACACCGGCGTAGATAAAGAAAGTGCCTTGGAGTTAAAAAATTGGTTAGAATTTAAAAATAAAAATATTTATAAATAAAAAACCAACTCAAATCGCAAAATTATATTTTTAAAAATCAAAACCAAATCGCGTGACGGCTTGGTTTAACGGAAGAAAAGTAAGGGAGACGAGCAAATTGAATTCCCAATTGCAAAATGTGCTTAATGCAACGCATGTTCCTCTGGCTAAAAAATATCAAAAAATTGAATATTTAATGTGTAAAAATTAACCCCAAAGTGGATAAAATTCCGCATTAAGCACCCACGGCAACGGAGCATAACCGATGGCAAATGCGCACAGAAAAAGGACCATGATTAGAATGGGCAGAAATGTCAATATTTTGTCATTTTGGCACATTTCATCCCTCCTAAATATTGAATTACGCACAAAATAATACATTTGGATGCTAAATAATTATAATTTTTAAATGCATAAAATCAAGCTCCTAACCATTCAAATTTTGTGTTATTGATTTGGTGAGAAGCGTCATTTGAGTGCCCAGCACATGGCCCTGTCAAAGAGCTCATGTCCGGATTTTGAAGATCCTTAAAATGTTTCAAAGTTGATGATGATATGGCAGTCAAAAACCAGTTAGTTTCACTTGGCCTAAATTCCAGTTTTTTAAAAATTGATTATAACTAAGCTTAAGTTATAAAAAATAAGAATTAAAAAATGCCAGAATTTAAACTTAAATTTTAAACAACTTATAATTTATTGAATTTAATTATTTTTACCTTAGGCAAACAAAAACCGGGCTTGCCGTCTGGGGCACAAAAACCACAACTTTCGTCGGTAGTACAAAAATCGCAGTTGCTACAAATATATTTTACAAAAATGTTGTGGAAATGATTATTTTTATGCCTTAATTTGGCACATTTTGCGTATTCTGTATTGTCGGTGTTGAATAAGTTTTGATAAGGATATAAATTGGTTTGCACGGCGGACGAATTGCGGTTAATTAACAGAAATGCTAAAATAAAATTTTTGAAATATAAGAAATTTTATTTGGCAAATTTCTTAATTACATTTTTATTTATTTTTTCCATAATTTATAAATTTTTGTTAAGTTTTATTCAAACAATTTTACACCTCCTCCCAGCAGAAGACAAGCAATAAAAACACCAATTATACTGCTCAGCAAAAGAACTCGACGGCCCAACCGCTCAACAAAATACATTGGAATTAATGTGGCGAAGAAATTGACACCGAAAATGAGAAAAAAGAGGTGAATTTCAGTAACAATAAATATTTATTTAAATTTAATTAAATGTTAAAATTTTATACTTGCTGTTCCAACTGAGATCCAAATCTAGAAAAACAAATTTTAAAAAAATTACTTACATACAGTCTTGGGGTTTTTTTTAATTTGGCCTCGACACAGCCAGACCCTAGGAGTTGTGGGTTCTTCGGGGAGGGTCGGGGTATAGTGGGTTTCGGGTCGGGGCGGGGTCGGGGTATTGAAATGAAATGTTTCGGGTCGGGGTCGGGCTCAACCAATTGTTTCTTTCCTTCCGGTCCCCGGTTTGCCCGTCCCCGAAAGTTACGGATTATACAGCCTATTTTTAAAAATAAAATTACAACGAATTCTTTACCGTATTATGCTCATCTCTAACGCCTGCCGATCGAATAATTTTTCCCGTATAATACCTAAAATAAAAAAATAATAATTTTTGAAAAACAATTTGACAATTCTTTCCACATACATGATTGTGTTGATGCCAGACATTTGTTGGAATGCCTGGAGTGCGCAACCGATTAGCAATGCTTTGCGCACTGACGGCGTTGAGACAATTCGCCAAAATACATTKCTTGAGCCTGAAATGTTACATGGAATTGTTGTAAAATTAATATAAAGTCATAATTGATTTCATTGCCCTGAGCGTGAATATTAAATTTTATATGAAATGAATAATCTATGCTTTTTATTTTGATTTTAAATACAATAGTTAATTGGATAAACTGAAAACAACAAATAATATAAAAATAAAGGCGCGGAATCGTTGTCTTTTCAAAAAAATTTTAATTAAATTTTGACAAAATTTATGACCATAAATCGCTGCATCGTGCTTTTGCTGATCATGGGCCATCTGGATCTCGGCAAGCTCTAAAAACAATCAAAAAATTTGATAAAAAGCAAATTTTTTAAACCGAATTGAATCCATTCCGTGTCGCCATTGTAAATTTTGCTTAAAACCTCCTCACATTCCTTGCGCGATTTGTTCTCGTAAAGCCACCGGGGACTTTCGGGTAGAAACAAAAATCCCACAAATTGAATTATGCTCGGAATTGCCGCAAAACCGACCATCAGTCTAAAAAAAATTATATTTTTATTTTTACTAATTTTGTCCTAAATAAAATATGTACCTCCATCCCCAATTCAATGGATCAATGTAAGAAAATCCTCCTGCAAAAATGTTTGCTGCTACAAGGCCGAAAGTGATCATTAATTGGAAGCTTGTGATCAGTCGCCCTAAAAAAAATTTAAAAATAAATTTTACAAATTATCAAGGAAAAAAATATAAATTATTCAAACAAACTATTTTTCGAAAATTTACCTCGAATGTGAGCAGGTGAAGATTCCCCAACATAAACTGGGACAATCATCGAAGCAAAGCCTATCCAATTGATGAAAAATTTTAGAATTAAATTTAAATTAATTAAAAGAAAATTACCAATAGCGATTCCAAGCAAAATTCGTCCTGCCAACAGAATCCACTTGCTTATACCAATGGCACATACAATTGCGCCCAATGTGAAAATGATTGTGGAAAGTATAACCATCTGAAGCGATTTATTTAGCAGCAAATAGATAACAATGAAATTTAGATAAAATTATTATAGAATAAATTAAGATAAAATATATTTATTAAGAGCAAAAATGAAAATCATTTATTTGATTGTTATATTAACCAAAAAAATCTTAGTAATAATTGTAAATTTATATAACCTTTCGCCTGCCAAAAACATCCGTAGCCTTTCCAGCAAGAAGTGCTCCGATCCCAGCCATTCCAGGAGTAATAGAAACTTAAAATTAAAAGTTTGAAATTAATAATCTTTGCAAGGAATATAAAAATTTTAGATATAAATTATACCAATGAGTCCAATCCAGTTATTGCCCATCGGTTTTAAATCGTCATTTTTGGGGACGTAAAGCATTGCAGCGGAGACAATTCCTTGTTTTAATTTTTCATTATTAGTTTTACTTTATTTTAATAAATAAATACCTGTGTCATAACCAAAAAGAAATCCGCCAATAACAGCAATAAATGCAAGCTAAATATTTTACATTTATAAAATTTAATTTTTAAGTTATATTTTATTTTAATATATTTATTTAAAAATAATTATTATTGTTAAACCCACCAAATAAATGAATTTTCCCAGTTTTGGCTTATGTTTTGGATGTTTTGGGCTAGTGCTTGGCGAAACAATATTCATCGACACCATTTTCTCAAGCAAAAATTGGTGTCTGATTCGCTAAACAAATTTTTTAAATAATCGTATATTTGAACATTTTTCAGAAGTAAAATTAAAAAATCCAAAAAAAAATTATTATAAAATAACTTTTATTTTAAAAATATTATTTTCGTGTTTATTTATATTATAGCCATTTATTAATTAAGTTTTTCATTAGTTTGTTTTAACTAAAAAAATTGACTTTTATTGAAATAAAAATGTTGTTTTTAAAAAAAATCTTAGAAAATTTAAAAAGTTTTCAATTTGGTGCTTTTTGCGTTTTACTTGCTTCTCCAACCAATCCATTTTCTTTCTGCTTTTGGCACTGAACTTTTTTCTGGCAGCCGATTCAGCAATCGCCGCCGCCGCCGCTGTTGTCGCGCTGGTAGTGCCAAGAATTGAGGACGACGAAGCGCCGCTGTTGGCAACGGAACGGCCGACAGACGACGAATGATCGTCCAGCAGAGAGGAGACACTCCAACCACGAATTTTGATCATGATCAAATTTTTAACATAAAACAAAGCTTTTAAACAATTTCATCAAAAAAATGCCGGGAATGCAAATGGTTCGCCGATAATGTGTCGTATTAATAGATAAAGTTCGCGTCGTATCTATTTCTCAACAAATTTTGGTTATCCGGAACTGTGGGTCTGTTGATCGGAATGATTCAAAGATTGAATTATTCAATCAATCATTTCAAAAATTTGAGGATCAGCGAAACAACTGACGAACAATTCTCTTATTTTCTGATCACTAGATGTAAAGACAACAAGCAAAAGGCCAAAGGTTTTTCCGATTCACATGGAATTGAATGGACTGACAAAACCCCAAAACGAACGAACGAACGAACGAAACGATGTGTCCTTATCGTCCAAACAAAGTGAATTTAATGTTATCACTTGCTCACAAATTTATTCTAAAGCCGTGTCAGTGTCAATTTGCAGAAAAACGGTGGCGTGGCGGCAACACCGGGACGACCGACCGCATAAATCGAGCAATAAATTGGCCAACATTTCCGAATAGTGCAACAACAAAATGAATTAGCTAATCAAAACAATTAGAAAGGCCGAAATTCAAAGGATTTAAAACGTCAAACAACAAAAAATGATGCCAACAAATGATTCGCAGAACTGCAGTTCAACAACAACAGATGAAGCAAGCCAATAGCGTACAAAAATGAATGAAAAAGGTACTTACTTATTACTTTTTGTTTTTTCAGCCAATTTGATTTTTCAGTCATTTTCTCGGGGCTTTTAAAAACTCCCGTTCTTGAAAAGTGTTCTTCATTTGTGAAGAAATGAATGGGGGTTAAGCTTTGACCTTGGGTTTTTTGTCGTTGTTAATTTTGGTGCTTCTGTCCAATTTTTTCTCCCATTTTTTTTGTTTGATGTGAGGTCGGCGGACAAACAAAAATTTGACAAAAATAAGTAGTAAAAAAAATGTTTGTTTTGTGTGCACACAAATTGCTTGTGGGGAGGCCAAACGTGTTGAATGATTTATTGAATTATTACTTTCTGTTTACACACAATGGCGCGCATATTCATTCATTCATTCGCACTCACAAATCAGTTGAAGCGCAAAACCCCATCGATTGAATGGGCAAATTGGTTCTGTTAAAACAAAAGTAAAAATATGTGTAAAACTTTTAAATGTTTTAATAATAGAAAAATTTATATGTGAAGGCCAAAAAATTACACTTTTGCAATAAAAAAAAATAATTTTGTCTGCTGAAATGGCGCTAATAATGAGGGGATCGGTTTGTTTTGATATGTGCCAAAAAGTCGCCTAATTCAAACATTTTTGAATTACTAAGTTTTGTTAAATAAAAATGATTATCTTTTATGATAAATTGTAGATTTTATCATTTTGTTCTGAGTATTTTGCCAAATAAGGTTTTGTTCATTGGTTGGTTAGATATTTATATTTTGCTTGATAACTATAATTATAAAATTGGTGTATTAAGCACTAAACTTTCATAAATAGTCAAAAAAAAAAATTAAATCATATATTAATTAATATATTTATTCATTTTAAGCAGGAAATTTGGATAATAATAATAATAATGAAGGTATGAGAAAGGGACAATTGGTGGGCGTAAATGTAATAATATGAAAATGAATTTTTCGCTCATCCATCGATCAGCCGCCATTTCCATCGCCGTTCAAATTTTCCACAGAATTTTACTTGCGACGAATTCGCTCAATACATTCGAATTTATTATTTATTTGCGCGTCCAAGCAAATTATAAAACCAACCAAAAAAGAATATGAAAGAGACCAGTTTTGCACATGGTTTATGATGTTTTGGGGATATTTTACACCAAATTTCTAATAATAATAATATTAATATTACTAATAATATTACTAATTACTAACAAATTTTCCAAATTGAAAGTAAAATTATATACAAAACCTAACCTTTCCATTTAAAACATAATTTAAGCCAAAAATAAAAGATAAAAAACAATAATGATTGTCTTCTAAATATGTTTAAAAAAATATTTTGTTTTTAGATAAAAAATTATATAATGGTTGTTAAAATTCTTGTAATACATTACTAACCAATATGTTTATTTATTATTCTAACTATTTCTGATTAAAAAAGACATTACACTTTGACAAACATTTTAATTGATAGGCAAACGCAAAATTTTATTCGGCGATTATGAAACATTTTAAAATTGAGTTTTATACTTTATGCGTCATCAGAACGCTGATTTGCGAACTTTTTGTTATTAAAGAAACAATTTTACTTCGTTATTTTAAATGGAAAAACAATGCAATTGCAGCTACACCGGCGTAAATAAAGAAATGAGCAATGGCTTTATCGCGATTAAGGCATTTTTTWAAATAATTTTAGAAAAAACTATTATTTGAAAAAAAGAAAATGATGAAATATGATGGAATTGAATATTTTTGAAAACTGAGTAATATTTTATTCATTTGTTCTCGCTGAAGGCGTTTTCTGTTGATCACTAAGCCGCCAACACAGCCAAATCTGCAAATATTAGTGATCAAATATGAAAGAATGCACTGCCTTGTACTATTTCATTATTAAATTCCAATCGTTAAAATAAAACATTGAAAATAATTGAATTTATTCATTTAAATTCACATGCGATGAAAGCGAAGATGCCCGTTCGGATGAACTGATGATGTCCCACTCGGACTCCTCCATTAGTAACTCGAAGTTCGAATGCTTTGAAATACTAAATAAATTTTGGCATTCAATTAGCAATTCAAAAGGTCCATTACCAATGATTCGGGGTCCTTGTTGAGATGAAGCAACAGGTCGGCATCTTTGGCCTTTTCTTCAGCGAAACTATAAAAAACAACGATGGCAATGATGAGAAGCAAAAGGAATAATGCGTTTAGTCGTCTCATTTTTACTATGAAATAAAATTTATTTAAAATATTTTTAAACGCTGGTGCCTCTTAAAGTAAAAAAATTGGATATTCTAAAAAGAAACATTTTYGCTTTGAATGATTAACTGCGATGACATGGATGCATTTCCATGTTAGCCTTATTTTCGGCGATGAATCCGCAAAGGATGAGCAATGCAAATTCGTTACTTGTAAGAATTTGGAAATGTTAAAAAACAAAAGTTTTTTACTAAATCAAAAAAACATAAAATATATGTATAAAATTATTGAAAAATAATATTTATTTTTTTATTTAATCGCCAATTTTGTATTGGTTAAATTCTGCTACCTTTAATAACAACTAAATTATTATTCTTTCGTATTAAAATTGTGATAAAATAATTCCATAATTAAATTGTWAGTACATTTTTACGACAAAAATTGCAAAAAATATTTATTGGCTCTTTGAAATTTGGATAAAAAATAACAAACTAAAAAACTGAAGGAACCGATTTCTACTTTAATTCATTCATTTAACTTTAAAATATTGTAAATAATAAATGCATAAATTACCAAAAAAAGACAAAATAATAATTACTTAAAATTCCCAAATAAATGTGCAAAGTACGAAATCCATGAGAAAATCCAAATTTCACAGCATCTTCTCGATTGTTTCTAATATTTTAGTCAGTTTTACCGCAAATGCTTTAAAATCCGGCATAATTTGTTCTTTATTTTGAAAAAACGAATTGAACGAATCGCGCCATTCGGTTTTCAATGTTTCAATTTGTTCCCATTCCGAAAGTCTTCCAATTTTACACAATTCGATTTTTAGTAAATTCCATTCCAACAATTTTGTAAAATGTAGGTTAGTGCAGTTCCAATCTTCCTTTTCCAACATTTCTTGGACCTCCTTCATGATCAATGGAACGATTTGTTGTAAATCTAAAATATTTTTTAAAGAACTTTTATATTATTAGGAAAATGTTGAAAAACTATTTAAATGTATATCAATCAGGGAGCTCGTTATTGGAATTTCAAATTATTAAAAATGCGTAATGGGAGCAAGTAAGACGCAATTACGAGAATCCCTGATGTTATATAAAAAATAAACGAATTATAGAATGAATAAATTATAACCGTTCTTCGCATTGAAATTGATTGATATTGCTTTGCCAAAATGCATTATATTATTTTGTTCAATTGTTTTACTGTTTTCTTCCCTTAAAAATTAAATTATTAATAAAAAAAAGTGTTAATGTTTAGCAGCTAAAATAAAAAAAGAAAATGAATAAATACCCAAATTTATCTTCACATAATTCATCTCGAGCYTTCAAATTTTTGTCTTTTTCATCTTCTGTCCTTAAAAACACGCAAAGAAATGTATAAAATRCCGAAAATAACAAATTTAGAAAATAAATTTGCCTTACTCCGAATTATCTCCGCATAAATTATCTTGAGTATTGAAAAACTTTCCAATTATATTCTCAATGCAATAATTAGAGGGTATTATATTTCCAATTATATCCTCAATGCAATAATTAGAGGGTATTATATAGTCTTTTTCTACGAGTTGCTTCAATAAATCACCGATTAAATCGGAAAATGTGCAAAAACCGTTCTTAATTAGGGCATCATCTTTTTTGCTTTGTTCATTTGATCCGTTCAAATAGTGATAAATTTTGAGAAAAAAAATCGGGTCCGATGGGCGAATCCAAATGTCACCGTTGATCGTATTGCCGAGTTCCTTCGCTAATTTCAAAACTTCATAAACTGACGGCGAATAATCGGGCAAAGATAGCAAAAACTCAAAATTTTCTGTAAAAAAATCAAATCATTAAGCCGATTAAACATATTATTTACTTTACTTTTAATCTGTTCTTGTATTTTATCATCATTTTTGCATTCCAAACAAAGCTGTATTTTGATTTGTTCCTTTTTGTTGCTGATTTGATTTTGAAGGAAGCTGAAATAAAGAAAATATGTTGAGAACAACAAAAATAAATGGATAAAGATTAATTAATTGTACCTAATTACCAATTATTCGCGAGATTTATCAGGATAATTAATTATACCTAATTACCAATTATTCGCGAGATAATTATCAGGATAATTAATTACCAATTATTCGCGAGATAATTATCAGGATAATTAATTATACCTAATTACCAATTATTCGCAAGATAATCATCAGGAGGCATCTGAATGCATTTATAGGCATTTATGAATGCTCTCAAATGATTTCCAATCAAATCCTCCTCACTTCCAGTCACCAAAGTCAGACGAATTGCCAAGGAAAAAAGCAATTTGAAAAGTTGCGAATTTACTCTTGGAGAAATTGCTTTTGATCTTTGTGCAAAATTGAATTGTCCCGTCGATGCAACAATATTTTGCACTGTTTTCACAAAGTCCAATGTCTCACCAATTTTGCAAATTGAATTTGTCCTTGAAATTAAATTTAAATAAATGAAAAATGGATTTAAAAACAATAAACACAGAATTATTATTTAATAGCTCGCGCAGTTACAAAAAACATTTTAAAATAATTGAATTGATAAATATTTAAGCATTTTGATTTACCCTTCTTCAATTAATTGATAGATACGATCCAGAAGTTGTTCCCCCAGAAATATTGGAAATACTAATGATCGATCTTTTTCATCCAATTCAACTTTGTCGGAAACTTTGTTGAGAGCATCGAACAATATTTTTAAGAATTTTGGAATGTTTTTTAAAGAATCTTTCCGGTTCAATTCATACAGAAGCATTGGGCACGAGCTGGTGCATTTGAAGTCCTCAAGAACCGGAACAAGCAATTCGGAAAATTGCGATTTAAAAAGGCCAAAATTTCTGTAGAAAATGTTTCTTTTTAAATTATCCAATYCTTGAGACTCTTTTAAAACTTTCAGTTTGAAGAGAATATCGTGTAAATAATTGAATAGAAAGGAAGGCCTACAAGATCCGAAATTGTTAAGAGTCGACCCATATTCTAATATTTTTTGTARATCATCTGCAACTTGTACAATCTCTAAAACAATTAATTAAGGCCAGAAAAACGGAAAAGCCTATTTTGTTGTTGTTGAAACATCATTAGGGCTGGGATTTATAAGCCAACACCCTTTTTGAGATAATTTAATCGAAACTTAATTGGACTAAAAATATGCAACTCCTTGCCCTGCCGCCCACTAATGTCGGGTAACCAATTAAATTGTCTTAATGTGCTTCATTAACTAAATATTATTCAAAAAAAGACTGTGCCTTTGCATTGGTGCTTGTCAATTCTGATTGCGTGTGCAAAATAACTCGGGTGCTCATGGAAGCCCTCCTGACACTCAGCACGCACATCCCCGTCTCTATAAAAGAATATCAGTTCAATTAAAACTAAATATAAAGTTTTATTCAATTCTTTGTGACAAAATTTAGAAATCCAATTTTATTGCCAAGTTTCCTATTACAACACTACCAGCAAGGGGAAGCGGTTGCCAAAAATAAAAAGACAAAAGGAAAAATTGCCATGGGAAAAGCCCACGAAAGAAATGCCGAACGGGAAAAGTTCAGAAAAAATGCTAAAAGAAAACAATTACGAAAGAAGAGAAATGCTTTTAAAAACTAAAAATATTTCCATCTACACCACGTCAAGGTTTTTGAAAAGTCTTTAATTTTAGAATATAATTGATATTACATACAAAAAAAAATTCTCGTTGTTTGTATGATTTTTGCTGAAATTCTTTTAAATTAATTTTTGAAAAACAAACTCATTAATTTCTATACTCGGCATGCCATCAATAAAAGGTTCAATTGTGCAATAATTTAAATTCGTTCGTACATACAAAAGGCGTTTAAAATTTATGAACACGCGGCGTAAATTGTCAACGTTCCCTATGAAGTGCTTGAAAAGAGTGTAAACTGTCGGCAATTTAATCGCCGCCGCCGCATCATTTTGAGTTCGATTTAATTCGTATTCCATCGTAATTGCTCTGATCACTTTGTACACTTCATAAGGTGTCATTGTATGCTCAGAAAAGCTTAGCACCAATTTAAAGTTTACTAAATCACATTGAAAAATGAAGACAAAGACCGGGCATTGTTATTAAAGATTGGGCAGGACCGGACTCCGGATAGGATTTTCCAGGACTCTTGATCCTGAATCTGGGATTCTGACACCAGGATCAGGATACCCTGAAAATCAGAACTTTTATCCTGGTAAATCCTGATACTGGTCATTTCAAAAATCTTGATCCTGATCCGTTCTACCGGTCTCCAATTGTTATCCGATCCACGTGGATACCGAATCCCAGAAAAAACTCAGAATATCTGATCCGTCCAAATTCACAAAAGCCCTGTAAAGCGATCAAAACCTACGGAATTTTTACCAACACTCTGATGCTGGTCCTATTTCCCGGCCATGGCTCTCAGCCTTAAGCAATGACGAAATCCAAAATTTTTTTTTACCTATGTACTTCATTTGTTCCGGTGAATATTCTTCCAAATGTTCGGCTTCTTCTTTAAATGCAACGTGCAAATGCGTTTGATTGCGAGAACATTTAATAATGCGAAATGGGAAAATTCTAAATTTGTTTTATAATTGAACGGCATAATTTGCAATATTTGCATAATTCTTCAAGACTAATTATATAATTTTTACCCATGTTCTCCTCTATGTGTTGATGAAAGCTTGTAAGCCATCAAAAGTTTTTGCAAACTCGAGTCGGCCTTATTATAACTAATAATTATACCATGTGCATAATGAAATTTTATATTGTCTTGAACATCCCTAAATGAAAATTGAAGACATTTTGCCAAAAAACGCTTTCAAATGCCAAAAACTCACAACATGCCCAGCAGAGAGCGCGCAGCAAAAGAGAAGGTCAGTTGCCAAAGTTGGTCTTCCACCGCCCGTGGCAATACTTTTTTCGGGTTCAGAAAATTTTTGTTGAAAGTTGCCATCATTTCATTCTCTAACTCAACATCGTAGAATTTTTTGGGTTTAGACTTTTTTCTACAAAAAGTGTCGATCAATTTCGACGGTTCTTCATTTGAAAAGCGATCGGCGAGATCAGTCGCGTATTTGACATATGTGTAGTAAAAGTTCAATATTCGGACTTCTTCATTTAAATGTGCCGATTTTTGGCAATAACTTTTGTAAATGTCATTAAAAATTTTGCCAAACGATCGGACATTTTCGGTCGGATTGGTCGACTTCCATTCGTAATTAGCAGCCGCCTTTACGGAAGTGTCCAAATAAAAATTGTTGAAAAATAATATAAAAACAAAAGCGGTAAATTTGAAAGACATTTGCACAAAACCTAAATCTAAAAGGGATTAGGTAAATGGAAATATAAAATAATTTTGCCAAAGATCCATAGAATAACTTTTACAAATATTTTCTCTAAAGAATTGATTACTATGAACACTAATAATATTTTTTAAACATTAACCTTCAAGAATTGCTTGCGTGATCATTATTAAATWGATTTATTCCACGATGATTATGCCGTGGCAGTTTAAATTGATTAGAAAATAGTTCAAAAAATGTTTACGCAATTTATAATTAATTCATAGCTCACAGAATCAAAAGCACTTATAGCAAATCCATAAATTTCAGGAGTTCAGAATCAGGGAAGTTCGTAATTGGACTTTCAATTTATAATGCGTAAAAGTATATCCAAAAAAAGCAGTAATGAGTAACAAGTAACAGGCAACAACTGCTTTTATTAAAAGATTTACAACTAAAATTTGAAAATGCGTTAATGCCCTTACCTTTAAACTAAGCTTTTATAATGTTTTGCCAAGTTTGAATATATTCGTCGTTTAAGCAAAATAAAACMAACAATTTTTGAGGGTTTTTCCGAATTCGGTGCTAAAAATTTTGAAATGATTTGAGATATTTAAAAATACCATTTTTACTTTCTCATTTTTTAATTCATAATTTTGTGACTATTAAATAGCAGCTGGAAATAAATTAATTTTGTATTTTTATTCAGCAAATGAAAGACTTAGTAAATAAAAGCGAAATAGGGTCAATTTTATTTTTTAAATCATTTCAACATCAAATTTTGTTTGTTCAGACAGCCTTGAACCAGCACAGCCAAATCTAAAAAAGTTTATACTATATTAGTTCAGCATTAATGAGCCATAATTGGGACCGGGATAAATTTTTTGTTTTTGTTTATTTTGTATTCAGAAAATTGGCAATTATTTCAAAACGATAATATTTAATAAATTCACATTGGTGACAACGACGACGAAGACGGGCAGCAGGCGCATAAACAGTTGCTGTTCTGCTGCACTTGTGCTGGTTCCGGCCTTGTTGCAATGACTTAGCAATTGCTTGCACAWTTCGTGCTGCATGCGATTTCCGGCAACCGGACTTTGGTCAGCGGCGTTAAAAACTAAAACTGAAAATTTGAGACTTCGATCGAATGCAAAATGAATTACAACCGCCGGCGGCATTTCTGGCTTGTGAGCGGGCATTGACGACCAAATAAAAACCGTCAATTTCGGCATCACAACACAACACGGCGGCCATCACACTGACGACAAGCAAAGCATTCAAACGATTCATTTTGTTCAAAATTATAAAATCTTTTGGAAAATAATTAATATTGTAAGAGGCATTTCTTTTAGACAAAAATAATTAACAATATTTGGGTTAAATTTGTATAATGCAAATGCAACTTTATAAGAAACTTTTGGAATGAAAGTCGAGAAACTTTTCCTGCAAAATCATTCAGAGAGATGACACACCAATGGAAAAAACATTATTTACTCACAATGCTGAATCTGCAAAAACATATGAGTAACAAATGCAGCCAAAAAAGGGCGACATTTAAACTTGTATTTACATATTTACGAATTTGTAAAATATCAAAATTATTATAAATACAATAATTATTTTCTGTTATAAAATTTAATTAAAATCGTTAACATTTTAGCGCGTATTCAAATGCGTGATTTAAACTCTAATTTTTTCATTAATTATTAAACAGAATTTTCTTAGAAACTTGCCTTTTTTCATTTGTCTAACTAACTTCTTAACGTCGAATGTAATTCAATTACTGATTTCGCTATAAAATTACAGGTTTTTGACCCAAAAACTAATTTGCTCACAAATCAGTAGAAAATTGCCAACCAACGCCTTGCAAATGTCACACCAATGGCACTTATCCAATTATATTGAGCAGACGTTTTGCCAACAAATTATAAAAAGTTCTTTTGAAATATTAAATAAATCTTATAAATAAATATTAAAAATAAAATTGATTTTAGCGTCTTTAAACTCAAACTTTTTCACAATTGTTTTGTGAATTTTGGCGGATATATTTTCATAATTTGGAAAGTTGCAGTGTTTTCACATTTATAAAATTGAAAATGTCGAATAATTTTATTCGATTCGTTTATATATAACTTTTCCAATTTAAAAGGGTTTTATAATTAAATAATTTATTTGGTTTTCTTTTGGCCGTCGATCTTCATAATTATGTATGCTTAAATGAGTTTTAAATTGGTCGGATATTTAGATCAAATCATTTGCTATTGCCCCTAATGATTCATTTAAAGACACACAAAACAAATTCATAAATGCTTGCTTCTAAACGACCCAAGTAATTTATGTGCAAAAGAAACAAGAAAATAACACAGCATTCCGATCGATTAAAAAATTGTTTCATCTTTGTCTAATATTGCGTTACATACAAAAAACATTTGTGCTTAACAAACCCACCAACTTTAATCACAAATTCTTAGCCCATTCGTTCGATAAGACCAGCTAACAAAAAAAATATTGATCAACAATACACTCCAATCAATGTTTTGTTCAATTTTTAGTTATTAATTATTATTACTAATTCGTTTGTTGTGATACTTACCATCAATAGCCAAGTTATGAAGCATCTTCATCTCATCCAATTTATGCTCATTTAATGTTACTCTGATTAATATATTTTTCCATTCCATTTTTCTTGCTTCATCTGTCGGCTTGCGCATTTCGGTCACAAAAATGCCAAAATTCTTCATAAACAAACGGCAAAACTGAAGAAGTCCTCTAAGGACAGAAAGTCTGCCTTCGTTGTCAAGAATTTGCGTTAAACTTTTTACTTTGAATGCACAATGCTGGAAAATGATCATTTCCAAATAAAAAATAATGGAGTTTTAAACAACAAAACAATTAAGATACAACAAAACTAGCTTTATATTAAGTTATTGAATAGTTCCATTGGCACTAAAATCAAAATCATTTAAATAAATCCGGTTCTCGAATTACCCATTTGGTTGACGCTTTTGAATTTGAAGATGCCGTTTCACTGGTCAATATTTGACCAACCAAATTTACCAAATTTAATGAATTATCAAAACTATTTGCAAGTTCTTTCGCAAAATTTTGGTCCAATTCAGCAAAATCTAACAGAATTGAGCATTTTGTAAGTTGATCCGATTCTTCAAGCAAATTCCACAAGTTTTTACCACAATTTTTATTGATAAATTGACCAATTATTTTGATGATTTGTGCCAATTTTAAGATTTCAAGTTTAACTAAAAAATCTTAAAATAATTTGAAATTTTAAAAAATTTTACTCTCCAATTTCCATGCTAAAATATTTTCTTCCGGTTCTTTCCACGCATTCTGTACAGAAAAGTGTTGATGGATGTCAAACCAGGAAGTTTTTCTGTTTAAATCATTAAATTCAAAAATAAAAAAAACGAAACTTTACACATACCCTTTTATATATTCTTTATTCAATATTTCCTTAATTATTTCCTCCGCTTTGTTAAATTTCCACTCCAATTCCTCATAATATTGAAGATTAATCAGATTATATTTATTTCCAAGATTCCAAAATTTCGTTTTCTCGTCGCCCACTCTGGCGTTCGCGAAAAAGACATTGCCAAAAGTGGAAGAAATGTAGAACAATTCAAGTAACATCAACAGATTTTGTTTTTGCGTTAATTTACTCAACTCATTTACGTTCAAAACRTTTTCTTCCTATTTTTTAAATGGGACTTCATTAGTGAGCAAAACGGAGACGAATTCCCGAAAAAATTTCCATTTTAAATAAAATGTTGTTAATATTATAACGTTTTAGGTATTTCGGCTGCTCCAACCTGCAGAGCCGGACTGCCTTTAAAGCTAAAAATTGACTCAAAATAGTCCCTTTTTATAAGATTTCGTTATTAACCTAAATCATAAACTTTTTTAAGAATTCTACCACAGAAGACAGCCTTGATGAGGATTTTGACATTTATATCATTCCCTACATTAGGATTTTTCGAGTATTTTTTTTAAGCGTATCTAGTCCAAAACCTGGTTTAAATTAGGGCTTTTTAGCAGTTTGTCAAACATTTTTATTAAAAGCAGATCCATAAATGTATCAGCACACATTGTTGACGGCTTTTGAACAATTTTCATTGGAATTTCACTGACATTGGCTTGGCCAAAATAAGTTCTCAATTCAGCAACTTTCAATTCATTAATCAATTTCTTTGTTTCCGATTTCCATTCCTTTTCTTGCTCATGGCCCATAAAAGCATATTTGTTCAGTTCGCATTTAGACGCCAGAAAATTGTCCATTTTGATCAGAAACAGTGACATTTGGCTCATTGAAAGGCTAACATCAACAACAGCACCTTAAAGTTTCGAATTGAATTTTTAAACGAATTAAAATGTTAATTCAACAAATTGCTAATAGTTTTACCTGCTGGGACAATGAATATGAATAAGAAAGGAAACGGCAGAAATGCAGTGATCCACATTTTCCTACTWATTTATTTTAAAAAAGCAAAATTATTTATTAAGCTTTATTAAGGAAAAGCTTTAAATGCTAAAATAAAAATTAATTTTTTATTTTTACTTCCTTTGTCATAGGAAATTGATTTTTTTACGGTTGACAAACTATCATTTTTTTCCAATTCTTGGATGTAGTCAGGTCCTATTGCATGTGCAAAAATATTATAATTTCTAAAAAATAATTAAAAATATTTTATAAATTATGGGAAATTGGGAATAAATTCTCAGATAGTTTTATGAATTAGAACTGATTTTGAACAACTTATGTTTAAGAGTTAAATTTGTTTTAAATTATTTAACAATTGAAATTAAGAATTTCGACAACTATCGCAAAATTTTATTGAATCATTTCGATCAAAAAGAATTTGCGTTTGACGACTTTGGCAAATTGCAGCCAGCATAGCTAAAGCATTAAATTAGAGTCTAATAGCTAAAATTAGTATTAAAAATGTTATTTACTATTACTCAAAATAAAAATAGAGACGAGAATCTAGAAGAGATTTGCTAAAATTCAAAAATTCCGAAAAAACTCGAAACCTTTCACTTTTACGAGAATGACCTTAACTCGCTCCGGGYTTGATCGATAAAGCATTTTTTCGTTGGGCCTGACACTTTTTTGAGCCCATTCGGAACAATTGCTTTTTCCTCGAAATCCAAATGAATCCATTGCAGCAAATGAATTCTACCAAATTAAAATTTTAGAAAGTTTTTTTAGCATTACCTTAGCAGAAAACAATTGGGCGCTCCATTTTCAACTCTTAAAAAATTAATTAACGGTTAAAAATAACGGTTTTCACAAAATAAAATGTTTGAGATGGAAAAGCATTTTTTTAAGATTTATTTATGTTTTTTGTGAAGTTTGTCGATTCATCTTCATCAGCAGATGCTAGCTTATTAAAATAAACTTAACTAACTTGTTTATTAATTTATATGTAAGAAATTTTACTTTTTTGTTGTATTGTAAAATAATTCAAAAAAATTAATTACCATATTCTGTAAATATCATTAAATAAATATTCAATGCATATATCACCCAGAATTTGAAGATGTCAAAACGATTCATTGCTACAAATCGGCGTAAAAAATTATTTTAGGGTTGACGGTTTCTGGGAACTTTTTGGTTAATCGAAACCAAATTTCTCGGGTTTTTGGTTCAGTTTAAAACAGCCAACCCTTTTTACAAAAATTTACTTTTTCAAATTCATATTTTATTAAAAATACAAAAGAAGATAATTCGCATATGTTTCAAATGGTAAACCCAACTCGTTCCCGGCCAACTCGTTCACCTTTTTCAACATTTTTTCGGTATACCGTATATACTGTTGTAATTCCCCATGGGGGATTATTTTTCAACCTACTCAGAGAGTGGGGGATTATTAGAGGTTGGGGGATTATTGGAGGTTGGGGGATTATTTTTCAATCTGTTTGGCGATATGTTCATCTATCACAAAATTTTTCTTTATTTCATTAGCTGGCGAAAATTTTTTGAGAAAAAACCCTAGGAGGGACCCTTTTGTTTTGCAAAATTTGTAGTTTTTGGACCAATTTTCTTAACAAATTGCCATAAAAAAACGAAAATTTGACGCCTAAAATTGATTTTGGAGAACATTTTTCTTCTGAAAAATTCTTTAAGAAAAATGCAATAAACTCCAAAATTGCACCCCTAAAGATTACTTTTTCAAATTTTCAAAAAATGCATCCCTAAAAATCGACTTTTAGCACCTCGTCCGAAAAAAAAAAATCCTGCGTACATCCTTGGAACACACACATAGTTTATCCATTTTTCCCGTTACATCACGTTAAAGTTACCAAGTGGAAAAAGGGGAAAAAATGGATTCGGACTGTTAAATGAGGTGGGTGATTATTAGAGGTTGGGGGATTATTAGAGGTTGGGGGATTATTTTTCAACCTACTCAGAAGATGGGGGATTATTAGAGGTTGGGGGATTATTGGAGGTTGGGGGATTACAACAGTATATACGGTAACTTTTTTTTTAAAGCCAACAAAATCAAAGAAACCCTTTAAAAAAGTTCTACTGAAAATTTTTTGAAAAGGAAAATTGAGTTGGGGGTGAACGAGTTGGCCGGGAACGAGTTGGGTGCCGTCCGTTTCAAATTCAGTTTTAATCCTTCTTTATTCATTTTTGAAAATTATAAATTATTTATTAATTATTTTTTAACTATTTTATTTATTGAATGATATCGTTTTTCTCGTAATTAAACTAGCCCCTTTTTGTGGTTGGCACAATCCAACCAGCCATCATTAATTGATTTTCACATAATATTTCTCAATCTATATAATTTTCGTCGAATCTTAAGCTTTATTAAACATTATATCTTTTAATTTTTTAATTTTCATTTTATCTTTACTACCATATTTATTGTAAAAAATAAGCATTTTTACATTATAAGGGAAAAAGTTCCACGGAGTGCGCATCAATGCGTAAAAAGATTCATTTTACACTAGTCATATGTAAATTTATTAACCTTTTACCTCATTTTCTTCCATAATTCATACTAGAGCTCCCGTTCGAGAAATTTTAATTGAAATGTCGAAAACATTCTCGATTGTCCGGGGGATCTAATTCATACCTCTCCCAACATTTATTTTTAGTTACAATTTTAAAATTAAATATTAGATAAAATTCTTTTTATTTTTGCATTTAAATGTATTTTTAAGTTTCAGCATTTTTTATATTTTTCAAAATGAACGTGCTGCTTTTGCTGATGCTGTTTTGTCTGTTTACTTCTCATCTCATTTCGGCCAATGCAAAAGCACATAACAAAAAAAGAAATCAAATTGTTGTTGTTGCCAAACAGGAAACGAATGCGACGGTGGACGAAGTTGTCGTTGACATACGCTCAAATCATAAGGCTCACAACGATGGCGGTGAATAGATTCGTTTAATTTGAATTAATAATTTTCATGTTTTTGTTTTTATTTAGTAGCTCATGGAAATTCTTTGAAGCGAACAGACGACAAAAATATTGAAGATAAAATGTGAATGGGTTATTACGCAACTAGATTTTGCTTCTATTAAAGTTTCAGTTAGCAACCAAAAATGAATTGAAAATCGAATTTGCAAGTGTTTAGGTGTTTAGAGTCTGATAAAATTTACAAATCCATTGTTTTGTTAATGCACTGACCGTTTGTGTAAAAGTGATTGTTGGTTGATAAGTGCATTGATTATTAGTGGATTTATAGGATAAAATTACCAAATATGGATTGATTTGATTCACTTTGATTTTTGAAAAAATAAAAATTAACAATTAATACTTATGTACATTGTGCATTTTTTGGCCAAAAAGATAATATTTTAGGGATGTATTAATTAGAATCTTTAAGGGTGCATTTTTCGTTTTTATTGCACTCCGGATATTTTGACTTCGGGCATTTTGTCCAATTGAGATTTTCTTAAAAATATTTTAACAATTTTTTTTTAAAAAAAATTCCCCTTCCAGTGGTTATTTATTTATTGGCTCAACTTGAGCTAATTTAGAGTGATCACATTCATCCCAAATGTTCTATACTTAAGAACAATACTTTTTGAATATAATACAAATAAATTCATTGATGGTGTGCCGTGGCCTCCTCATAAGCGGCGGTGATCGTCCCACACACTTTCCGATAACAAAAATCACGGGTCGCCAGCTGGAAGTGCCGCTTTCGACAGTTTGCAAGGCACAACAGAATTGGCGAAGAGCCGTGGTGTTCTGCAACATTTTCAGTGTGTACTTGATCAAAAAGTGTTGGTTGAGATAGATCAAATCGGTTATGTAAATATTTTAATTGCTCTTGCCATTTTGGTCATCTGTATTCTGACTCAATTCGTTGACGTTGGCACAAGAAATGCTTAATGAAAAATAAATTAAATTATCTAAAACATAATCAAAAATTTTTGTCCTGCATAAAATTAATAAATATATCATTGTAATCATTTTTTGAATCAAATTTTAAAGTAAAAAATAAATTAACAATTTTAAATATTTGGGCAAAAAAACTCTTTTATTATTGTTTACGTTCGTTAAAAAAAAATTACTAACCAATTGATTATGCACATCATACAAATCCATAGTGACAAATTGAAAAGTTCCATTGGAATAAATGAAAACTAAGTCGTTAGTATGTATTTTATCAGCTGAACGAATTAAATGACACCAACGCCGAATAGAAATTGATCGGATTTTGAAGAAAATAAAATCCAAATCAGACGATCAATCGTCTCACCCATCGGGCGAAATGAGTTCGAAGAACAGGAAAATGATGGGCGGATCGTCGTTTGATTGGGGTAGTTGAATTGTTTATTTTTACTTTTTTTTATTAGTGGGTGGATGATTCGTTCTTCATCTAATTTCATTCTTAGCAACAAATAAATATTTTTGTTCAAGTTGTGAAGTTGATCAGGTGATCACTATATCTGGTTCATAATTTCATTTAATGCCCTCTTAAATATAATGTAAAATAATAATAATAATTTTTTAACCAATAAACATTAGTGGTCTTAACTAGAGACCGGCCAGAAGGGTCGGTCGGTACTTTTCGGTAAAGTACCGAAAAAGTACCGGTACCGAAAAGTACCGAAAAAGTCCAAAAAGGTTCGGTCGGTACTTTTCGGTAAAGTACCGAAAAAGTACCGGTACCGAAAAGTACCGAAAAAAATTGTCGGTACTTTTTCGGTTTTCGGTACCAAGATTTTTTAAATTAACTTTTCAACAAAAAATCGTTTATTTTGGAAATCTTGGCTTTATTAATATTTATTATTGAGTATTGGGAGATTGCGGTTCAAGAAAATTAGCATTTCGACCTGTTCCTGTTCTGTGACATGATTTAATAGTTTTTGGATYAGTTTGTGGGGCTCGGCAGTGTCGCCGAGAAAATTTCGATTTTTGATGGCATTTATTAAGAAAAAATGGCCCAAAAAATGCATTTCGGAAACAAAAAAATGTTTGAAAAAATTTAAAAAATCAAATAAAATTTCACCGGACACTTTTGAAATTCCGAGTCCGCCCCCAAAAAAATCTCATATCCGTTATCCGTCGATATATCCGCGGATATCCGGATGCCCGTGCTGCTCACGCCTACAATTTATTAAGAAATCTTGTCTTCGATAACTATAATGGTGAAAAAAGTAATTTATGTAAATCTTAGAAGTTTTGAAAATTTTTGAAAATTAATTCTATAACTTTCTTCAAAAAATTGAGAAATTCCTAAATTACCTTCAATTTTAAAAATCTTAAATACATATTTAAAGAAAAAATATTGTTTTTCTTTGCCATGAAGTTAATTAAAAGACACAAAAAACTATTTACACAGTCGGGGGTTTGAACCCCAGTCAACCACATCTCTCACCAGCAGGGCATTCAATAAAAATAAATAAAAAGAAATTTGACTAGAGGACTCGAACCTCAGCCAATAAACTCTTTTGGTTCACAGTTTAACCACTGAGACACGTGATATTGTGTATAAAAGTTGAAAAATTCAAATATATGACCACATTTTTTCCGTTCGGTACTTTTTTCGGTACTCAAATTTTGTTCGGTCGGTACCTTCGGTTCTCAGATTTTTTCGGTCGGTACTTTTCGGTAAAGTACCGAAAAAGTACCGGTACCGAAAACCATCGGTACTTTCCGAAAAGGTTCGGTCGGTACTTTTCGGGAAAGTACCGATGCCTGAGTACCGAAAAGTACCGAAAAAGCTTCGGTACTTTCCCGTACCGTCCGATCTCTAGTCTTAACCATTTAACTATCGTCTTCAAAATAATGGAATAAAATATCTGAAGTTATAAATATGTATGAAAGGCTGATGCGCATTTTAGAAATGTGATTACAATGAAAATGATTTATTGATAACCATATTTGGTGAACGGTTCCGGGATTCGTTCTACGGTTGAACAAATTAATGTTTGACAAAAGAGGTTGATTAAAATGTTTTAACATTGGAAAAAACTTTAATATGAGTGGGTAGTTCTCGAATTCACACTTATGAATGGATAACTGAGTCCATCCGTAAAAAAGGCACTTCAGTCCGAAAATTTCTGCCAAATATTCTAGACTTTTACCTTGATTTTAAATCAAGATGTTTTCTTTTCAAATCAAGTAATTTTTTATGAGAGGTATATTTTTAAAAAAAAGAAGTTAATTTTTCATTATAAAAACGAAATAAATTTATTCATTTGCCAATTCGTCGTCCTTCAGATTATAGGACATTTTTTGATAGCGAATCTTTTTTACTGATGAAGTAATGTATGAATCATCCCATTAAACTGATGGAAAATCAAAAACATTTGGATTATAATTCGCTTAAATCCTGTTTTCTATTACATTCTTTCCCCTTTTTTATTTGTTGATTAATTAAATAAATTTTGTACCTAATAAAATGAATTCAAGTCTGACTTTTGTTCTGTTTATCTGCTACTCTATACTGCTGCACTGGTGTTCTGGTAAATTCCAAGTTTAAAATAGAGCAGTCAGTCTGAGATTGCCAATATTTAAAAATAAAAATAAAATTATTATTTTAATTAAAAAGGAATCACGTGCAGACATGGAGTCGAATTGGGCGAATACATGGATACCAGGCCGCACAATTGTACGGAACAGTACGTGTATTGTTCTAAAGCCATTTGTGAAACAAGTTAAGGGAAAAGATTAAGAGGCTTATTCTTTCTATTGTTGGGCTTATTAAATTAAAATAAATGTATTTTTTTAAAATTATCTGCACAAATGAAAAGGGGAAAAAAATGCGGAGACTTTTAAATTTAATTATTTGCCAGAAAATGAGGCGAATCAAACGTTGCTTCTTTATGGTTGTGTTGATGTGGCCTCCGCCACGGACAGTGCCTGTACACAAATGGTCAAGAATAGCACAAAGTTGGCGAAGTTGCGTAACAACGTGGACCGTGGCAAATTGACATGCCGATGCGAAATTAGAAAAAATAAGCACTCAAACAAAAACCTCAATGAATTTGCGCCACCAGATCTCGGTGGGTGTCCGCATTTTGAACACTTTTACGCTGCAGCATTTAGAGTTTCAAACGCGAACGACGTCAACACCAAAAAGTTTGCGATTTTATGTTGAAATTGTTTTTTAAATCATTTTAAATAAACCTTTAATTGAAAACATTTATTCATTTTTTACAGCTGCCAACAGGGATGAGTATTTTGGCATAATATTTGAAAATGTGACATTGTTGACGCAATCCCAAGGTGTGGGGGGGAGGGGGGAATGATGGATGCTTTTTTCTGCCACTTTTATTATTTAATTTGCTTCAAGAAAAATCAAATTAAATGTTTTGGAAAAAAGAAATTCAATTTAGTTCGCCCCTCCGTTGCACTGTCTTATGTTCTGACGATGCTGCTAATGACCTTTTCAGGCACTTATTTAAACTTCAATAAAAGTTAATTCATTAACAATTGTTGAAAAAATAGCAAACATTTATAATATTTAAAATAAATCCAAAAATAGTCAAAATATTAAAAATTAAATTATTTAACACCAAAAATAAAGATATTTTTTATTAAGTTTAAAATGCAAACTTTTCAGGCATTGCAACCTTTTTAAACATCGATCTACGCTGACCATTAAATCATGGAACTTCGGAAAAGAGCAAAATGCTGAGAAATTATTAAAGAAATTTGCAATTTATAATGGAAAAGGAAAATAAATATAAACACTAAAAGACAATTAAATATTTTGCTGTTGCTTACAATTAATTATATTATTTGTGAAGCTCAACTCCCTCTAATAATCCCTCCTCCTCTGAGTAGGTTGAAAAATAATCTCGCCGGTGGGATTACAAGAGTATATACATACAGTAACTAAAATTCAAATATTTAAAAAAATAACAATTTTTTTAAAGTTCCGTGTAATTTTTGGCTTCAACTTTTGAATTATAGAAAATCGAAATTTTAAATGGTACATTATTTTCATAATAATACATTTTCATTTCGTTTTTTAGCATTTTTTTTTGTAAACAGACTTATTCGATTCATTGACACTTTTGGCAATTTTGCAAATAAATCGTTATTTTGATTTTGTCCAAAATGCGCTCAAAAACAGTGCGAGTTCATCTTAAAAGTAGGGTTGCTCCCCGAACCCCGACTTTTTTTTAGTCGGAGGTTTTCGTCCCCGACCCCGCTTTTTTTGAATTTTTCGAGGTTTTTGTTGGGAAAAACCCCGAACCCGCTTTTTTTGGTCGGGGAAGAAAACCCCAACCCCGACTTTTTCCGTCCCCGAGGGCTCGCCATTTCCTTTTTTTCTATTTTTCAATAAAGGATTAATCAAATTTAATTTATGTAGATGAACTTTTCTTGTTTAAATTAAATTTTATATTGTTCAAACATTAGTAATAACAAAAGATCCAATATCCAACAAAGGATTAATCAAAATTTACTTTTTATTAATCAACAAAGCATTAAATGAACAGAAAAGGCCAACTGAAACAAAATACATATTTTTTACATTTAATTATGTAGATGAACTTTTCTTGTTTAAATTATTAATTTTATATTGTTCAAACATTAGTAATAACAAAAGATCAAATATCCAACAAAGAAAATATTTGTGCAATTTTGCAGCAACCAACTTTTGTTTACGACTAAGAGATCGGAGACCAACGAAGAAATTGAATATTGGGTTGTTTGTGAGAAAACTCATTCAGTAAATAAATGCTGTTTTAGTGGCTCTTGTTAGTATATAAAAAAGAAATTCTAATATTAATTTATTTACACATTTCTTTATTCATTTTTTCTCAATTTGCATGGTTTCCAAGCAACAACAAAAAGAATTGCCTCCATCTAAAGCATTTGTTTCGCCTCTTTTCTGTCCAACGATATAACACTTTAGTAATGCTATACACCCCCCAATAGGCAAATTGCGTAACAATTAAAAATAAATTTGTTCAGAAATTTACCGTAAAATTATTCGTGAAAAAATGTCTGCCGGTCGAGCCCATATTGGCAAGCCGGCGCCGGATTTCACTGTGGAGGCTGTGGTTGACCACGACTTTCAAACGGTTTCGTTGAGTGACTTCAAGGGCAAATATGTTGTGCTGATCTTCTACCCGGAAGATTTGTGAGTTTTTTTAATATTATGTCATTTAGTTTAAATAAAAGTTTAAAATTCTGAATTTTAACCAATAAATTTATTCATATTTACTCAGAATATTTTAGCTCCTTCGTTTGTCCAACCGAAATTACCGCTTTTTCGGACCGTTCGGATGAATTCGCCAACATCAACACCCAACTCTTGGCCTGCTCAACGGACTCCAAATTCTGGCAATTATTTTTATGAATTTTTAGAATTATGTGTCGTTTTAATTTAAGACAATTCGTCACATTTTTTAGCCATTTTGAGTGGATCAGCAAGCCTCGTAAGCAGGGAGGGCTTGGCGAAATGAAAATCCCGGTGTTGGCCGACCGCAACCAACGGATCAGTCGCGACTACGGCGTCTTAAAGGAGGAAACGGGCAGTGCTTATCGGTGCATTTAATGAATTAAACACAGCAAAATGCACTAATTATACCTCTAAAAACCCCTCAATCTCCTTAAATTAAAATAGAAATTAATTCGTTTAAATTAAGCGGCTTTTTCATCATTGATACGAAAGGCATTTTGCGTCAGATTACCATCAATGACTTTTCAGTTGGACGTTGCATAGACGAGGTTTGAATTTTTAAATTGAGCACAAAAAAAAAGCCAGAATCAGTATTAATTTGTCTTTAGACACTGCGTTTGGTCCAAGCTTTCCAATTCACCGACGAACACGGCGAAGTGTGCCCGGTCAACTGGAGGCCTGGACAGAAGACAATCAAGCCAGATTGCAAGAAGAGCAAGGAAAACTTTGACCAGGACTAATGGGCACGGAATGCCAATTCCTTCCATTCTGAGGAGGGGTCCAATTTGCGATCATCAAATTGAATTAATAAACATTTAATATGTTTAGTAGTGATTACATTTCATTTAATCTGTTTGTCTTATAGTTCAAAATATAGATTATAAATGAAGGTAGAATCAGAAAGGCTCAAAATAAGACTTATAAAATTTTAAACCGTCACCGACTAAGAATTTTTTAATTACATGAATATATAGAGTAAAATTATTTAATTGACAACAAAATAAAAATCTCTTTGAATTTCCACGTTTTGCAATTTATTTCTCTTTTTTCCATAGAGTCGTAATTTTCACGTGAATTCTGCTGACAATGTTACGATTCGTCTTTCTTCTCCGGTTGAAAGTCGGAAAATGGTAAAAAGGTTATGTTGGGATATATATTCACTTAATGAAAGCATGAAATGCATTTACTTTTTTCATTTTGTAATTATTCGGAAATTGTTGGCGTGCATACGTTTCGATTATTCGGCTCCATTCATATGTGTAATGTTTGAGTTGAAGCATTTAATTGCTTACAATGCACGAAAATTATTTAAGCAAGGAAAATATGTAATTTATTTTTACTTTACGATAAATCTAAAACATTTAGGGTTTTCATTATTTTTGAAGTCATTTTTTTTATTATTATTTTTTCCCCAAGAAATAAACTTTAAAGTTGGCACTTTAAAAGAATGCAAACAAACAAAAAAGATGTTTTTTGTTGTTTCGATTCTTTAAAATAATAAAATTTAGAAAAAAAAAGCACAAGAAATGATTAGTGCATTTATAATAGCTATTTTACTACGATTAAGTTCCTTTCCACAAGAGGCAACTGCCTTGAAAATATTGTTCGTACAGCAAAACTATTTACACTTCGGAAGTCACTTTGGCTTCAATTTGAGTTTGGCAAAATTATTAGTGGAAGAAGATGGTCATGAAGTGGTAATCTTTTTGAATAAAAGTTTATTAAAATTTAAATTGTTTTAGCACATGTTGGTCCCGATAAGAGATGAAAATCATAAAATCGCTGATAAAAATGTTGAAGTTCAACTGAATGTGCAGTATTTCATGCCGAAAACGCAAGTGGCACCTTCATTAATCGGTCTTAATGTTCCACTAGAGTACGATAAAATATATTTCGGTAGATTTATTTAAATTAATGCTTTTATTAACCATAAAAAGTAGGACACGAAATTATATTTGCATTTTAAACGTAAACTACCCAATAAAAGTAAAAATGTTAAAATATGCGCCAAAACGTATGTTGTTGATAAATTTAAATTTAGATATCGCCAGTGATTTAGAACTGATCGATAAATTACGATCAGAAAAATTTGACGTTGGAATAACCGAAACATATTATTTGACTGGCTATTCATTGGCCATTTTTCATTTCTTGGAAATACCCGTCACAATTGCGACTCACAGTCAGCCAATGGCACCTTTTCACCTGTATTTACTTGGAGTCTTGAGCAAGATGAAGACGGAAATGCATGGTAAAATTATTAGTGTTTTTAAGAAGTTGACGAGATAAGCCCAAAAATAGTATTCATTTTGAAAAATCTTCTTTAAATTCCTATTTCGGGCTTTTTGAGAATATCCCTAATTTTTAGGCACTTTTTTAACGGAAATTTGCTTAAAAAATTCAATATAAACGAAAATTACCCTTAAAATCAATGACTTTTTCTTCGACCAAAATGCACCCCCAAAAGATCGATATTTTCCGAAAATGTTTTTATTTTTTATAAAATTTCCAAAACATGTGAAAAGATTACATTTAAAATTGTGAGAGGGAAACTGATAATGATTGACAAATTTTTAACCTTTTACACATAATTGAAAAGATTTGGTGAATTAGCACATTTTTTAGTCCCTATTTTGCCACTTTTTGGGGTTTTAGCCCCTATTTTGGGTGTTTTTAGTCCCTGTTTTATGTCCCTATTTCACGGTTTTTAGTCCCTAAAAATCCTGACCCTAATGATTATCATAAAAAATTCAAGTTAGGAAAAAATTTCAAATAATCGGATCAAATTGTGTAAAACCAATTTAAATAATTTCAGACTACATAGGCCTACCAACATTAAACTTTTTGTCATCTGGAGAAGACCGTCTCGAGCTGCTCAATTTCAAATCGCGTCAAGTGCGGGAAGAGCAATTGAAGTTGAGAAGGCAAAAAGTTTGGCAACATTGTGTAGATCAAACAATGGAGCAAATCAAAGAACTCATAAATCAAGTAAAATCAAAAAAAGTTTATTCTTTAAGAAAAAAAAGTTTTTACCAATTTCAATAAATTTTTAAGGACGTGGCCTATCAAACATTGGCTGAGGAGAAATATGCCCTAAACACCTTCCCAAGCTGGGTTGAAATGTTCAGAAGTACCCGCTTTTTCTTCCTGAATTCCCTGCCTGAAGTTGACTTTGCCCAATTTAAAATTGTTGAAAGCATTGAAAAAGTGAAATTTATTGGAGGATTTAATTCGAACCGTCCGTCAACTTTCAATACAAATGCGACACAACACGTAAAATTAATTTGTTAAATAATTATGTCAAAATTGAATTTAAAAACAGACAAATTCTCTCATTAATTTGACGTTGGGCACAAAAGAGGGCGTCATTTTGGTCAGTTTTGGCACCGTTGTTGATACCTTATTTCGAACTTCTTCTCACATAATCGAAGCATTGGTGGAAACAATGGAAAGCTTTCCCAATTATTTGTTCATTTGGAAGCAGCCCAAAGGGGACTTGCTCATTTTAAAAGAATTCAAATTGGAAAATGTTGTTTTGCAAAATTGGATAAACCAGAAGGAGATATTGGGTATCCAATTTAAAAATTCGATTTTTGTTGTTTTAAATTTAATTTTAAACTTTCAGCCCATCCAAAGACAATGGCATTTGTGTCGCATTGCGGCATGAATAGCGTTATGGAGAGCACCTTTTACGGAGTGCCGATGGTCTGCATGCCGTTCTTCGGAGACCAATATTATAACGCGGAATTGCTGGCAATTCAAAAGATTGGGCTCGTAATTGAAACCAAGAATGACAAGCAAACAATACAAAAAGAGCTGAATTTAGCACTCTCAACGGCATTGGGATTGATGAAAAGGTGAATATGTTAATAAAAATAATTGCAAATAATTTTTTTAGCTCGGAGGAACACTTCGATTTGGACAAATTAAAGTCCGTCAGCATGGGAATTCGTCAAAAAAATATCGCAAAAACAATTTCCGATGCAATGAAAACAATTGAAAAAGAAATAAATGAAAAGAAACGACAGTAAAGAATAAACTCTTTATTTAGAAAATAGATATTAGATCAGCGTAAAACAATTAGTGCTTCTTACTTATTTAATGGATTTAAATTGGTATCATTATCTTCTTCAGTGTTTTATATATAAAAAAACTGTTGGTAAAAGTGAAGGAGGGGAGACAGGGGTTCATTAGGCCAAGGCCTAAGCCGCTCTGAGCTTAGGGTTTCGTTAGGCTTAGGCCTAAGCCACCATAGGCTTAGGCAAAAAATAAGGAAGTGAAAACGGGCTCTGGTGTTTAAAGAAATCGGTTTTTTCCTTATTTTTAAGAATTTAACCGATTCAAAAACCACTTTAAGTTCTCAATTTTTATTTCTTTGACAAATTCGTAATCAGTGCATCAAATAACATATCTTCATACAATTTTTAGAATAAAAAAATTTTCTACAAATTTTGACCAAAAGTGCTCCCCCCCCCTATGGGTTTGGCCAACTTTGAGTGGCCATAACTTTCTTCATAGTTGCTTCCGCACAAAAAGTTTACCTTGAGAATTTCCAGTTTCAGATTTTCATAAAATTGAGAAGAGTCTTTACTTCAGGCTTAGCAGAAGTACATAAAAGATTGTGATTTTTATTGTTCAATCAGTGAAAGACGTAGCACAATCCGCGAATCTTTTTGAAATATCTTAAAAAGCCAAAATTACCGCATTTATGGATAAAATTTTGTTGCAAATCTCTTAACAAATTGAGTAAAAATTTTCTTTGTATTTTTGGAAAAATTCAAATCGGCAAAATTTATTTTTTCAAAATCACGGATCACGCCAAATCACGGGCGTAGGGGTCCGTGATCACGGTCACGGTCACTTTTTTTCCGATCACGTGCAGCCCTTTCAGGAGGCGCGTCGCGCCGCTGAATTTATTTTTAACAATAAAGTGCTATTGCAAAAAATGAATGTTTTGAACATGAGTACAAGTGTAGAAAAGGGCAAAGCTTCGTCAATTTCGGAAAAAATAGGATTTTATTTTATTTTATACATACCGTGTTACCTCTTGTAATTCCACACTCTCTGATAATTCCACACTCTCTAATAATTCCGCACTTTCTGAGGAGGTTGAAAAATAAATCCACACTCTCTAATAATTCCGCACTTCCCACCTTTCTAATAATCCCGCCCCCATTTAACATTATGAATCCAAATTTATCACTTCTGTTCCATTAGGTAAAATTTGACGAGATGTAACGGGAAAAATGGGTAAACTATGATGAGTGTGTTTCAAGGGCGGACCCAGGGATTTTCTTCGGGGGGAGGGGGGCTAAAAGTCAATCTTTAGGGGTGCATTTTTCGTTTTTATTGCATTTTTGTTAAGGAATTTTTTGAAAAAAGTTGGATTTTAGGGGTGCATTTTTGGGGTATTACATTTTTCTTAGAGTTTTTCCAGAAGAAATTTTCTCCAAAAATCAATTTAGGGGTCAAATATTTGTGTTTTTTGGTCGAATTTGTTAAGAAAATTGGTCCAAAAACTACAAATTATGCAAAACAAAAGGGTCATTTTATGGGTTTTTCTAAAATATTTTTGCCAACTGAAGTATGGAAATTGTGAGGAAAAAGTGAAGAAATTTTCGTGATAGATGACATATCGCCAAACAATTTGAAAAATAATTCTACACTCTCTGATAATTCCACACTCTCTAATAATTCCGCACTTTCTGAGGAGGTTGAAAAATAAATCCACATGTGGAATTACAAGAGGTAACACGGTAGTACTTTTAGTCCAAACTCTGATTTTTTGATATTTTAGCTTTAATTATCATTGATAACCGACTGCTCTTCCATTTACATAAGTTAAACAAATGATTTAAAGTTTACTATTACAAATTATTTTTATAAATCTACATATGATGTCAAATATGAAAGCCTAAAATATCATATGAATGAATTAGGACTGTGAAATAGGGTTCGGGTAATCGGGTTGGGGCCGGGCGGGTTTTTTTCCGGGCAACCCGAAAGTGGCCGGGCGTGCTTTTCCGGACGGGCTTTATTTTATTTTTTGTCCGGGCAGGCTTTGCCGGGCGAATACCGGGCTTTAGCCCGGACCGAATATTTCCTAGTCGGGCGCCCGCCACCCGTTGCCCGCCCGACCCGGGCGCCCGTCCGAACCCTACTGTGAAACAGTGAAGAAAACGGTCAGTATGATGATAGCAAAAACGACGATAAACACCACAAATACGTCACGCTTCTTGCGCCTTCGGCGCGGCAGACCATCGCCAGCATCTGTCAATTAATTTAAACAAATTAGTGCCATTAAAATGATTAGTGTCATTTGAAACAAGATTAGTGCCGCCCTTTTGGACAAAAATGGGATTTTTAGTTTCTGGTTGGAGGACGAATGAATGCGATGGAAGTTGAATGTGTGTACTATAATTATGTAGAGGGACAATCCGAGAAAATTATACCTTTTTTTGTGATGTCCAATGCCGTGGGCTTCCAGTCGTCAACAGCAGCCAAAATTAGTTTCAACATTTGGCGTTCACTTTGACGCATTCTTTCACGTTCTTCGCGGTTTTCATTGCTTTTCACTTTTCTTTTTCCGGTGAATTTCATTTGGGCCCACAATTTGGCCAATTGCTTTAACAATTTTAGGCCCTTTTTATTAGACGGAATAATTTGGTCCCGAGGGATTTGCATGCGATCAGCCAACAAAAAAGCCGCTTTTACAATATGCTTTTTCAGTTCTTCGACTATCGTTCCATTTGAGGCTCCTCAATTTTAAAATTTATTTTAAAATATGTCAATCAGAAAATATATGTACCTCCTTTTACGGCATAAAGTGATGTTCGCAAAAGGGTGAAAGTGCTTGCCAATGCCGGATCTTTTTGTGAGACAATTTCCCATTTTTCCCTCAATAATTTGGCCTCTTTAAATAACGATAATTTCTGTCGATATTCTCCTGACACTTTTCCCGCATTTTCCATTAGTTTTGAAATGCTTCCATCGGAAATTGAACGGAAAAGATTTTTTAGTTTTATTTTTGATGATTTTCTTTGAGACGTTTTTTGCGTTTCGATGGATTGGATTTTATTCAGATAATACTTCTGAAATTGTTAAATTACCTACCATAACATTAAATTGTCGGATTTGGACCAAGGTGAAACATACCAAAAATATGACAAAACATAAAAATATGGCAAACATATGGCGCGAACCCCAAAAATATGGAAAATGCCATATAAATATGGGGCTTGGGCACCCTGATTTGGACTAGGGAATGCCCTCGACATTTTCAAATACGCCGAAGGGGTTGGGTGGAGACCAGACGAATTCCGGGAATTTCCAAGTATTCTTAAACATTCACCTCGTACAAATGGTGGACAACCGGCGGTGGAAATGCTTCTTCCATCACCAAATTCTGTTCATCCAATTCGCCGACAAATTCCCGCAACTCCCCGGTGCCATCATTTGCTGCCAATTCATCGTCGTATATTTTAAGCAAAAAACTTTGTTCTTGCCCTTCATCAGGGAATTTGCCAAGAATTGGTACAATTTGAAGCCAACAAAAATACAAAAACAAAATATAAGTCATTTAGGCAATCTAAAATAAAGTAATAATTTTTTGTTTATGCTTATAATTTGAAGATTTATTTTTATTTTATATACTCATTTTGTCGGAAGAACAACAAAAATCAATCATTTTCATAGAATCTCCACGAGGGTCTCGAAAAATGCTGACTTCCGCCCGGAGAGCCACGTTTCAATTGATTATTTTGCAATGAGTAAAATGTGTAACCCCATAAACACATCGATTTATGTAGGATTTCCTTATTTTTTTACAACCTAATTTTGTGAAAAATTCAGTTTAATTTTGAAGGGCGTTACACAAAAAAAGGCTCAAAACTTAAAATCTACTAATAAATATCAAAAACAAAACACAAATGTTTTCCTCCTCCTCAACAAAGGTGGCCAATTTATTTATATTTTGGAAAATTTATAAGGAACAAAAGGAAACAAAATTGCGGTTGGGAAGTTGTTATTGGCCAGAAATATAACATTTGGGCTGTCTTTTTGCATATTATTGTTGTTAAATGAAGAACGAATTTTGAGTGATTTATACGCGAAAGTTCAGTAGCATTGCTTAGGATAAATTAACGCTCAGTATCTGTTACAACAAAATCAGTGCCCCTAATTGTAAATCGAGAAATTTTTGATTTGATTTCACAGGATCTCGATTTAGCTCTCATCCTTAGTATTTTTAGATAAATTTTTGAACTTTGAACAGATTGCACAGATATTCGGATAAATTAATGATGTTAACATTAACCCTCGCAACATTTAGTTCGGGCAAATCTATTCGAATTTAAAATTTTCTTGTTAATTAATTTAAATGATGTGAATTGCAAATGTGAATTTTTATTAAATACGCAGAAATTGCAAGTTCAGCAAATTGTTGGCAATTGAGCTCGGATCGATGTGCACCAAAACTCGTTAAAAATGCTCAAAAACCCAAAAAAACATAAACAAAATTTCACCATATGCATCAAAAATGGCGCTTTTAGTGTCCATTTGCTCAACATTCATTTCCTTTCTGTTAAATTGATTTAAATCATTTAAACGAATGCATTACTAATATTTTGGAAGGTTAAAAAATTTGACAAAGACCAAAGCAGTTTTGGAGAAACCGGCACCAATTTGTAAGAGAAGAGAAGGTTGAAGAGCAGGGATGGGCAAAATTTCGAATCCAAAATTTCGGATTCCGGAAAATTTCGGGTTTGGAACAATTGCCTTATATGTGTTTTTGTAAAATCCTTAAAAACACCTTTATAGGTTTTCTTAGGTGCTGAAAACGCTAGATCTATCCTGTCGAATGATACTAAATTTGTTGCTATTGGTTCACAGGAAGATACAAAATTTTGGTCAAAAATCTCCATTTTTGGCAATTTTTAAACCGTTCAAAAACCGGGTTAAATGCTTTTCCGCGCCAAAATTTCGATAGATCTAGCGTTTTCAGCACCTAAGAAAACCTATAAAGGTGTTTTTAAGCGATTTTACAAAAACACATATAGGGCAATTTTACCTCGGGTTTTTTAGCCGTTTCGGATTTCGGGTTCGGATTTCGAAATTTGAGCAAAATTTGGATTTTACACCCCTAAGAAAGGGATTTTTGAACAAGCTACCAGTTTTGGTGTTGGTATAGTGGTGAGTGGTGGGGCAGTTGAACTTTTGGTGTGGGTTCAGATCCCCACTTTTTCTGAACATTTACGGTCTAGTAAACAATTCCAAAAAATTTTTTAAATTTCCTATTTTTTTTTAAATTTTAGATGACAATTCAAAAGTTTAAATTTACTTTTTTGATTGTACAAATTGGCTGAATATTTAAAAAATTTATAACTTTGTTCAAAATTGAGTGATCATAAATTACTTTAGTGCCATAAAATGCAGAAAACAAGATTCGTTAAAATCTTTAAAAATTTTTGCCGGGCCTGTCGGCACCGCCGGACTGCTCCCAAAAATTTGCGTATTTTTAAAATTTTGGTTGCAAATCTTTTAACAAATTGAGTCAAAAATTCAAAATTTTCTCGGCGGCGCCTATCGGCACCGCCGACCCCTCCCGCCCCCAGATCTAAAGCAAAGTTCTCAAAAACCTTTATTGCTGACCAATTAGACGAGAGGAGTTGAAAGGTAATAATTATTGCATATCGGAGTGAAGCACAAATAGGTATGATAGAAAAACCCTTTTTTTTATCAGAAATGCAAAAATTTCCTTGAAAAATTTCGGATTTCGGGTTTCGGATTCCGGAAAAATTTCGGGATTTTCGTGAATTCGGATTTCGGATTTAAAATCCTTTCGGATTTTTGGTTTTCCGGAATTCGGATTTCGGATTTTATTTTCCGATTTTGCCCATCCCTGTTGAAGAGCAACAACGGCACCGGCAGAGGGGACAGAGAATGGATGCGAAGGGCCGGCACGCGTGGATTCGGTGGCACGGGCGAAATTGGGCGAATGGAAGAACCGGAAGAGGAGGAACAAACCGATGAGAAAGTGTTCGGTCGGATGAGAGATGGGGCAGCAGTTAGAGGACAGATATTTCCAATAAAAAAACACTTGCAAATATTCAAATCAACTTGGGCATCAATTCATTTGGGAGGATTCACCTAAAAGGATTGAAATCTTTTGTCAAAAAGCACGTTTCGACCAAAATTCAAACAGTAAATCAACACAGTAACATTAAAATTTCTGATGTGATGGCCATCTTATGGGTGCATTTTCATCCCCGTCCCCGGCCGGGGATGAGACCGGGGATCCCCCGTTTCGGGGATGGGCAAACCGGGGACCGAGGTTGGGGACGGGGATGAGAATGACCGGGGATCCCCGGTTTTCCCCGTCCCCGGCCGGCGGCAACCCTAGTTCTACTATACAAAATGAAATTTTTTCCCCCATTGTTCTTGGTGTTTGGGGGTTAGTTTGAGTTGTCTTTTCTATGGTTTAAAGCTTTTCAAGAAGGAGATTATTTTTTAGTTCAATTTCTATGAGTGAGCAAATTTTGTTAGAAATTGAAAATCTCCATTCAAATAATTTTATGAATTTTTTTCGTAAAATTTAATTTTTTTATAATTGGCACAACACTTTTATTTGAATTTTAAATTCTCTTAATATTGCTATTGCTCTATTGCGGTGATTGTGAAAACTAATAGTAGGGGCGCTGCCATCAGTTATATTTGTCCATCGAATTCGCCGGCTGTCGCCACTTTCTGCTGACGGCACCACGTTCCGGCATTTGTTGTGGTTGAGGGGGAGAAATCGCTACATTCAATGCATCGAGCAAATGCTCACAATTCTGTTCGGAAGCGACATAATGCCAGTCGAATACCGAAAAGCGTCCATTTTGGCCCTCTCTGTGCACCCATCGCTGGTCAAACTCAACGAACTCTTTCGGCCAACGTTCCTTCTCCGGACAACTTTTAAAATATTTTATTTTAAAAAAATGTTATGGCTTTGGATTTGGTATTAGCATTTTTAAACATATTCTACATATTTTTTTGTTTATTATAAAAATAATTACTTAGAAATTAAAAAACATACACTCCGTTATTCAAAAGGCACACAAATTGGTAGGCAAAGTCGATGCATGAATGGAATGTGTAATTGTGGCTTTGTGCGTGCCATTTGCCTTTGTGCATTTCGTTTAAAATATCTTCAATCCTTGTGATATCGCCTTGGACGTCGAGTTCAGGAGTGAATGAAAATGTTTTGGTGGGACAGCTTTTGCAAATGTGACTTAAAACTTTTTAAAATAAAATAAATAACTTCTAATTACTTATCGCGAACTCGCGCTCCTTCCCCCGTGAAATCGTACTCTAAAAAATAATTAAGTTAAAATTAAAGTCTTTCCATTTTTAGACAAATATTTTTAATTGTAATAATTCAGACCTTTATTGCCAACAACAATATAAACGTGGTCAGATTTGCTAATGCCCTGCAGATCAAGTTCATCATCCCCATAACGGAGTTTGATGCGAATTTCGGTTGGTCTACGGTAAGCATGAGTTGCAATGTCCCTGTTATGATGATCATCTTCGCCGGAGGCGCAGAGGTGGAGCACAGAAAATGTAATAAGTCTCAAAATGATTACAGCAGCAATTAAGACAATTGCGATGGCCATGCCACGCTTTTTGCGTCGACGGCGACCCGACAAAAGTCCATCGCCGTTGCCTTTGGTCGCGCTGTTTAATGCCAAAATATTTCCATCATCAACCGCCGTTAAAATAAGATTTAAAATTGTTTTTCTTTGGTTTTGGCGCGAATTATGTTCTTTATTGTTCTTTCCACTTTTTTGATTATAATTGCGTTTATCTTTTCCATTAAATTTAATATTGGCCCACAATTTGGCCAACTGTTTTAACAAAACTAGGCTATTTATCTTTTGTTTTATTGGAATAATTTGGTCCCGAGGGATTTGCATTCGATCGGCCAACAAAAAAGTCGCTTTTACAATATGCTTTTTCAGTTCTTCGAGCATTTTCCCACCTCAAAATAAATAAATTACCTATTTAATTAATAAAAAATTTATACCTGAAAAGATTATTTCGGAAAATGTAGTTCTTAAAGCGGTAAAAGTTTTTGCCAATGACGCATCCTTTAGTTTAAAAATTTGCCATTTTTGCTTCAATAAGGCTGTTTCGTTAAGAAGTAACGAATTTTTTTGCCAATATTCGTCCGAATCCGAATTTACTTTTTTATTTTGACGAATTTGTTTTTTATTTAAAGGTTCAATTCTGTCCAAATAATTTGTCTAAAATATTTCTGCATAAAATTGACCGCGTCCAAGTTTTGGACAACCTGCTGTTTTGGAAGAAAAACTTCCTGCAGAACCAAATTTAGCTTTTCCAATTCACAAACAAACTCGCGCAACTCCCCGGTGCCATCATTTGATGCCAACTCTTGAACGTACAATTTGACCAAAAAACTTTCCTTTGCTTCCTTTTTGCATGTCAATTGACCAAAAATGGTTAAAATTCGGAGCAAAAAAATGGTAAATAGTAACATAAAAACGTATGCACAAATAAATAAAAATTCTTAATAATAAATAAAATGAAAAAAAAATTTAAGCCGCATTGATTACGGGGCATTTCCTAGAAAAATTTTATTTCATGCATTAAAATAATATTTTAACACCCAAATCATTCCACTTCAATACTTCAAATTATTTTGGATGGTATTTACAATTTATGAAAATATTAAAATCTTTTCAGCAACAAACGCTCGAATAGAGTTGTCTTTTCCAAAACGACTATTTTGATCAATTTATGAAAATTATAAAACAGAAAATAAAGAAACATTTCAAAAATATTTAAAAAGTGCCAATGATTATTATTACAAATACAAAACAGATTTAATAAAAAACAAATATACGTGTGCATAAATATCGACCTGCTCCATTTTATATGAAAACATGTCTTAATTATCAACCGAATGTGACGTTGTTAAAGCCGGAAGTTTTTTATTGTCAACGAAGGCATAGTTTTTTGTATATTTTTTTCTTAAAAAGTCGAAAAGCTGAACCAAAAAAGACGAGCGAAACGAACAAATAAAAATTCCCCTCATTTTTGTTTACCGGCTGTGACACCGCCAGGGCCCAAGTTTTGTGGCGTGGGGTCCGAAGTAGTGTTCGGCAAATGGCATTTTCCGGTAACGGTAACGGTAAAACCGGTAAATTTACCGGTTTTTACCGGTTGGGACTGAAATGCGACCGGTAACGGTAAACCGGTAAATTTCCCGTGAATTTTTACCGATTTTTACCGGTTTTTACCGCGGTAAATTTTACCGTGCCGAACACTAGTCCGAAGCTTCACTCACGTGCGCTAAATTTATTAAACAACTCTCGGCAGGGAAGGGGGGGGGGGGTCGGCGGTGCCGATAGGCGCCGAGTATTTTGCCCATTTTTTCGTTAAGGAGAGGGGCTGAATAAAATATAAAGTAAAGAATTCGCGCTCGAAATTTACACAGGAACTAGATGCCACACTTTTGCGAAATTCTAGTTTCAGATACAACTTTCCTAGCTTATTACGGCTCGCTTCGCTCGCCACGCGCTTCGCGCGCTTGGAGCCTAAACCTAAGCGAGCCTAAGCTTAGGCCTAGCCTAGGATGACCTTGAAAACAAAGGGCTGAATTCGTTGT
>MEIZ01000010.1:918844-966379 GCA_001723225.1 Globodera ellingtonae | reverse complement strand
TGAATTCGTTGTCGAGTCTTTTGTAAACACACTAGCCACATTTTAAAGAGAGCTAATAAAAACCCCCGGGAACAAAACGGCCGGGAACAAAACGTCCCGGGAACAAAACGGCCGGGAACAAACTGGTCGGGAACAAAACGGCGGGAACAAAATGGCGGGAACAAAACGGCGGGAACAAAACGTCCCTTTCCCTCCGCGGACCACATTGACCAAAAATGAACAAATTTGTTCAACAGCTAACAAACAATCAAGAACCAATAACGTTTTTATAAAATCTTTTTTTTAATACATTTTATTAAAAATAAAACATTTTGCATGTTTTCTGGGAAGTTTCTCGAGAATTTTCATTTTACAAAATAAATTTCCATCTCATTTCGACTGTTCTGAGGCGACGAGCTTTATGTAAATAGAGCCCGATTGAGGACCCTCGAGAAGCTCGAAAAATTTTGTCGGGCCAAAAGATCGAAAATCTCGAAAAAAAAATTCAAAACCACTTTTCAGCTAATATAAATCAATATTTTGACGTTTTTGAGAATTATATTTCATCATTTTCACGTTTCCGGAGTGCATTAACTAAGTATAAAAATGCGATTAAAATAGTATTTGCGCACACGGCCTCGAGCGAGAAGAAGCCTTCGGGCGAAGACGATGGTGTTAGGGGAGGGATTCGGCGACTCAAATCCCCACAAACGTATCACAATAAACCAATCTTGAAGGGAATTGAAACTGTCTCCAGGGGCGTGATCCACGTGAAAAACAGGCACATTTACAGGGGGTTGGAAAATTGATGGGGAAAAGAGGAGGGAGGGGGGGGGGAGCCGGATGTGGCATAGTAACAGCGGATGTCATCCTATTTGTTTTGGCCAATAGAGAGAGGGCTATAGCGCTTGGAAGTAGCGAAAATGTTTCACACTTAATTAATAACAATAATTTGATTGATTGATTGATTTGTTTGCTTGTAAATAAAAGCTAAGCAACAGGTAATATAAATTCAGATTTTTCATTTTAAGCTCACATTGAGGTTAAAAATTTCATTACCTAATTTAGAAATATAGAAAATTATTACTTTATTTTAGATTGCCTAAATGACTTATATTTTATTTTTATATTTTTGTTGGCTTCAAATTGTGCCAATTCTTGGCAAATTCCCTGACGAAGGGCAAGAACAAAGTTTTTTGCTTAAAATATACGACGACGAATTGGCAGCAAATGATGGCACCGGGGAGTTGCGGGAATTTGTCGGCGAATTGGATGAACAGAATTTGGTGATGGAAGAAGCATTTCCACCGCCGGTTGTCCACCATTTGTACGAGGTGAATGTTTAAGAATACTTGGAAATTCCCGGAATTCGGCTGATCTCCCTCCACCAACCCCTTCGGCGTATTCGAAAATGTCGGGGGCATTCCCTGGTTCAAATCAGGGGGTGCCCAAGCCCCATATTTTATGGCATTTGCCATATTTTTGGGGTTCGCGCCATATGTTTGCCATATTTTTGGACACCGGCGCCTTATTTTTCACTATTGGAATGTTTCACTCTGGTCCAAATCCGACAATTTAATGTTATGGCAGGTAACTCAAAAGTTGTAATAATCCAATTTTAGAAGTTTTATTTGAACAAATTCACTTCTGACGAAAAGCAGCCTTCGCAAAGGAAGCCATCAAAAATGCAACTAAAAAGATTGTTCCGTTCAAATTCCGACGGAAATTTAAAAATGAAAGAAAAAACAGAAAAAAACAATTGGCAGAAGCATTTGTCGTTATTAAAAGAGGCCAAATTATTGAGGGAAAAATGGGAAATTGTCGCACAAAAAGATCCGGCATTAGCACGCACTTTCACCCTTTTGCGCACTTCACTCGATGCCGTAAAAGGAGGTAATTTTTTTTTAAAAATAATTTATTTAAAATTAAATTTAAATTAAGTAACTTCTGATGGGCCAATGGTCGGAACATTCAAAAAGCGTATGATTCAAGCGACATTTCTTTTGGCCGATCGAATGGAAATCCCTCGGGACCAAATTGTTTCCGTTAACAAAAATAAAAATTGGATAAAATTGTTGAAAGATTTGGCCAAATTGTGGGGCCAAATGGAATTTTATAGTAAAAGAAAAGTGAAAGGTAATTATGGTCAAAAAAGTGCTAATGATGATGATGATGAAGAAAAGGGGCAAAATGACCGTGAAGAACGTGAAAGGTCGCGCCAAAGGGACATGTTAAAACTAATTTTGGCCGCCGTTGACGATGGGAACATTGCGGCATTGAATATTGCATCAAAAAGTAAATATTAAATATATTTATACAATTAATAATTTCCATTTTATTGACAGGTGGCCGCGATGGTTCGTCCCGACGACGGCGAAAAAAGCGCGAACTGCTGTACCTTATCATTTTTATCATCGTTGGAGTCTTAGTATTGTGCATTTTGTCCTATATTACGTGCCGATACTGGGCGAGTCCTTCATCTTTTTGCTTTCCGCAAGCAAACCCCAATCAGTCCAAAAGCGGCAGCAAAAAAAGTGGCGGTAGCACGATTAAAAGCAACGGTGCCAACGATCCGCCACTGTTTTCATGGACATTCAAATTCAACGAAGAATTCCCCCGGTGGCATCCATGGCATTATTTCCCGTGATATTCTGAAAACGGCCAGTGTTGTGAAGAATGCATTATAGAAGTCTGGGATGAATGTTTGTTTTAGGAGGGGCGGAATCTTTTAATTCTCCTTTTATAATTATGTATATTCTTTATTTGAGAACAGATTTATAAGCGTCACTATTTTTGTTGCATATTTTGCATTTAAATGTTATAAAAATCCAATCAAATAGATACATAGCTCGGATTTTCATTTTTTTTTTTTTTGCGATTAGGTTATAATCAGAGAAGCCCAAGTCCATATAAATCAATATTTGGCGTTTTTTGTTAACCCATTATCAAGAGAACTCAAAAACAATTCATCTATGATTCCGATAATGACCATCACTAGGGCCCGAGTGTTTTTACATTTTTTTTAGTGCTTATATGTCCTGATGAATACGGCCCAAAAAACTGTCTTTTGCGGTTTGAGCTTTTTTGGTCAAGTTTAAAATAGCCTTTTTGCCCATTTTTTCGTGCATTTTTTGTACCTTGGTACATATTTTGGCGTTTCGATCAAATTTGGCATTTTTGACCAAAAATTTGGAAAAACGCACCCAAAAAACTAGATTTTGCTGTTTTTGAAACATTATATGCGCATGCCATTTTGGAGCATATAAATCTGAGCCCTAACCATCACCATTTTTTCGTATATATAAAACACGAATAAACTTTTTAAAGTACTTTTCATTAATTAGTATAAATTTAAAAGCCTTCATTTAAAACACTTTTGTCTAATCATTAGATGATAAGCATCACTGACGCATTGGCCCTGTCACGGTACGAATGACCAAAAAAAGAGACTAGTCATTTGAAATAATGTAAGGAGGGTCTGGGTCCATCGGAAGAAGTAAAGTCCCGGTTCCAAAATGATTCCAAATTAGACTATAATTGAACATGTATTACATTGAATTTACATAGCCGACAAAATCAAATCATTTATTGCATAAACCACTTAATATACACTAATATTATAAAAGAACCCCAAAATATTTTATATGAATAAAAATGATTAAAAAGAATTATCCTAATGGCGGCATACCACTACAATCATCAAAATTATCAGTTAGCATTGGTGCTTCCGCTTTTGCTTTTAGTTGAGCCGCCGCCGCCGCCGCCATTCTTACTGCTGACGGTTACAGCAGCCGTTGACTGACTGGCATTGTCTGGCGGATTACACCGAATTCGGGAGATTAAATACGAAAAAACTCCCAGCAGAATGATCCCAACCACGACAAAAATTGCTAAGAGCAGTTCGCGCTTTTTTCGCCGTCGTCGGGACGAACCATCGCGGCCACCTGTCAATTTCTGTCTTTTCTTTCATTTTTAAATTTCCTTCTTGCGAAGGCAAATTTTGCTTTTCGTCAAAAGTGAATTTGTTCAAATAAAACTTCTTAATTTGTTTTTAAGAAGAGCCAAGTCCATACAAATAAAATTTAATTCCTATTCACCTCGTACAAGTGGTGGACAATCGGCGGTGGAAATGCTTCTTCCATCACCAAATTCTGTTCATCCAGGGCACAAACAAACTCGCGCAACTCCCCGGTGCCATCATTTGATGCCAACTCTTGGCCGTACAATTTAGCCAACAAACTCTCATGTGTACTTTCTTTGCACGGGAATTGGCTGAGAATTGGCACAAATATTGCGCAATAAACCAATTGAAAAATCCATACGGATTATCTTAAATAAATTTTTAAATATCTTAATACCTTCAAGTTCCATGCAATATTTGAAAATGATAATAAAATATGCGAGTATTGACAATATTCCTCTAATTTACTACTAAATAATTCAAATATGCAAAAATATTCATAAAAAAAAGAATAAAATTGTATTAACTTAAAGGAACAGATTTTACAAATGTAATTTTAAAATATATAATAATTTTATGTTAATCAACGCAGTATATAATAAAAAAATATTTGCACTATGATAAGTGCCGTGGAATGGCGCCAAAATACACATTTCCATCCATAAACCCAAGCATGCTCCACTTCACCCAATGGTTTAGTTTTGTGCGAAAAGTCGAATTTAGTCAAATTCAGATGAAAATAGTCGTCTAACGCTTCCGATCCGAGTGTCGAATGGTCCGAGTGTCGAAAGTGTTGTAACTTTCTTCAGCCTAAACCGATTAGGTCGAACATAATACCAAATGAAAGCTTACGATGAGTTAGAGTTATCATTAAGTTAAAGCTAAGTGATTGGACAATGTTAAAAAAAGTTATGGCCAAAAAAAGGAAAACTCCAAAAATGGCATTTTTGGAGGTTTTCTGGCCATAACTTTTTTCATAATTATCAGATTGCTTAGTTTTTGCTTATTAATTGCTTCCCCTCATCGAGAGCTTCATTTGTTATATTTTCGACCTAATGGGTTTAGGTTGTAGAAAGTTATAAAGCATTCGACACTCAAAACCCTTTCGACACTCGGACCGGTAGCCGTCGTCTAACTTATAATTGAAAGTCTTTTACATTTTTGCGTTCATTAATCTTTGCCGTTAAAAATTTTTGGGTTTTTTAATAATTTTATAGAACTTGAAAAATGCAGAATTGCAAAGCGGGGCCCTTTAAATGCCGCGCGGGTAATAAAAACCCAGAGAAATTTTATGCCCTTTTATAAAACGCAAAACATTAAAAATAATACATTGAAGCATGAACGCTGGACTACTTATTGCTGACTATTTAGTGGAACATCGGGCAAATAATGCATGGGGTGCCGCCAAATTGTTATAATTGAAAGTAAATGACATCATCGGAATGTTCTTTCTGTCGCCATTTGATGTAACTCTTGGCCGATAATTTAGCTAACAAACTCTCATTTGTACGGTCTTTGCACGGGAATTGGCACAAATATTGCGCAAAAAACCAAAGATAACCATTAAAAAATCCATAAAGGATAGTAATCTTAAATATTTGAAATAATTATAAATAGCTGATTTTATAATTATTTTCCATTTTCCAAAATGTTGCCATGCTTATTTTTAGACTAGGAATACTGCCAATTTGTCTAATGTAATGGAAATCTTTCTGATGATTTCCGCCGTTAGAGACGTCACAATTCGTTCCAAATCATTAATTGTACCTCAGAATAAAACAGAAAATTGCAGCTAAACAAAATCACGGAGATCCACGCTGCTCGAGGACTAATTAGTAAGCGAAATTACGTTGGTCCCAGGCGTATCCTTTATTTTAAATTTATTGTATCAATTTTTTAATCATTATCCGCTCCTTGACCTCGAGACGAAAATTTAAAAAAAACATTTTGTGCTTCTATGGATGGATTGGGCGTGGATGATTCACCAATTATTTTGCGTTTCAAATTCGTTTACCCAAAAAATGTTTTCTGTTTTGCACACCCTTTTTTTGCTGCTGTTCCCTCGTCCGAATGACGGGCGGGAGGAGCTTTGGCTGCTGGTGAGTAAATTGTTTACGACTAAAAAGCATATGGCAAGATGGGCAAACCGGTGACTGCCCACCCCCGTACACGGCCAGTGATTGATTGTCCCACATCCATTTTCTATAAAGATAAAAATAGATATAATCTTTGCTCAAAATAAAATACAAACATTGATTCCTCTTTTACTTTGGAAATTTTTACTACATAGGTATATCTAAGCACAAAAATATTTTGCTAAATTGTGCAGTTTAGGTGCCCCCAAATGTTTTTCAAATATACCAATCGAATCCCTCATCGAGCTGAGCATAAATTTTTTTAAAAATTAAGGGAAAAACGACTTTTAGGTCCATTTGTCCTCCCTTTTGGATAACAAACTACACTGATATGATTTGCTTTAATAATTAATGTAAAAATACTTTCTTGCTGTGTTGATTCAATAAGATAGATTTTTCATTCGAAAGTTATAAAATTTGTGCCAATTTTCTTTTAAAAAATGTTGACCAAGGCGGCTCCTATCCCCCGGCATTGCCCCGGACCTCGCCAAGAAGAAAGAATCAATAAAAACACAATTTTTTGTTTATTCAAAACAATGCCACGGCTTAAGGTTCGCATTTAATTCAGAGAAAAAATGATTTATAAAAGGGATAGTAATTGCAATTCATAAGTGTCCTTTTTTGGGCTCTTAAATTTTTGCCACTATTTTTCGCAATTTATTTCAAAAAATCGTTTACTGAAAAATCTGTAACTAATTTTAAACTAAAAAGTTCTCTGCTCAACATCCCTAAATCGACTAGCTTACACAAAAAGTAGATTGATATTTCGCAATCATTTTAAAAATTTTTAATTTTATTTAATTTAATTTTATTAATAAATTGTGTGCCCAAATACCTTTTATAACAAAAAAGTCCGTTTACAGAAGAAAAAATGAAATTTTTAAATTATTTCGTTGTCTTCTTTCTTCTGCTTAACATCTTTTGCATTGACAACTCTTTCGTTGTCGGCGCATTGCCTCCACAATATTTGGACATTGAAGGCCATGAAAAATGCTTTCTTGTGTAAAAATAAAAGTTTTTTAACAAAAAAATAGGATTTTTTAATTTAAGCCAGCCGAGTGTGACGTCCGATCAGCTCTGTTTGCCCGCTGAGAAAAAAGAGGAATGCTCAGACAATGCGTGGAAAGCGCTTAATGTAAAAATAAAAAATTTAAATTAAAAAAAGGGCTATTATTTTTAGGAGTTGGAAGACAGCCAACATCCCCCGACATGCGCAAGAACGGAGCAGCAGCAGTTAGAAAGCTGAGTATAAAAGAAAATGATAACAAAAGAACAATTTAATCACAGTGTTTGCATCTTTATTTTGGTTTTAAATTAAATTGAATTAAGACAATTATTATAGTATTAAATATGCGTATGTTTATTAAAATATTTCTTGAGCTCTGAGTTTAGATTAAGCCTTAAGGTCAGCTGCGATGCTAGCAAATTTCTTCACATTGATTTACAGAAAGATTCATTTTTTGTATGAGAATTAACCTGGTTTTCTTATAATAAGATGTTTTTTTTAAAAGCAGCAGTAAGACACTAAAAAAGCAGTATTGAGTACCAAAAATCAAGAAATTCGGCGTTTCTTTATTTAAATCAAAATTTATGCAAACTCTGGGTACAAATAATTGATTTGAGCAATTTCCTGTCACAAATGAACATTTTTTAGCGATTTTTAAATCAATTTCTGCGTGCGATTTTCAAAAAATTTTGGAGGAAATCATAGGGTTTGCCCAGAAAATTTTTAAAATGTTGTCTATTTTTGTTTTTTGCCAAATTAACCATTTACCCTTTTGCGCAAATCAAATCGCCAAGACCACAGCAATTCTCTTTTAATTTTATATAGGCTGGTGGTTGGAATCAGAAGACCAATAAATCCAACATCCGTGGAAAAGCATGAACAGAAAAATAATATTTATAAAAAAGCATAAAATCAATGCAATTTGCAATCTTTTTAAATTATGGATGTAAAACAGAATTAAATCTTTACTACAAAATGAACATATGCCTTTTATTGCTACTTTCTTCGACCATCATTCTTCAATTCGGTGAATCGTTTTCATTATAAAAAAAATGTAGATAAAACCCCGTAAATATTAATTTCAATTAAAATGAATCAAATAATCTTCCGAACCATTCATTGTTAAACTTATAAAATATAAAATTTAGGTAATTCAACTCCGGTGAACTCCAAAAAGAAAGATAAAGAAAATGAAACTGAAAATATGGCTGAATGTTCCAGTTCTGGACATCAAATCGGGCGTAAAAACACGGGAAAAAGTAACAAAAAAACATTTTTAAATTAAAACAAATATAAATTATAGCATTATTAAGTTAAAAATACTGGAGGCGAAGCGAAACACTTTTTGAAGCAAGTGGTGGTGAGTGAGCGGCGGGGAAAGAGTCCATTAAGTCACAATTCCCCACCAATTCGAGGAACGGTTCGCGGAAAAGCCCAAAGTGTACGAAGAATTTCTGGACATCATGGACAGTTTTGGAAAACATGTGCTGTATTTAATTAAAAAATATATTTTAATTAATTTAATAAAGCGTTACACCGCCGACGAGGTGTACCAACGAGTGTCTGGACTCTTCCGCGACGACCCGGACCTGCTTCGCATTTTCAACTTCTTTATGCCCGATAAAAAAATGGACTTTGAAGATGCGGTCAGATATTTGAAGCGGGTAAAGGTGAGCCGTTGAATGGGTGATTTAAAACGCTCATTAGTATGGACCGGATTTATAATTTAAAATGTAACTCTTTTTTCAAGGTCTTTTGACATTTTTATGGATTTTCTTGAGAAAAATTCAAGACAAAAAAGGCACTTCTAAAAGGAAAATTCCTTTTCAAACTCAAAACTGCACCCCTAAAGACCAATACGAAATTTTTTAACTATTTAAATTTCAAAAGACGAGAAAATGTGAGAGGGAAACTGATAAATATTATGGTTTTTAAACATTTAACGCATACATTGACAATTTAGTCAGTTTTTAGTCTAGGTATATTTGGGCGTTTTTTTGGTGTTTTTGGCCAATATTTTGGGTGGTTTAGTCAATATTTTATGGCCATATTTCGCAATTCTTAGTCAATATAAATCCGGCCCCTATTTCAATCTGCTGGCATTATGTGTTCTATAAGTATATTTAAGGATACATATGCAGACAAGCCGGGCGTGTATCAACAGTTTCTGGGCTTGTTGAATGATTATAAGAACAGAGTTTGGTTTTCTGATAAATAAATGTGTGTTTATTGCATTTAATTTTAATAGGATTTGACCATCGTCGAACTTTATAAGCGTATACATCGCCTATTTGAAAAAGAAGTTGGCCTGAGGGGTGATTTCGCCTATTTTATGCCCGTGGACAGAACAAATGAGCAGCTACTTGACAAACTGTTGAAAAAGAAACAGCAGAATTGACAATTTTAACTGAGGATTTGGAGAGATAAATGCTACATTTCGAATTATTACCCAAAAGGTCGAATCGAACCCATTAGTATGAAATTGTATGCCTTGGATTTCATTTGAAACAATTTCTATTTTTATTCAATTAATATGTTCGTGCAAATGTTTAAAGAATTGGACTTTAAAATAGCGGCGTAGCACCAACACTTTGCTAAATTTAAGAAACAGTTGGCAATTGATGAGCAACACTATTTTTCTGCGATTCATGACCAATTATATCCCCCATTGGCCGAGGCTTAATCATTCTGTGCACTTCCATTGGGAATGGCTGATCGTTTTATATAACGCTAATGCCAAAATCATTGATCAGCTGTTGACGAAATGTGCCGCTGGCCCACAACAGTAACCAGCTGGACAACACCACAGTACAGATGTCGAGTACAACTGGAGAGAAGGCGAGCAATGCCGTCGTCACTTTTGGCATATGAATTAATGTACTCGTGAGAACACTGACCTGATGGATTTTTTTTTTAATTTGATGATTAAATTGATAAGAAAAATATTTTTAAAAAAAAATACTTACAAATAAGCATGAGACAAGCGCGTGCCCGAAAAAAGTTGCGACCGAGTAGACCAACAGCTTTCGCTCAATTTCGTTGGTGCCATTTCCCTTGTTTAAGGCTCGCTTCTTCACGTGCCTTTTGTACGCCACCAACGTGCCAATGTTTATCAAAACGCATAACGTCATGAAAATGACGGAGAGAACGGCATTTAAAATGAGGAAATGCATATTATAGGGAGCCTTAAGCAAGTATTAATGATAATTTTTAATATATTAAAGGTCATTATATAAAATGCATTTAGGCTAGAAAGACCCGCGAACTTTTCAGCCCTCCTGAAGGTGGGGAGCAACCCTACTTAGGTATTTCACCAAAAATCAGCAGGACTTTGATCGTCAACGGTTTCGGCCAATATTCTCATTTAATTTAAATAAATTACCTCTCCAGCTTCAGAAAAGATGAAGCTGGTTGAATTAGCGTCCAATATCAACAGGTGGGCATCCATTTTGAATGCCGGCCAACGGGTGATAATCGGAGAAGCGTATACAATAAATGTAATTGAAGGAAGAAATTTTTGCCATAACTGTTAATATTAAATATTATTTATAAAAATAAATATTGTTTTTATCCAAAAATTATTAAATTAAAAAGAGCATGGCGACTTGGGAATTTTCGAAACGGATCCTTCCCGTCCACCCCGCGCATTCCAACCTTTTCATGTTTCAGCGGAATTGCAATTGCACTCAAACGGTTCAAAAGAATGAAAATTGTGGCCAAATTGTTGGCCTCAAAAGTGTATCCGCCAAGAAATGTGGCCAAAGCGAGCATCCAATTCGGCAGCAGAGAATAAAGAGGGAACAGTACACCGCCGAGAATATATGGGAGTCTGTAGGAGTAGAACATGTCCAATATATACAGCAAATCCTAAACCATAAAACATAGAATAGAAATTGTAAAAAATAATATAAAAAATATACTTACCGTAATCGCTCGAATAACAAAAAGGGCATAAAACGAGTTATGGTATTTTTGGTGCCGAATGACGGTGACAATTTCGGCTATATAAAGCACAACCGATGGGATGCACAGACAAATGGCAATGTAAATGAACTCTTTCGCTTTTGAATTGGACCAGTCGACAAAGTCCATAATTGTTTAACAAATCAATTTAAATTATGCTGAATTTAATTGTGGTATTTTTTTATGTTTTTTAATGTTAATATAAAACAAAATATATAATTTTCTGTCAAGAATTTGATATTGTAGATTAAATTGTTGGAGTTTTTAAAGCCACCATTAATTTATAAATGGTTGATTTCCTTCTGGCAAATTCAGCTTTTCATACCTAACGGTAATAATATAAGCAGCACTCAAACACTAACCGGTGTTAATTTCCATATGCCATCCGATTAAAAAATTAAATTTCATTAAATCGCAAATTACAAGAACGCACGCATGTTATAAAATCTTTTCTTATTATCTGATTAAATTAATTCGACTCACTAACTCGAAGTAGAATTAAATGTTGGAATTTGATTTTGTACATTATATTGCAAAAACATTTYCKAGCAATTACCTTTTCAGATTAAAACAATGGCAAATTTTTGTTCCTTTTTTAGGTGAATTTTAAACGTAACCAGACAATTTTGAAATAACATGCGCGCGTTCTTGTAATTTGCGACATAATGAAAATTTCTAGTCGGATGGCATATGGAAATTAACAGCTGTTACTGCTTATATTATTACCGTTGGGTATGAAAAGCTGAATTTGCTAGAGGGAAACAACTTTTTATAAATGGTGGCTTTTTAAACTCCAAAAGTTCCAATTGAGAAGATCTTGACAGAAATAGGTATATATATTTGTTTTCTATTAACTTAAAAAAACACAAAAATATCACACTTAAATTCAGCATAGTTTAGGTAAATTGATTTGTTAAACAATTATGGACTTCAGCGGAAGCGAGAGTTCGAAAAGCCTTGCAGGTTGGCAGGAGCAGCTGGCCTGTCTTGCCTATGAAACTGTTTGGACTTACAGAAGCTTTAGGCAGGAATCCCGGCCCCCATGAATAAATTAAAATTTAAAGCATTTTAGGATTTTGAGCACATTTTTTGGCATTTTTTCATTAAAAAAATTCAAAAAATCCCCAAACATTGATTTTTGGACGTTTTAAAGTAACAATCCGTGAAATAAAGTCAAAGTGATAATTTTATAATTACCTGACGATAACATGTTTTAAAACTACTAATTTTGAGAACGCAGCATAAAAGGTATCTAACAATATGATGGCATTATAAATCTGAATTTTAATATATGAAAATAATTTTTTTAAAACTCAAATTCTTTTCTTTTTCTAGTTGCAACTATCGAAGATGCATTGTGCTTTTTTGATTAATTTTAAAGAAAAAGTAAATAAATGAATTATTATGAAATAAACTGATGAGGTGCACCAGCAAGCTTCCAAACTCTGGAGTAATGAAACAAATTTGATCTTGCTTTTGAATCATTTACGCCCGAGGATAAAGAATTGGACTTTGATTTCAAAATGAAACGGAAGTGAAACAATTCAACCGAAGAGTTGAGGGGGGCGACAATATTTGAATTGCGCAATATTTGTGAATCTTGTTTAGCAATTAGTGATTATTCCATTTTCTAATCATCTTTTACGAATCACGAACTGAATTTTGATGTAATTTAAATGTTTATTGCAATAAAAATTATTTTTAGCTCGGTTGGTTGAAATTTGATCCATCCATTAATCGATGTAAATAATCATTTGTTTATATGCATGACAGACTTTTATCCAGTAATTTAGCAAATTTATACTTATTATTTTGTCATTTCACGTGTCATTAATAAATGATCAATAAATAAAATTGTATTTAATATTTTTAATATTGTCATTATTTTTATTCAATTGTAATGGGAGTCAGTCCAGCTTCTGCCGTGTCCACAGCAATGAATCTGTTCTCAATTTTGACCTTGCCAATGGGGCCCAAGGAGTTGGACCAAGACATGGCCAAAATTAATTCGTAATTCCAACAACAAAAAAATCTAAAATTTTATGATAAATACTTCCTCTGACAGACAAATGCACGATTTGGTGCCAAAATTATTTGTTGGATATGACAGGACTGTGCCACCGCGTGCAAAAAACGGAGGGCCTGTTGAGGTGGGAAAATTGATCACGCTGATCAGATTCTTTTCATAAAAACAGACCAGACCCGATCAACAAAAATAAATATTTATACTAATAAATATTTTCAGATACAAAGTTTGTTGGTAGTGGACCATATTGAAGGATTGGTTTGATAATTATGGACAAATTTTTGTAGTTAAAAAATGTTTAGAATGACTTTGAACAAACGCTAAACTTCCATGGAACATTGATGATGGTTTGAAAGATTTAAAAAACATATTCTATTTAAAATAAAGATGTGGCGCGATGAACGGTTGATTTGGGAAGCTGAGGATTTTGGCCAACTCGGAAGTTTGGCATTCACCGGGTTCGACTTGACCCGCTTTTGGTGGCCAGACATAGTCATCAAAGGGATGTAAGGGATAAATTAAATTTTGTTTTTATGTATTTAAAATCAATTTAGAACAATGCCATCCCGCCAAATTTTAATGTTTCACAACGGCATTTACACAGTAATAGGAATATGCATATTAATGGATACATTATGCTGTAAATTTAGCTGAAATCGTCGGGATTGATCATAGCAGAGCTGAGCGTCAGCATCAAGGCCGCGTGCCGAATAGATTTGAAGAATTATCCTTACGATAATCAGGTCCATAATTTATGTTTGATTATTTTGTTTTGAAGCCAAAATTGGTGGGTTTTTGTCCAAATTTGTCCCATTTTATTTGGGAATTGTTATATTTGTGCATTAAATACTTTGAAAATTATTATCAATTATGAAAAAATTTGCCCAAAAAATTTTTGTAGATTTTAAACATTATCCATTTCGTTTCCTTTTTAATTTTTTAGACATGCTTCATTTTCCTTTTTACACCAGCCTACCCAGCAGCGAGGTTCAAAATTTTGATTTAAATATTTTTTTAAATTTTCGTTTTTAGGGTCACTTTTACGGCCTCTTCCGCAATGTTCTCCAAAGAGTCTCTCCAAAGCTCCATCGGTTTCAGCGAGAAAAGTGTCGACGAAGACCGATCAAATATTTTAAACACCACAATGGCCGGTTTCTGATCAGAATTTGTTAAAATTATTTAAGATTATTTGAAATTTTTGGTGGATTCAATTTGATCGGAATGAATGTGCAACGATTTTTTGCTTATGGACAATTTTTCACCGTCAACGAAAGCGTGTAATCAATTAGATAATGCAATAAACATACAATATTTTGTGGTAATGAATAATCTTGATAATTTTAGACAATTTTAAATTTACATTCCATTTAGGGCAGCGATTTTTTCGAACATTGCCAACACGGTACTGCGTTATGAAATTCGTCTACAACGACACATTGGGGGAGTGTACACGGCCACCGTATCAATGCCAATTTTTTGCATTACTGTGTAAATGTTCAAATAGTATTTAAATATTATTTTGAGTGATAAAACAATTTTTGTTTATGCAAAAAAAAAAAAATTGTTCTCGTAATTAATAATAATTAAAAATGAAAAATTTAGTAATTAATTTAATTGTGCACAATCTTTAAGACTGGCGTTTGTTGCCATGACTGAATCAAATGCGCGGCGGTCACTGCTTTGGCTGGTTTTAAAATAAAATTTAATTAATAAAAAATATTTCCAATTTAACGATCGTTTGTCTTATTCTTATGCTCTTGCAAAATGATCGTATGATGCAAGCATTGCCCGCCGATTTTGATTCAGAGCCGTTCTGCGGTATATTTACAAAAATTGTATTTAATCCTTTTTTAAGGAGGACTTAGATTATTAAAATGAATAATACTTAAATATAAATTCAGTTAATTTGTCTCGATTTCTGCTCTTGCAACTTGTGTTAATGCTAATCTTTCGAGTTTGGTATGCGGTAGAGTCCGATCGAATTGAACAACAAAAATTCTGTGATGGTAACCATTCGGGCGATAGCAATGGAATTTTGCCACAGGCAATTACCTGTTTATTTAAATTATAATATTTTTGTGTAAAATTAAGTTGTTTTAATTAAGTTTGTCAAGCGCATTCGCCCCTCCTCGGTGTCTGGGCTTTGTCAGCTTCAATTTGTCGTCCGTTGCATTTTGGCTATCGAAACTGTGCTGATTTTTTGGCTTCTATTTTGTTAAGAACAAATTCTCTAATGTATTTAATTGAAAACTAAATACAATTAAACTTAATAAATTATTAACTATAAAAAAATGTTTAATTTATGCCGGACGGACCTTATTTGCCCCTATGCGTAGTTTTATTGGTTTTTTTGGTTTGTTTGAAAATACCAAACAAAAAGGAATTAAATTTTGATTCGTTAAATTTTATTGAAATCAGATTATTAAAAACAACTGGTGACTCATCATCAATTCATTAAAATTCAATGTGTCTTAAATTTCACCATCTCTTCCCAATGACTCACCCCGATTTTCTTTCCGTTTTCTGTGTAAACAAATTCGAAAAAATTTTTTTATCCTTTCTTCTTATCGATGTCATTATTTGCCCCCCCCCCCATTTCCCTTTTCACGATAAAAATATTTACACTTTATAAAAGCCCGAGCATCCGGAGCAAATCCTCTCCAACACTTAATAAGACACCAAAGAGTAACTAAAAGATAAACCTTTCAAATCTGTCAGTGAAGTAAATTATTCTTCATTAATAAATTTTAAAATATATTTTTTTACTTTTATTACATTTTTGAACCAATAAAAATGTCCCGAAAAAGTAAATTCTTCATTATTTTAAAATATATTTTTTTTACTTTTATTACATTTTTGAACCAATAAAAATGTCTGCCCGAAAACTATCCGATTTTTATATTCTTAGATTTGATCTTATCAGACCATTTTTGTTAAAAGCACATCCGGCGTACATATATTTGAAATTTGAGCGTCAGCAAACACTGCTAGAGCATCTTTATGAAATAGCTTTTCAAATTTGTAAACCCTTAGAGGGCGGCCATTAACACTTTAGACTAAATGAGGTCACTGAGTCAATCAATTAACAACACTTTTCCAATTTATCACAATCCCTCAGGGCAAAATGCATTTTAAATTTTCGTTGATCGTTCTGTTGCTCTCCGCGCTTTCATTATTCTTTGCCGACGCATTCCGACAACAATCGGTTGGCATTCGGGGCCGTTTAATGTGCGGAGACAAACCGTTGTCAAATACCAAAGTAAAGCTGTGGAACAAAAATCGAATTGGTAAAACATATAAAATAAAAATATTTATTTACATAAATATCTTTTCCAATAGGCCGCGATGATCAGTTGGCGGACGTGAAAACGGACTCTCTTGGCAATTTTGCGTTGGATGGCGGTGTCGGTGCGCTATTCGGCATGAATGTGCACATGAAAAGTTGTGGATTTTTAAAAAAAAATTAATTTAATTTTATAAAAAACTGACTCAATTTTACAGTATACCACGACTGTGATCGTGGAATGCTTCCATGCCAACGCAAGGCGGACTTTGGCATTCCAAGTGATTACATCACACGGAGCAGTGCCGTGCAGAAATGGTTCGATGCCGGCACAATGAATATGCAGTTAAAGTTCCACGATGAATCAACTTCGTGCATCAATTAAAATATTTTGTCCGTTGCCTCGGGGTTGGGCCAAAAGCCAAAGCCCGGCTTTCCATCCCAGATTGGCTAATGATCTGCCCATACACTTTTAGTCATTTTAATCCCTTTCCCTTAAATGCGATCGATCAGCCAATTCTTTGGAATCATATTATTGCAATTGAATTTTATATGTACGAAAGAATAAATGATATTTCTCATTTTATTTTTATAGTTTTTTAAATATAATTTTCAATTTATGGCAGGGTAGTTAAATTATTATCAAAATAAATGCGTGTATTAAGTCCTTTAACTTAATTTTGTTTTCTGTTTTAAAAAAATTTTTAACCGCAATTCTATAACAAAAACAATTAACTCAGTGCCTTCGGCGATTGGATTACGTGGAGTTAACTTCTCTTTATGTGTTTAAATAGTTCAATTGATTAAAAGTAATTATGGAGATAATGAGAACATATTGTTAAACTAGTTACTAAAATATAATATGTGTTCAACTTTTTTTCAGCTTATTATTTTCTATCAATATTTATTTTTGTGTATTTATATTTAATTCATCGAGTTCTTTCTTCAAAATTATAATGGATTTCAAATCGAACTTCAATTTGCCAAATTCCGCGTCTATTGTATTGATATTGGCTCTTTTATTTTCACTTATGCTATGTTCACTGATCGGATTGTACTTTAAGTAAGCTCTTTTTATTGTCAAATCAAAAAACACCAATTCCTTTTTAATGTCTTCAAAAAATACGTCCGGATTTACGCCGACCAGCCAAATTTTGCAAAAATTCTTACTAAATATTATTAAAAATAAAATAATATTATATTTGATCAGTTTTTTTCTACCTAAAGAATGTTTGAACCATTTTTTTATTTGGTATTTTGCAACTTTCTTGGAAAAGGTCCGGGTACAAATGGGCTTCAACATTTCCTCCTCTTTTGTCAATGTCATAGACCAATTGTAAACGAATTCGGCTCTCAACAAATTGACAGAATTTGCTAACTCCAACTTCGTCCTCGGACATACAATTGATTAGAATAAAGAATTCATACTGTAAACAAAAAATTAAAATAATTTTTAATTAGAATTTTTTTTTCTTTACAACCATTTCACTGAATTGTTCTGAATTCTCTAGCAATATTGACCAATCACTTTCTTGAATAGACAACTTTTTGATTTGATTCAAAGCTAAATGAATAGAGTAAATATTTATTTAAATATTCAATTTTCTAAACATTGTTATCAACATTACAAAATTGGCGATTTCAGACCTAACTAACACTGAATCAACAAAAATTAACCTTTTAAATTTCTTGTAAAATACCTTTAAGCATATTTTTCCGAATAATTCTTGCTGTTGAATGCGTAATAAATTTTGCTGCATTTTGTTCTGGCAAAGTCGGCGTGTAAATTTGCATTATTTCTTCTCCATTTGTGTTTGGTTCGACATTCAATTTTATTTTCAATGGCACATTCATTGGCCTATTCAAATTATTTTTGTTTATTAAAAATTAAAAAATTACCATGTTCCAAAAATCAAGAAAAATGTTTTTAACAAAAACAGAATTGATGCATTTGGGTAAAGCAAAACAATCTTTGTGGCCATTATGGTCAGAATAACACCATTAAAGTAGCCAAATTTATTTGAGTAAATAAAGTTACCTAAATAAAAAGATTTATGCATTTAAATCTATTTTTAAATAAATTAAAAATAATAACATTAATTAATAATGCTCATACTTTTAGCCCACAATTTCAGTGCCATAAGCATAAGGCGAAAATTTTTGGGTATTTTTGTGAAGTTTTGTGGTTTTTGGTGATCAAGGATTTCTTTTGTTTGACAATTCAATTCATCATTATTGGCACAATCCTTTATCAAATTTGCAATATATAATGTTGAGCAATACCCTTAAATAAGTAAAATAAATAATGTTAAATAAAAATTATGTTTAATTTCAAATTGCAAACAAAAATTATAGTTTATTTAGGGTATTTCAAATATTACCTGACAAGACTCGAATTTGCCTTTCGAATTTGTCACTTTGAAGTGAATTTAATTTGTTCAAATATTTTTCCAATATTTCTACACTTAGAACAGCTGGCAAACTTTTGCAGTAGGGAATTGTGACAAATGAAAGGTCAACATCAATGCCATCAAATTTGAATTTGAGCATAAATATTGTGCCATAAGTGATTTTCACCAGCCCTTCCACCTTTTTATTCTAAATTAATTTAGACAATCAATTTACATTAAGATTAAAAATAAATAAATTTACTTCACAAAGACGGCAATACAATGAGTTCAAATTTGCCTCAGAACACTTGCTTTCATGGCATTCCGTCTCCGGTTTGTCAAAGAATTCCGATTGTTTTATGGCCCTTCCTGGCACAACACAGATCAGATCAATGTCCGAATCATAAGTATGAGTGCCAAACAAAAGTGATCCGGTGATCAACAGCCGGGCGGCTCGCCTGCCAGACTTAATATCAAAATATGTTAATTTGTCCTAGGTAATAATGTCTATGCGTTTAGTCATTTTCTTGCATTTAAATATAAAAAAACAAAATTGTTTGTCAACCCATTCATCAAAGATACACTGAAGAGAATGTAACGCGCTCATTGTTTTTTGATCAAATTCTTCTTTTGAACGTTCAAGTGACATTCGAATGGTAATATTGTTCAAAAAGTTTTCTAACTGTATAAAAAATTAATATTAATTATATAAACCTAATTAATAATGATTATGGTTTGAAAAACGGTACAAAATTATTGAATTTATGCATTTAGACGGCATGTTTCGGGCCCGGAATCCGGTCTGGACACCTCCGGATTATAGCGGTAAATTGGAGTACTATTTTCGACAAAATTAAAATTAGGTCTTATAAAAAGTAAATTGATATATTAATGTTAATGTTGTTACATTGTTAAGATGTTGTTCATCTTCAAAATTTGCATCATTAATTGGTTGTGACATTTTTGCAAAAGTTGGACTTAAAAAGCCGCCCGTGTCGATGCTTTTATTTTGTTTATGCATCTCTTTATCTTAAACAAAATATGTAATTCAAAATCTTTAACTATTTTTAGATTTTAACAAAAAATGATATTTAAGCCGTTTTCTTCGAAGCATATAAGCCTAAAAATATGCAAATGCATATAAATCCGGGCCTTGAGTGAGTGATCAATTGGTGACAGTTTTATTCAAAAATACGAATTGATCTTACCGATTTCAATTTGGTCAAACATTTTCTTCCACCCAAATTTTATGTTTTCAAAATGGTTTAATTCTATTTGATTATGCAATAAATTGAACAATTTTCCCTTTTGCTTATTGCCGAATTTTGACCAATCATTTTTAATCTCATCGAAATTTAATATTGCGTATGCCAAGTATTTTATGAGAATTTGAAATTTCAATTTATTTTTGACAATTTCATATAAAGTTGGCAAAAATTCGTTGTAATACTTTAATATTTTCTTCAAAAGTTTTGGTAATTTTGTGTCCAAATTTTGCAAATTAGAGTAATAACTTTCACTTTTATATGCCATTAATGCATCAAATTCTTGAATACGCATTGATTTTGTGTCACTTTTTATGTCGGTTTTTTCAATACTTTGGAGCTGATCAATCGCTATCAGTCTTTGTTTTATTTCAAAGATAATTGCACCTTGCTCAATAATGAGCAGTTTTTCGTTGGAAGGTGAGCGAATAAATGTTTTGTACATTTCGTATAAAATTAATTCGTCACAAAAATCTAAATTTTGTGTTAAAATCACATTTTTTTTTTCATTAAAAATATCAAAAAAACCGTTTAATGAATGGAATTTCTGCAATTCTTCAGATAGAATTTCTTCATTTAAATTTTCCTTTTTAATCTCTGAATTTTGTTCAAAACTCGAAGATTTTTGATTTATTTGCTCATTTTCAATTTCATTTTCACCAATTTTATTTTCACAAATATATTTTGTTTCAGAGCTAATTGCGTTTTCCGGCAATTTGTCTATTTTATCTTTTCTATTTTTCTTCTTTTTTCTTTGTTTGGTTTTCTTTGCTTTCTTTTCATTGTTTTTTGCTTCGTCTATGTTTTCAGTTAATTTTATTTCATTAAATTTTGCATCAAATTCGTTTTCATTTTCGTCAAATTTAACATTTATTAGTTGGAAAAATTTATTTTTGTCCTCAAGCTTCAAAATACTCAATACATTTTCTCTGCAGTTGTTTTTATTTTCACGTAAATCTGTCAAAAAGTTAAAATATTTTCTATTTAATTTTTACCTATCATTAGGGAGGGGTGGGGGGCTGTTTATCGGAAGAAAATCCGATCCGATCCCAAATATAATTATTGTATTTAAATTGGCTACATATAAATTTACCTTTTACCAAAGCAGCAAATTTTTCACTTAATTCCCTGTCATTTTCTATCTTTTCTAATTTAAGCAACTCATTAAAATGCATTTTTTGTATTAATTCGATAGGCTCAACAATTTTTTCGATCGATTCATTCCAATTTAGAGCTGCTTTTTGTTTCGCGGATTCTATCATTTTAGTTAGTTTTGTTGAAAATTCCTCCGCATTTATACGTTTTCGTTTAGTTAATTCGTTCGTTAAAATTATTACGTCTACAAATAAAAAGCATAAAAATTTAAATTAATGAAATTTAAATAACTTACTCGAAAAAATGCTTTCCTGTATAAAACTTGCATAACTCAATTTGGTTACAACATCGTTTTGCATGTCTACGTAAAATGTGTCGTATGAAATGCGAAAGAACAGCCACAAAAGTTCAATTTCTTTGTCAATTTCTTTTCGCAATTTTATTGTGTGACTTACGCGTCGAATTGCAACTAAAAAGCAGCCGTAAATCACCATCAAATCGGCCAGCAAACGCTCTTTTGTCCGCTCATTTTCGCTGGGATTCGTCAGTGACCGATGATAATGGCCAAGAAGACGTTTTTTGTCCATAAAAACTTAACATTAAACAAAAATTTGGACTTTCTTAAATTGATCAAAAATTACAATTAATTTTATTATTTTAAATTGAAATAGCTATTTTAAGACTCACAATTTTGGTCAAGCAATTTTACTCTAAATTCATTGGCCATCCAAATTATTTGCAGCCCATTTGCTCCAATCAAATATTGCAATTTCTTAAAGGCTCCCGCACTTTCTCTTATAATTTTCACCAAATCATCGGCGGCAACAACATTGGACATAAACTCGTAATGCATCGTCAACATATGGTTTCTTAATGTTCGCAAATTTTGTGAATAATCTTTTCTCAAACAATTGTACGGCGTTTTCCATTGCGCTTCTTCTGGCTTTTCGGAAAGATCATTCAAATATTGTTGGTATTTGAACAACGGGCATGCCATGCGTAAAAATGAGTCATTCTCAGTGAAAATATCCAAAATTGTTAAAATTGCAAAAACTTCGGCACGAATTGCCGCAAATTTCGCTTTACTCCGTCCGTTTGAATGTGCTTCTTTGTTTTTGATTGAAGTTAAGCAAAAACATAAACCGATAATCGCTTCGTTTTCATGTTGTTGTTGCTCATTCTCCGCAGCAAAAAGTTGTTTATAGAAATTTAACAGCTCGCTATTCTTTATTCTAACTAAAACAAAGTATTAATTAGTCAGGTAATGTACATTTGAGCATCATTTATAGGTAATAAGCTCCCCAAATGTGTCCCGCTTACATTTTAACATTTGGACTTTAGTTACAAATATTTAAATCTTTAATTTTGTGTTAGAAAAAATTGGGAGCACATAATAATAAATAAAATAGGTAATTAAAAGTTTTAAAATTAGAGAGATGTAAACAAACCATAATTGCGGATCCCTGGAAATGTGAGCGCATTTTTATTGAGAAATGTTTCAAATTTCGGGAATTTTTTTAACAGCCGCGTGATCGTAAAAGTGTGGATCATTTCAATGCATGGAGAGCTCAAAAGGTGTTCAAAGGATTTTTCAGCAAGATGCAAATTTTCACAATTTGTTTTTTCCAATTGACCATTAGCTTGATTCGAATCCGTTTGCTAAAAAAACACATTTTTTAATAATTATTCATTGAATTAGCAATAATTTAAATTTTAAAAGACGATTATGCCCATAGGCTATAAAAATTTAAAATTTATTTTTCGAATATTATTGTGACCATTTTAAACAGTAGTACTGTCGCCAATATTTCACTTCTGTTTAACGTTTCCTTAGTTTTTGTTGTGTCAAAAAAACTATCCATAAAAATTGTAATTAAACAAATTGTTCTCTGTTTTTCATCGTTGTCAATTGGAGTTGAAAAAAGCCTCCATTGGACGTCGGCTTCCAGCTTTAATTTTGTAAATATTGCTTTCAATGCTTCATCCGGGGTTTTTTGCTCTTTTAGCAGTTTTCCCATTTCAGTAATTATGTCAATAATGATTGATTTATGTAAGAAATATATTGCATTAATTGCAAATTCCTTTTTAATTGCTTCCGAGATTTCCGACTCTTGCACCATAATTTGTTGGTAAAAATGCATTAAAAATTTGTCAAACAATAGACCACCATCTAAATTGGGTAAATCAATTTTCAATTTAAAAAAGCAATTTAAGTTTTAATAAAATGTTTTGCCTTTTTTGACAAAAAAAAATCTAATTGAATTTTAATTGCCTAAAAAATATCAAAGATTTTGCGCAGAAAAATTTTTTGTACCCTTTTGTATTAATTTTGAGTTTTGATCAACAATAATTTCAATTGAATTTGTTCCATCAATGTCAGCACTTTCATCTTTGTCTGTTGGAACCTTTTGAGCAGCCATTAACCGTTTAAATACTTCAGAATTGGCACCAATTATATTTGTTAATCGATTCTGATCAATGTAAATATCTGAAATCATTTTATTTTTATTCAAACTTTAAATGTTCTTTTTGGGGCGTAGAATCCAAAATATGATCCCGTTTCGACCAATTCCAAACCCCGGTTCCGAAATTAATTTTTGAAAATTTTGATAAAAAAATATTCAAAATCGGGTCCGGGGTTCGGAATTGTCGGAATGCCAGAATTAGATTCAAAATTTTGGTTCGTTTCCGTGAATTTATTTTTCGTTTCAAATTTGGTTCGTTGGATCAAAATTTTACGAAAACCCGAATTTCACACCCCGAATGATTGGATTTGAATAGCATTTTGTTATTTTTTAAATCCAAGACTTAAATTGAGTCTTGCTTTCGGTACTGAGTTGTGATAAACGAAAAATGGCACCCCTACAAAATATTTTTCTTTGGCCAAAAACCAGCATAAGGAACACTTAAAGTCCTAAAACAATTTAAATTCATTTATTAAAATGAAAATACTTATTCACTTTTTAATTGTTCCGTAAATCCATTATTTCCAAACAGTTCGCTGATGGCCACTTCATGTAAATTAAACAACGACAACAGACTGGTGTCCTCCTCCATATTGTCGCATAAATTCTGAGGCATTTTTGGTGCTTTTTTACCGACGTGAAAGAATTGTTTTTTTGACTTAAACAAATTGGAGAGTATTCGAACTTCTTGTTCACCACCCTCAACATTTTCGTTGCTAATTTGTTTGGCACCGTTCATCAAAATTTCCATCTCGGCCATTTCATCATCCAAAATTTTGCATTTTATGATTGGCAAAATATTCATATTTCTCTTAAACCTAAATGGGCAATTACAACGGCTTTTTTGATGTATGGGGACGATAATAAAATAAGCATTTATGTAGACTTGCAGCAAAACTTTTCATTGGAATTTTCTCTCAATATAATCATTAAAAAAGGGAAAAATGCAAAAAATTTACCAATGATAATAGACCAAAATGTTGAGCAAATATTTTCCGCGTTTCCAAGTGTCCTCATTAGTTTCAATATTCATAAATTTTAAATAATTTCTGATTTGTATTTGAGTTATTTGTTCGTCGTTTAAGTCTAAAACAAGTTTTGCATAGGGAAGTACGGGACCGGGATTTAGGGAAAACCGGGACCGGGACTAAATTTGATCCTGGTCAAAAACCGGGACTAAGGGAACAAAAAAAAAGAAAAAAATGAAAAACCGGGGCCCATAATAAGGGAATTTTGAAGGAATTTTGAAAAACCGGGGCCAAAAATTCAGTACAAAAATGGGAAAAATAGAACGTTTAAGCACTGGTCCCGGCCGGTTCCGTACTAGCCTAGTTTTGCATAATCAGTAAATTTTAAAATTGTGTGTGTATACCAAATCGAAGCATCTTCTTCAGTTTTGGATATTTACTTTGCAATTTTTCAAAATAATGATTCGGTTCATTGCTAATTCCATTGACATAAAATTGTTGTACCAAAAATTTATGGCCTTGACCATCCAATTCACACTGCTCCAAAAAGTTGCTGAACGAATTGTTGCCTTTTTCGTAAAATCGGAGCATATTCTTCACGTGCGTTTCATATTGTTCAGCACGGCATTCATTAATGTTCAATACAGTAACTCGCTCATTTTGCTTTAATGCCGGTATTTTGTTGTATACCAATGCCAACTTATGCCAAAATCCATACAACAATATAAACGTTGTTGAACTCAAATCTCCGATTTTGGCAAATATTTTTAATGCTTTTTCCCATTGCATTTTTAGCAACTTTTGATTAGTTTGATTTAAATGGCAAATTTTTGAAAAAATTTCTAAAATTTTTGCAAAATATGCTCGAGATGACACAATTATTTCAGCATTTGATGCGTTGAATGGATTTCTTCTAAATATTATTACATAATCCAATGCAAGTTGTTCATCATCGATAATGTCTACAGAATTTAAATAATTTATTTTCCATTTAAACTTTTTATAAATTCACCAAAAGCCATTGTCAACGGGTCCAAATATTCCAACAAAAGCCATGTTGGGCCAACCAATTTTCTAAATGAAACTTTAAATTCAACTATTTCTTCACATTTCTTTTGTTCGCGGCATTTCTTTCCCATCATACGCAAATTATATGCAAATTTTGTCTCATTTTTTATTCTTTTTTCATTAAAAAATTCCATAAATTTCCTTAATTAAAAATATATATATAAATTAAACTATTATGGGTTACCAAGCGTGCCTGCTGGGTTGACCCTGGTCATTTAATGGATTTAACAATGTTTGTATGGCATTAATATGTGCCAATCTGCAATCATTGACATATTCTCTTATTAAAATTGGGAAATAGTCCAACTTTTCTTCGATGGAATTTGAAATATTGTTATTTTTGTTAAATGTTTCCACAATTTCTTCCATTTCAACGCATTCAATTTCATTTAGATCAATTTCTTCATCAACTTGGTTAAGCATATCGTGGTAGATCGTTGGCAGACTTTGTGCAACTGAAATTTGAACAAATCTGATCATTTCTTGAAATCCAATCTTTAAAAAGTATAAAACATTTACCGTTACCACGACAAAGTTCATGGAAAAATTTCCACAGTTCACAATTGTTCTCGACAGAAGGCGTAAATTTTGCTATTATTTCTTTATATTTGCTCATTTTGTGTTGCAACAAATTTTTCTGCGGCTCATTTAATTCCGTTATTTTGACGGAATCGAAAAAATTCAACACATATGCGTGGAACATTGAGGCCTCCAAGACTAATTTAGATTTTTCATAAATTTTATTTTCGGAGGAATTTTTTTTGTCTTTTTGTTCATTATTATCCGAAGAAATTTTGAATAATTTTAAATATTTGACATCAAACTCTTCTGTTTTCATCTCTAAAAAAAAATAATTGAATTATTAAAATATAATTTTTTAATTTAGTCGAACCTAATTGATTAAAACGTTAATTTAAAAATATAAAAAATGTACCTAAATTAAATTTGCATGAAGTGCAGGAAATGAATATTAAAAATAAACAAATTATTGTGATCATTTTTGTAATGCTAAAAACGCTAATTAAAGATCGATTAAAGATATAGCGATTTTATATTACATTTTTAAATTAAATTTTTCAAATTTTACATTAATATTTTGCAATTAGTGAAAAAATTCTATTATATATTAGCAAAAATTACGTTTGGCATTAATAAATAATTTTTTAGAATAATTTTATAATAATGTTTAATCAATCAATGTATTCAATAAAGTATAGGGTGAAATAAATATAATATATAGGAATATATGAAATGCGCGCGTGTTTCCGAATATTGATAAATGTAAAAATTTGATTTTAAGTTCCGGTTACGAATTAATAATAAATTTAATCATAATAAATTCATATTCTTATGTAAATTGAGAAAAGTTAAGAAGATTTGAAATGTGTTAATTTATTTATAAAATAAAATTTTTACACTTTTTGTTGGCCAAATTTTTTTAAACTATTTTAGACTTTCTGAAATGTCTTCTTTAAATGCATTTTTATTTAAATTTTTTATGCACTAAAAAAATAATATACATTAAAATGTTGAATAAACAACCCCTTTATTTCAAAGGCTTCTTACGCTAACATTTTGTTATTTTTCCAATAAATTTTGACAACCAAATCGATCACAAAATCAGTTGTTAAAATGCGAGTAAACGTTGATTGAGAATGAATGAATGAATGTACTTGCACTTTTGCCGTCCATCCGTCCTTCCGTCATGACTTCACAGTTGTGCCAGGCCATTTGTTTGAACAAATTTTGGACAACAAACAGACCGCCGAAATTTGATCAAATCCGTCAGCTTTTGAAATGTGAAAAGTGACTGATGAATGAATGGAGTTGGGGCCTGAGAGACGTTGGCTGGCGGCGTTCGGTTGCTTAAAAGTGAACGGCGTAATTTTCACTCACCGATTTTGTATTAGCGAATATCCGGGCATATTTTGCGGTTTTGGATAATGCTCATTTTCAAATTACCCGGATATCGCCGCATATCCATGCCCATGCTTTGAAAAATGCTTTTAAATTTAAATTGTTTTTTTTGAATAACTTAAAAGTGCAATAAGACTCGCACTTGTTTATCTGTTAGTGTCAATTAAGAACTAAATTGGATTCCCGTGAGATTAATTTAGATTTCGAAGTTTTTCAGATCAATCATTTAAATTGGATTACGAAGTTACGTTATTTGTTTTGAATACTTTAACTGCTCGTCTATAAAACAAAATCATTTTTGCCATATTATTCAATCAACCATTTAGTTTAAAATAAGGACAAAATCTTTTCATTTATTGGATGCTTTTAAAATAAATGAATTTTAAATTTTAAAAAATTGTTATACTTAATTCAGCTTTATCTTTAATAAACTTCTTATGGAAACAGAAGGAAAGGTGAAGGCATAAAATTCATATTAATTAAATACTTCTTTAAAATGTTCGATAAAATTAACTCTTACCAAAACGACGGCCATTTAGATTAATTCTTTTATTAAAACTAAATTATCAAAACATTTAAATTGAAGCATTGTTTGAGAATGAAACCAATTTTCTCTGAAATGACTTTTAAAAAACTGTTTTCTGTTTTTTTTTTAAAGACTGAAGTTTTATTTTAATTTGTGTAACTAAATTTTTCAATTTTTAATGAACAAATTATTTAATTAAATAATGTTTAATTTAATCATTAATTTAATTATTCCACAGGTCATTAATTGTCGTGCTGCCGTTTCGTGGGAGCCGAACAAACCGTTAATTGTTGAACAAATTGAAGTGAGTCCCCCGAAAGCGGGCGAAGTGCGCGTTAAGGTTGTTTGCGCCTTAATGAATTTAAATTTGATGGAATAAAATGCCTTTCAGATTCTTTTCACCGGAATATGTCACACGGATATTTTTGTGATTAATATAAATTAATATATTATTGAAAATAAACTAATTTGGTTAATAACAAATCAAATCCAAATATTTAGGTATGCAGTGGGAAAGACTCAAACGTCAAATATCCGATGATTGCCGGCCATGAAGCCACCGGCATTGTGGAGTCAGTGGGGCCCGGAGTGCACGGCATTTTGCCAGGAGACCACGTCATTCCCGCGCCGATACCGCAATGTCGCAATTGCGAATACTGCTACGCGCCCGAGACAAACTTATGCGAATTGTTTCAATTCGGGCCGAGGTAAAAATGACAAAATATGTTAATTAAATATATGGTCAATTTAACACGATTAAAAAGCTCAAATTTCTAAATTTTAACATAATATTTCTGATACGGAGTTGGTGAGACTCGAATCGATCTCCACAGTTTGAAAGAAATCGAGTTTTGGCTGATTATTCCGATCATGTTTAAATGTTATGTAATTTTTTTTAATTAAAAATTTTTCTCCAATCCAAAATTTTTTTGATAAGCTGCAAAGTTCCTCTGCAAACAATGCTTGACGGGACATCACGCTTTAAATGCCGAGGCCAGGATGTTTATCACTTCATTGGCACAAGCACATTTAGCGAATACACTGTTGTGCTGGAGAGTTGCATTTGCAAGGCATTTTATTTTGTCAATTATTTTATACTTATTACATTTGTTGGATAATTTCCCAAAACAAATATTTAATTTTTTTTTATTTACCAACTAAAGTCCTGGTAAAAAATGGTTGATATAATTATCATTTTGATCAACCTCTTTGGTTCATTATTGTTTAAAATTCACAAAACAAAGTGTCATTTTGTTTCTTAAAATTATATTTTAAAAAAAGATAAAATGCCTAAAAAAGAGTGCGCATTTGCCAGATCAACCCAAAAGCGCCTATGGACACTGTTGTGGCATTGGGCTGTGGCTTCACCACGGGCTACGGCAACCCGTACAACGTGTCCCCGGTGGTGCCGGGCAGTGCGGTGGGCATTTGGGGCCTAGGGGCCATTGGACTCGGAGTGATGGTGGCATGCAAAGAAAGGGGTGCCAAGCACATCGTTGCGGTGGATCCGCAACCAAACAAACTTCAATTGGGTGCTTTTAAGTTTTTAATAAAAATATCTAAAAGTTTTTAAAAATTATTTTTAAAAAACTAACTATTTATAATTTATCGTAGATTTTTAAAATTATTTTAATAATTAATTTAAAATTATTTAGCAACAAAATTCGGTGCTACCGAAATGTTTAGCCCTAATGATCGGCCAAATGGCAAATCGTTGCCCGAATATTTGCGCGAAAAATATGATGGCGGACTATTAGTTGCTTTCGAGGCTGCTGGAAGTCATTTGGCTGCAGTTAGTCAATTTCTATTTAAACATTAATTTTAACCTGAAAGTTCATTTATTGGCCAGAATTTAACGAATTTTTTAATCGATGAATATTATTTAGGTTATAGCCTTATTGTGATTAAGTGCTCAAAATATAAAATTGTCCTACAAAATCTTTTTTAAAAATTGTTATTCTATTCAGAGGCAAGCATTTGAGTCCACGAAGAAAGGTTTTGGCCAAACCGTTGTGCTCGGAGTCATCGACCAGGAGCTTCAAATTCCGCCGGATATGCTGTTGATGGGACGGACCATAAAGGGTGCCATTTATGGAGGTGATAAAAACTGCAAAAATTCAATAATATTGGTGCGTGGGTTGTCCAAGAGTCTCAAAATTATTGAGTCGGACTAAATCTGGGCTAAGTGTAGATGTAGGTATCGGGGCCGGTTTGAGTCTCGAACATCCACAGATTTAATTAAATTTAACATAAAAAGAACGTATTTATTAACCAAACTGCATTAAAATTTTAATTTGAAAATAAATAATTTTTTCTAAAAATTGAGGTTGGAAGAGTCGGGACGCGTTGCCGATGTTGGTGGAAAAGTATATGAAGGGACAGTTGCCATTAGAAGAGTTCATTAGCTGCCGAATGCAAAATTTGGATCAAATTAATGAGGGAATTCAGCGTATGGAAAAATGCGAGGGGTGAGATAATTTTTGTTTCATTTTCAATTTTATATTTTAAAAACAACATTAAACCAAATAAAACAAAGAATTTAATTGATTGTTTAACCCACACACAAACACAGTATTCGTACCGTCATTCCAATGGCAACGATGGCATCAACTCCGGCAATCACCACCGACGGCACCAATGCCGCCAATAACAATTCTGTGGACAGTATTCGTACCGTAACAACGATGGCATCAACTCCGGCAATCACTACCGACGGACCAATGCCGCAATAACCAATTCTGTGACAGTATTCGTACCGTAACAACGATGGCATCAACTCCGGCAATCTCCGCCGACGGCACCAATTGCCGCCAATAACAATTCTGTGGACAGTATTCGTACCGTAATCCCAGTGGCAACGATGGCGTTAACTCCGGCAATCACTACCGACGGAACCAATGCCGACAATAACCATTCTGTTGACAGTATTCGTACCGTAACAACGATGGCATCAACTCCGGCAATCTCCGCCGACGGCACCAATTCCGCCACTGTGGTTACAGTTCAACAAAGTCAAAATCCACCAACAAATAATAGCGGAGGAGCCCAACAACAACAAATTGTGAGGGAAATCAAGATACAACTCGTGTGATAGTGTTCTACAAGAATTGATCAGAAAATCAGCCCTTCTTATTTTAATAGATTTTATGTTAGCAAATTATTAAACGAAGTGTTTTTCACCAAAATAAATATAACAAAAAATTGTAAGTAAATTTTTGTATCATTTTTGAATATTATTGCTTCGACATGGTAAAATTTACCGAAATAATCGGTAAATTTACCGAACCCTAAATTTAGCTTTCAACGGTAAATTCCGATTATTCGGAAAAATAATTAATATTAACTTTCCTTAGACGAATATTTTTGATTTTTGGCATTCTTTTTAATTTGAAAATGTTTAAAAAGGGTATGGAATGAACAAAAGTATCGATTAGAAACCTTTTTTTGGTCTCAATTCGGTTTTCCTATTCTCGAGAGAGAGCACAAATTTGATAAAAATAAACTACTTAAGAAATGATAATTTTTCTTTATCCAAACATCGTTCCAACATTTATTGAGTTTTTGTCAACAGATTAAACAATTTCTATTTAAAAAATGACCAAAATTCTGCCGGGGAATTTATTAGGTAATTCATTTTCCTCATTCATTTGTTGTTCATTTTCGGCTCATTCCGGCACTGCTGAACTTGGACAGCACCAGCGAACTGGCCTTCCATCTTTTCTGTCTTTCCGGCTGTGTTGTTCCTTTGATGGCAGGGCCACCAAAAATGGACGACTTTTTGCGCTTGAACTCGTCCCCGCCAGAGCTGATGCGACGCGATTGTCGACGATGGCTTGTTATTTAAAAGAAAATCGGAATAAAAACTGAGTCTGATTAATAAGTGATCTGAGGACAACGAACAAAACAATCGATCTGATCACCACCAGTTTTGATCAGTCGTCAAGGGTTTGATCAGAAGCTTATCAGGCAACGCCAAACGAAATCTCAATCAAGTTAGTTGTTGCCTGATCACTAGGGATAGGATTTTTATGTTATAACATTTTTTTTTTTGTGGATTCCTTACCACGAGAGAAGCCCAAAAATAGTATTTGTTTTGAAAATTTTTGAATTAGGGCGTATTAAAACATATTTTGGGGGTATTTGTTAGCACATATTTACTGACATATTTTAAGCTTTTTCAGAGTTTTAGCACATATTTCGCCATTTTTCAAAAATTCCTTAACAAAAATGCAATATAAACGAAAAAATACACCCCTAAGGATCGATTTTTTAAAAAATTTCAAAAATGCACCCCTAAAAAATGACTTTTTCTTGGACCAAAAATCCACCCACAAAGATCGACATTTTCCCTAAAATTTTTTACTTTTGATATTTTTTATAAAATTTGCAAAACATGTGAAAAATATTATATTTACAACTGTAGGAGCAAAATTAATAAAGATAGATGAATTTTGAAGGTTTTATGCATAAACTGACTAGATTTTGGCCATTTTTGGCACCTATTTTAGCACATATTTTGGCATTTTTTGGGATTTTTAGCACATATTTTGGCATTTTTTGGGATTTTTAGCACATATTTTGGCATTTTTTGGGATTNATTTTGGCATTTTTTGGGATTTTTAGCACATATTTTGGCATTTTTTAGCACATAAAAACATACATATTTTGGGGTTTTTAGCACATATAAATCCTATCCCTACTGATCACTTAAACTGATGATAATTGGTCATCAGCTAAATCTATCCATAAACAACTGATCAAATGATCGATCAGTCGGCAATGTCATATATGATCATAACCTTGCCCGACCGATTGATTATATATACCTTCGGTCCGCCGTGGTTGACACGCGTCGGCCACCGCTCGTTGCCGTGTCCTTGCTTTCCTGGGACGAACTGTGGGCGTGCATCACCACAATTTCCGGCACCACGTCCTCCATCTCCTCCATCTCACGACGTTTTGTACTGCCCGAGCCGGACAAAGTGGAAAAAGAGCTTTTAGTTGGACCAACATATTTCTGCTGAATTCCTGAATCCAAATTTATATTTACAATATGATTGATACATAAGATACCATTTTTAAGGATTTACAACAAAAAAATTTTGTTTTTAATTTTTGCCTTATAATTTTCGGGGGTTTTCGATTAAAATTTCAAGACCATGTGCCGGCTGAAGCCCTATCATTTCCGTTTTAATTGCAACGGCATCATGTTGATGCGGCTGAATTATTCCGCCACTTTTTCTGCCGGGTTTTTGCTGCTGTCGCTGGTGTTGATCATCATCATAATCACCGGGTTGTGCCGGAATGATTGGCGTTGCGCGATTCGCTTCTACCGTCTTTAGAATGAACTGATCAAGCGTAAGCAGAAGCTATTGACTAGCATTTTCAATTTTAAGTTGTAAAATTAAATATAAACTATTTTAATCCATTTTTATACCTGTGGACTGGAATAAGATGTGGCCAAACTCTTGGGAGGTCCTTGAACGCCCTTCACTCGCTCGTTGCTTTTGTACACCACCACCGACCTTGACGGCGGCAAAAGGCCCGAGTGGAGAGGAACGCCTACACAGACCAGCGATGTAACCGGTTCCCGAACCTTTTGTGGGCCCGGAACTCCGGTTTCCGACTTTGACCAAAAGCCGGAAAATTCTCCCGAAATTTCACAAAAATTGGCGGAGTTTTTTCGTAGCTTTGAACATTTTTCCAAACATTAACCTTTCCCATTTTAAGCATATTGAAAAACGAAAATTTTAGTATTTTTTATGATTATCATTTGCTATAAATATATTAAATTAAAAAAAAATTTTAAATTTTTCCGGACGTTTTGGTTCCGGATTTCCGGTTTTCGAAGATTTTTTGGACGCCGGAATCTCGGTTTACTGCGGTTTTTTAGCACCCGGTTAAATCCCTGACACGGACAAAACAGACGGTTAATTACGGCATGAATTTTGAACTTAAAAGGTCACCTCTCTGAGCATCGTAAAGGGCAAAACGGTATTTTTGTTCTTCTATAATTTCCATTGTTCTCCTAAATTGGTTTTCAATAGTTGAAACATTTTTTTCGATTTTTTTTAAGTATTTAATCAACAAAGGTTAAAATATATAATTAAAAAGATTAAAAACGAATGGAAAATCCACCTCAGCGCCGCGTTTTTTCCTCCGCTGGAGCCCCGGACAAGCCATCCGCCAGCATAAAACGACGAACCCGACGTGAATGCTGTCGTCCAATAAGCCAAAAAGAACATACAAAGGCCGGCCAGAATAGCAATTGGAATCAATGTCCGATTAAAAAACTAATTTGAAAATGAAAATTGCAAAGGTTTCATATATTAAACAAATTAGCTTAATGTAAATTAAAATTTTTTGATCTAAACAATTATTGTAAACAATTCCCAATAAAGCAAAAAATTAAAGCTCTGATCTGATCAGGATAAATTGGCATAATCTTTCTTAAATTTTTTTTTGGGACGTAGAAATGTCCGATCAGATGTTTCGAACATTTTTCAATTAAAAAATCTTTGCTTTGTTTTATTAATAACCGTTGTTGCCGGGTCGAACCGGGGATATTTGTCATAGCCGAGCACTTGCCATCCAAGCCCATGGCTGAGTTCGCCAATTTGAGAATCAAGCATTTCTACAACCAAAATGTAACAAATTACGTGAAAAATAAAGTTTTGCCGACCAGAAAGAATCTGATTGGAAAGCAATGGCTTATCCGGTTTCTTGCCAATTGGGGCCTGAATTTGAAAACATTTTCATATCATTTTCAAAGAACGGATGGGTCAATCTTCCCATCAATTTTCATTTATAAAAAGGAACAACTATTTTCAAAATTAAATAATTTTTTAATCTGATTAACCCAGACGACATAAACTCTCACAGCATCGTGAGGCAAAACGACGAAGAAACGGAAGTGGAGTGTGCGATGCTCCCGTCGAGGGTATCCGTCCAAAAGCACAATTTGGTGTTTGGAGAAGTTGACACTTTAAATCAGGAAAAATTTAATTTTTTTAGAAAAAAGCTCTTTCAGTTCCCTAATATTATTAAAAAATCAAAGGGTGATTGAATTTACAGGGTTTTGACCAGTGTTTTCCTGTTCCAGCTTGGCCTGTTCTGTTCTGTTCAGTTCTAGGATTTAGAACAGAACAGATTCAAAATCCTTGAAACAGGTCACTGGTTTGGGCTCGAAATTGATTAACGAAAATTTATTTTTAAAAATGTTTTCATTAATATAATTTGATTAAACTTTGAAAATATTTTTGTAAAAAGCTTGTCCAGCAAAACTACTGACCTTTTCTTCAGTCGACATGCCGGTGCATTTTTGCAATGACGATTGATCATCCGTGAAATGGCCTCTTTGAATGGGTCGATCAATTCTTGGATGGTCACTTGCTGGCAATAAGCCGTTCTGAGTGCTGCTGTCCAGCCGAAAAGTGCCAGTTCTGCAAGTAAAAAAGAAAAGGAAATTTAATCCCAATTAAAATATTTGCATTAATTGGCTTGAAAATTAAAATGAATTTGTTTCAATTAATAAATATTTTTAAAAAATTTAGTTGCGAGCACTGTGACACCTTGTTGAGTTCGATCGGATTGTCCCATCGCAACTTGTGCATTTGTTTCCGTCGCCGCAAACGCCAAAAAAAATATTAAAATGACAAAAAATGTCATTTTTCAATATTTGAAAGGGTTGGCCTAAACTTCACCAATTCGGTGGGCTGACCTTTTTATTTAAATTTGTCCGAATCTCACTCTTAAAGAATTTCTGAATTTGTGTATTTATTTAAATCTAAACTAAGACAAGACGCTTTTATCTTATCCTATTTAAATCTGTAAAAAAATTGTGCAAAAATGTGGGAAAATTGCACTTAATTGTGAATTTTGAAGATAAATACAAATTCCAACAGCAGCAGTTGGCCGGCCCTTTTTTTTGCGGGATTTAACATTGACGGGTTGAGAATTTTGGAAGAAAATCCAACATGGAGTCAGCTGTTGTTTTGTTATTCAAGGTTGAAATAAAAAAGAAATTTGGCAAATAATCCATTCATTCCATTCGTACATTTTTATGTACATATTCAGATTTTATTAGCATTGTGTAAAAATGTTCGTACAAAACTAAATGTAATTTTATGTAGATCAATTTTTGAATAATACATCTAATTTTATTTATTTCTTTGCTCAGACCATTTAATATTTTGTTTTGTCATGTATTCGTAAAATAATTTCGATTCGGAAGGCCAACAAAATTTAGAAAAATGTAATCATTTTTTTGCGCCGCTTTTATTTAGCAAGAAAAATAAAAATGTAATAATGAGGGAAATTTGTGTTTACTACTGGGTGCGCAAGCCAGTTTTTGTTAAGCAAATTCGAAGCAGTTGAATAAAAAAATAATGATTTTTTTTTAAATAAACAAATAACAAAAACAATGATGGGCTTACCAGCAAGGCTTATAAAATTTTGCAGTTTTCTTGTTTTTCTCGGCATATTCCTTGGCCAATTGCACTTTGACATTCTCGGCCATTTCCGCTGGCCAAATAACATCGGTGAACTTGCTCAGCATTAAGTCAAACAAGCTTCATATTCTCCGATGAGCTACGGGATGATGCCACAACGCACGGCACTGAACCGTGTCCATTGGGGGTACTTTAGTCAGAATAATTGTTGAACGAAAAATCGTTATTTCTCGCTTGAAATGACCGTTTTTATTTACTTAAATATTGAAAAAAATTTAATTTTCGGATATTAATTATCTCGAATATCGGAAATAAGATTTACTCAAATCACGTTACAGTACCCCCAATGGACGGTCAGTGCCGTGCGAATGTGCATCATCCCGTAGCTCATCGGAGAAAAGTAAGTCGCAAGCTTAGCGATCTTTTGCCTTTTGTAGAGCATTTTGTGGGCATTCATCCCTCAAATTGATTTTTTTCATAAAATTTGACACGATTTCACTTCATAATTTTAAAGCCAAAGAAAAAATGCTACAAAAAAGCCCAAAACATTTTGTATAATTCTGCTTCTTTAGTTTGTTATAGCGCGTTAAAAAAAATTGTCGCTTTACTGTTGTCCACCACTGTACAAATTTTCGCGAAAAAGGAAATTTTTATAAATTTTCCTTTTAATTGACAGTTCGTTTCCAACAATCGCCGATGCCAAGCATTGATTAAATCACTGTTCGTCCAATTCTATTTGGCTTTCTAATCCGCATCGCTTAATGAAAGCGCCCATCTCATCGTTAGAAATGCATTTGTCCTTGTTCGCGTCCACCACTTTGTCGACCAATGCAGAAACGATGCATTTGAATTCGTACATACAAATTTTTCCGTCTTTGTCGGTGTCGCACTTAATTAGTTTTTTATTTTTAGCGTTTGTCTCAGTCTATTTTAGTTGCCTAAATGTTTTAATAATATCAGATATTATGCTTCACATCGGACATATCACAGATATTTTCAGAGATACAGTTATGGACCCGCAGGAGAACATTTTGCCATTATTCTCTAAGAATTTTGAATTTTTGCTTTCAAATTGAAAGGTAAAATATTTTTTAATAAATAAAATAACGGAATTTATCACGCTACATTTTTAAGAAATGGCTTCATTTGGTCCACACATTCTAACCCTTCAAAAGCAAGAATTTCATTGATTGGCATTGGGTCGGCGAATAATGTGAGGAACTGCTTGAAGATTTCTGTCTTTATTTGTTCAGGCGGCACTCCGTCTGTGCAAGACGAATTGACCTTTAAAAAGTTTAAATCTTCAATTATTCTTCTAATTAGAGTAAATGTACTTTTTAATTATTAAAAATAAATAAATAAACAATACGACCGACGTCAATTTTTGGCAAGTCCGGCACTCCGTCGTTGCAAGGCGAATGGACCTTCAAAATTTTGGATTCTCAATTATATTCTTCCATGATTATGCATGAAATTAATTCATTGAGTAAATAAAACTTTTCAAAAATTTAAAAAAAAAAAAAAACAATACGGACGACGTAATCTTTTGTCGAGTTGGATTTTTCAGGCGACGGAGCTCCATCTGTCAGGACGAACAAAATGTTAAAGAGAATAACGGGAAGAAACATTTTGACAAAAATTTATTTTTTAAAATCTAATTGGTGTAAAAATTGCTTATTATATTTATAAAATTTAGACGGAAAGACTTTTCTGATAATTTGGTAAAAATGCACACATCACATCTTTTACCCCCATCGAATACGCGTTTTCCCCTCAAAACGCCGTCTTCTTCGTTCAAATAAAGCAATAAATCGTTTAGCATTCAAAAGATATAAAATTTGTTTGGTTTGGTTGCTTTGCTTTTGTTGTAAAGAATTTTACGATCGATCAAACTTGTGGAACGCAGTTTTGAGAGGACGACATTTTGATGACAAATGAGTGACATTTCGCCAGTGACATTTCGCCGAAGGATCCGGGTGACATTTAGCCGAGGGGATCGAAGGGACATTTCGCCGAAGGGACATTTCTCCGAGTAGCCCAAAATCGGACATTTCGCCGAGGACATTTCACCGACGAATAATTTTGCCGGGTGACATTTAGCCGAGGGGATCGAAGGGACAGTTCGCCGAGTAGTCAAGTGTTGCACCAGAGGATATAACCGGATTCCGGAGTTTTTTGGGTTTGGTATTCCGTAAATTTGGATACCGGAAAAATTTGTGGAAATTAGATTTTAACGTTGAATTTAAAACGAATTTTTTTTAATGGACAATTGGATCCGGTCAGCAAAACGCTGATTAGGTGACGTCTAGAAGCTGTTTGACCGTATTATTGGGTTTCGGACCTTTTTAGGGCACCATCAATTCGTAAAATTCTGATGCTTTTATACAATTTAAAATTAAAAAAACAAAAATAAGTTTGTTAAGTCAATGTGACATTCATTCACTTATCCAACAATCTGTGCAAACTGTTCAAAGTTTTTCGACGTTCTTCTGATATGATCGAATTGCTTTGGTGAGTGGATCAGCTAAAATGCGAAAACGTCAAGAATTTAAACAAAAAAATTCTAATCCCGACCAGATCAGACCAAAATTCGTGTGTTTAGATTGAAATCAGATTTTGTTGTAGCTTATACTTTTTTGGCCGCATTTTTATCATGAAATATATTTTAAACTATTATTCAAATATATTTGATTATGCTTGTAATTTATCAACAAAAGAACGCTATTTCCAATCAAAATTGCGCTTTTATCACTCCACATAAAGCAATGCCAACTGACCTTTGGCGTATAAATTAAGGTGAGCACTTTGAGCGCGATGAACAGAATGATTGCCCATTGAAAAAAGGATGCGCAGAAGGTCAATAATGACATTTCGTTTTTTTGTTGTTGAATTTATGCGTTTTAATTTAATTGAAGGCAAATAAATTGTTTATGCAATGGCTTCGTGCCCTTTCTTATATAGGGGCAAATAAAATTAGTTCCTCAATTTTGGCTTAAGCAGATTATGTGCTTAATCGGGAAGAAAATGAAGTAAATAAGTCTCGGCCGGGGGGGGGGGCTTAAACTGACTGCCACTGGTCCAAACGTTACGCTAATCCACAAAATAAATACTACAAGCAAAATTTAAAAGGAAATTTGCACTTTTTTCATAAAAATAACAAACTTTTTGTTTGGCACAGAATCGGCATCATTCATTAAAATATTTTAACATCGCTTAAGGGGGCCAGAGAGAGTGCCAATGCCGTTAATAGCAATACTAGTTTTTTATTAGGGCTACTGATACCGACCCCAATAATTTTCTTATTTTTTTGGGTGTTACTAAAATTAAATTTAACGATTGGGGTCAACTGGGCACTTACGACTGGGCGCCAGCGTCGCTTAAAGTGCCTAAGGTCAGAAATATTCATAACAAAAATTTGTGGGTTGAATTCAAAAACCACGGAATTTTTTGATCTGTATGTGATCAGTATAGATCAGAGTATTAATTGAGGGATCCTGATCATCAAGAAAAGATTGTTCGGGCTTCTGACCCCTCATAAAAAAACTCACCATGAAGAATTAGATTTAGAGAATAATTTGATAAGCTGATTACTAGAGCACTAGAAAAGATCCAACTTGGTTAGACCAACCAGAACTAAGCATTCGATGGCTCTCGATCAACGGATTTAGTGCGACGCCAACAAAGACAGAAAATTCGTTTGCGCGAATTCAAGGCCTTTTTTCTCGAATGTTCGACAAAGTGGTGGACGTGAACAAGGGGGACAAATGCATGCCCAAAAAGGAAATTGGCCTTTTCTTTAAGCTGTGCGGATTCTAAAGCGAGTTTGGGCAAAAAGTGATCACTGATCAGTAGAGCCGAGATTTTAAGGGGTTAACCTATTTTTTTTTGCTAACAGGGTTTGACACGAGAGAAGCCCGGAAATAGCATTCATTTTGAAAAATGTTTGAATTAGAGCGACTTTTTAGTCCCTATAAATCGCTATTTCGGGCTTTTTGAGTGCGCAAAAATTGACTGGATTGGTCAGTAGTAGCACATTTTTTAGTCCTATTTCGCCATTTTTTTGGGGGTAGTCCCTATTATATGTCCCTATTTCACGTTTTTTAGTCCCTAAAAATCCCGACTCTGGTGATCAGTGTCAATGATGAGATCGGTGATGGAACGAACTGCCAATTAAAAAAAGAAAATGTTTTGTTTTTGATATTTATTATTTTTAGTCGATTCTTGTTTTGAGCCTTTTTTGTTTAACGCTCATTTTGAACATTATTTTTTTCTGAACGACCCATAGCACAACAGTTTATATTCCCCATCAATTTTCATTACAGCAAAAATTTGATATTTTATTTAGACTAAACTTGCATTCCATAACATTAATTTTTTTCAAATTGATAGCAAATGGGAAAGTCTATTATATGTGATCATTTGCACGATGAACCACAACATATCATCATTCCGTCGGATTGCCAATTTTACACCATATTTACACTGATGGTCAAAAAAACTAAATTACCAATTCATTTTCATTTTATGTTTTTATAAATCCATTCATCCAATAACATTCGTTATTCAATAGAAATGATGGAACTTTCGTCCAACAAAAACACAAATTTATTAACGTATTTTAATGTCAAACTTTACAATAAGCGCTAGAGACCGGAATTTGGTTGATCGGTTTATTCCGATCGGGAATCGGTCTTCGACAATATTCATTGGATTTTGCCGAAATCGAATGCCAAAAAATTATGAAAAAATATCGCGCAGATCCCGAAACAGTAGCAATCTCTAATTATAACCGCAGGGAATGTTAATTGTTCTCAAAGTGTTTGTGCTCCTCGCCACCTTCATTTTAACGGTCGAGTCCGCAAACACTTATGGACCGTAAGTGATTTTGCAATAAAGCCTGATGTCCATGTGCCCTCTACTTCTACAAACTTTAGCCTTTACCTGAGCACAGCGTCCTCTGATGAGGCCCATCTCGAGACTGAATTCTTCGCGCTGGACCAATGCACCCGTTGGGGAGTGGAACAATTACGGCATAATTCATTCGCACTCAAATTCCAATTGACGGGAAAGTGTGAAAACGGGTCGGTTTTCAACTAGGACAAGGCACGGGGTGCGKGGACGTCCCCGTGTCCCCGTTAGGGATGCAAGTATAAAGATTTTCAATTTTCCGACACAAATTCCATTAAGTTTAGTAAACAAAATTCGCGGAATTCTTTGTATTTTTAATTTCAAATTTTTATCTAATCGTTATACAAAATGTTTTATCCCCGATCTCCGGCTTTTCCATGCCGGTAATCGTTGGTGATCCGCGCCTTGTTTCTGAAATTATTATTTTTTAATCGAAAATCATAACATTATTTTTCAGTTTGCTAATTTGTTACCCGGGGGCATTGGACCCGAGCGGAGGAAATTCAGCCTATGGAATGAGGCCGGAAATTCAGTTCCAAGTGAAAAACCATCCGGAAGTAAAAAAACGCATTATTTTGTGATACAAATTAAATGCTAATGTCCCCATTTGCTTGACTTTACAATTCAGAAAATGTATAAATTTAAAAATATTTTAGAGCGCATTGGGCGTCCAATGTTTGACTTATCAGAAGAAATGCAACAAAATGACGAAAGCGACGAATCATTGTAATGCGAAACAAATTTGGCATGGTATCAAAGTGAGCGCCTCTCACGGGGACATTATGCTCGAAATGTCCATTTCGCAGCTGAAGTAAAAATGAAAATAAAAAGTTTATATAATCAAACAAAATCATATTTTTAAATTTAAGGTATAATCTTAGCACCAACCGACAGTTTAGCATTGAATTCGGAAATCCGAACAATTTGATGACTACAATTACGGACGAAAACGGTAGACAATTCTAAAATAATTTATAACTAAAAGTAATAAAATTTATTCTAAAATCATTTAGGAAGGCAAATTATGTTTGTGGAAAATGATAACATTCGCGACGCATATTTGGCCCGAAAGGTTAAAAAAAACGTTCCTTTGAGCAATTATGTGGGACTTTGGATGCTTGGACTGGACTTTTTGCCTATGCACAATCGCGAAACACTGCAACTGCACGTTTACCGCGACTGCGGCTGCGAGATGCACGCTTGGGTAAACACATTTGGCCAATTATTTAAATCATTTGGCCGCTTAGTTTGTCCACCCGTCCGATGAAGTGCCATCGCCCCGTGTTGGCCATCCAGAGGTCAGTGCGGATTGTCCTGCGACAATTGGCGATGCGACGGCCGAACACTTTGGACTGCCAGCGCCCGTCGTCCACGACAAGTCCATTCGTCTGCGACAACGACTGAACAAAAAACCGTTGGGCGTGGTGGTGAGCTTCGGCAACGAGCAGCAACAGAAGCTGCTCCAATTGCACATTGAAAATCCACCGTACGGAATCATCGACATCATATCGAACGAGGCAAAATGAGATTTGAAATTTTAAACAGATGTGGATTATGCCACAAAATAGCTTCAAATAGGCTGGAAATGGAATAATAATATTCCAAGTCACTTTTGGGTTTGCGCGACTGTTCGATTGAATAATATTTAAGAATTAAAATTTAATTTGAATACATATAATCAAATGAAACAAAATGATGATTTAAAGCTGATTGGGAGGGACTCTCTTTTCTGACCTGCGATCATTAGTTGTGTTTAATGAGCGCAGCATTCCTTAAGACCGGCGTGTTGAATGAAGAAAAAATGAACAATGCATCGAAAAAAGTCCGCAACATGCTCAGACCGCACGGCTTCAAATCGATGGGCAGCGGGTCAGCAGATGAGGATAATGGTTTGGACAAATATTTGGAGGTGGAGGTGGTGCCTCGCAAATATTTTTACGAAGTGAAAATCGGCGACAGAAAGGTGTTCAACTATTTCCCGAGGTCCTCCGATTGGTGGGCAAAGGGAACAATGGAGAACATTACGCGGGTTGAGGTTGGAAACAAACAAAAAATAATTACTAATTAATTAATTGTCTAATTCAAATCAATTCTCATTCAAGATCACCGGCGATGTCTATCCAGGCAGTGTSGATGTGCCAAAAGTGGATGAAAAGGTATGGAATGCATGTGTTGTATATGTACATACCAGCGGGTTTCCGCACGGTTTGGTCCCGGGTGTTTTTGGAACGTGCCGAATTCCGTTTGGGTACTCCCTGAATACGTACGTACACATTAGCGATCAGACAGACCCAAACCCGGATTTATCCCGACCCGGTAGTTTTGATTGGGTATTTTGGAAAAACCCGGATTTCTGGACCCCCCCGGGTATGATTAAGCTGAAATCCGTCCGAGTACCCACGGCTGGCTTTTCAAAATTCCAATCCCTAATACCCATAAATCCCTGCTCTAATGCTTAATTTTTACAAATATTAAGCCCAAACAAAGTGCTAAACCGATTTCAAATTCGTACGTCACGCGATTTGATGAACTGCTTGATAATGGGGACCAAATTGTCATCAGAGGCCAAATTGGAAAATCTCAAAATTCTAAAAGTGGTCCGCTTCTGTTTATCGGCCTCCTGCATAACACACCAGGATTCAATCAAGATGGTGAACATTGAAATTTGTTTTTTCGAACTGCTTGAAAGAGTTGTTTTTGTGAGTATTTGAAGCGTAAACCAGTAAGTAATGTAAGGAAGCGAGAATGTCCAGCTGGCTGAGACGGTTAAAACGCGTATGGCGGGGCATAAGATCCTTAAGAGGGACGGCTTTTTGGACTATTTTTTCTTAACAAATTCCATCATCCTCGTCGGCGCCTTTTCCGTTTTCCGTTTTTTGAAAATAAATTTCCGCCCATCCCTGTCCCGAACCGGAACCCGCAAAGTCATGGGTTCGATTCCTGACCGGGGCTACCCTTTTGCCCATCTCTGACTGTATGTACCTTATTATCTCTCGGTCGTTCGGATCCCGAACTGGAACCCGAAAAGTTTGTCGAAATCGAGTGACTTTTTCAAAAATAATACCAAATCGGCTTCTTCTCCTCGAAAACTAATTAATCATTATTATTTTCTTTCGTTTTTAATTTTATTTTAATTGCAGTGTCAACAATGGCCTGGTATCTGATCCAAGAGCGTGGGAAGGTGAAGATGGGACACTACAATCCAAAAGTACTGTATAATTAAATTACACAAAATTAAATKATTTTGCCCTGTTTTTTAAGGTCAAGTACGTCGAGCATCCAGAAGCTCAATTGGATCTTTTCAATGCAGGCGAAGCGTTCGAAATGCGAATTGAATTGGTGGAAGCCAACAACCATACGGCGGCTGGTAATGAATCGGCGCGAACACTGCTTATTGTTTTATATTATGCTTTTGCTTTAACAAAAACAGCATAAACTTACATTTTTATTAAAAAAATAATTTTAATTTAAAAAGAAATTTATGCCATCCCTCCGATTTTTAGCAATTTATGAATTCTTGACCTTGGTCATCTCTGTATTTACGCCGTCTCGGACAAGCCAAACCAACTTTTCTACTCAACAGCTTAACTTTCGTGACGTCAACTTCATTACGGTAGCATATTGTACCTAATTAAATTACCTAGCCAATTAAATTAATTAATAATCGACTTTTCAGGTCAAAGGAAATTTGGAGCTCTTTGCCGACCCTTTCATTAGCGTGCCGGCCGTATTTTGATTTTTGATTATTTTTATTTTATATATTTTAAATTCAGAATTTTTTTGAAAAGAACAAAAAATTGTCCTGGGATGTTTACCCGTTGCTCGTTGTTGGCGATTCAATTTTTATTGAGGGAAAGTTGCTCAACAACGCCACTTTYTTGCAAATCAATTTGCTCCATGACGCAAACGAACAAAATCCATACGGTAGTCAATTACAATTACTGTATTATAAATTAAATATCATTAAAATAATTGAATTGTTCAGTCGGTGACGTGGTCATGCAACTTACGTTCGATTTTACGGGCTACGGCACAATTACGATGAAAGCGTGGCCGCATGACGTTTTTTCGTTTTCTTTTTCCAAAACCCCCCTTTTTTTAATTTTCAGCAGACTTTTCTTCCCATTCCAATTGGCGACAAATATCCGTCCAAACTTTTCCCCGGGGAACAATTCAAAATTGAAATTCGCGTGGCGTTTGATCGGTACAATATTTTTGTTTATGGCGCATTGGCTGCCAATTACTTCCACATGTTGCCGTCGTGGGCAGTCGAYTATATGAATGTGAGGCTGCCGCATTAAATTTGATGTTAAACCCCTAAAACAAAAAAATAAGACTGAAAAGTCCGATATTAAAAGACGCTAATTTGTAAGATCGCTTAAAATTTAATTTGTTTTTTCCTTGCGGTGCTTAAACGGACCCCACTCGGTTTCCCACAAAGCTTATGGAAACTGTCAAGAGCTTATGAAAAATATTTTTGATGAATAAAATTAAAATGGTTTTTTATTATTAATCAAAAACGACATACATATGATTGCTTTTCTTAAATTTGCCTAAAAATCTAAATTTTACCTAACATCTTTAAATTGAAAAATTTTTATGGTTACCCGCAGGAAAAATCTGAGTTTTTTTTAATACATATATTAATAGGGCACGGATTACCGGACTTTTTTTGCCATCCGGTTACATTATTGGTTGTAACCCTATTTATAATGTTTGATTCTTAAAATATTTGGTAACCTCGGTCCCGGCTTTCCCAAAATGGCACAATTCATTGACCAACATAACAATTCCTTCAGGTCAACGGCCATTTCTCGCAGATCACCAAATTTGCTGTGAACAGGACCAACGGCATTTTTTGTGCTCCGGAGAAACGCACTTTGGACTTGCCATTCGTCATGGAAGTTCCTGATCAGAAAATGCTTTCATTGGGTGATTCCATCACCATCCGTGGCATCGTGACGAAGAAAAATGCCAAAATTACTGTTTTGTTGCTCCACGAGGCGGTTGAAACATACGACAACGGTGCATATAAAATACAAATGCCAATKTTGGCRATTTAATYGTATATTTTTAGTGGCACCCAGCGTCACAGCGTATAAGGATCAATTTAACCTGACGAGTAAGCTTTTTACTCTAATCTAATTTATTTATTTTTTAATGYAGTCGGCAAAATTATCGCTCGAGCCGATTATTTGACTGATTCTGATGGCAAAGGACGTGTTGACTTTTCATATTTAGCAGTAAACTTTAAACATTAACAATAAGCTTCGAATGAAACATTTAAAATCAGATGAATTTTGAATCCGAAGGCAATTCGGACTAATTTCGAACTTTATTTTAATTACAAATTTTGTTTTAAATTRTWWWTGGTTATTTAAAATTGCAATGTTTAGAGGCACAACAAATCCGAGGGCGAAGAGTCGTTCAAATTCGAACCGGCGCTCACTTCGGCACAAAATTTCACCCTGAAAATTCTAATCCGTGAACGTTTTACGTTCCAATTGGACGGCTACAAAATGTTCATCTACTACCGCGGTGTTTTGCCCGCGTGGGCAATTCAATACATTCGGGTCCAAATTTTTGCAAAAGTTTTTACTGAAAACAAAAAACAATTTTTATGTTCAGATTGAAGGCGATTTGAAACTGTCCAAGAAACCGCACGTTGAATTTGGCAGTGCGAAAAAGACTGTTTAAAAATTGAGTTCCGAAAAGCAATCGAATTAAATTGATGTTCCGAAAAGTTATTTAAATATATTTTATTTTGTTTTTTATTTGCTTTTTTGTTTTTTCCTATTCGATCCGTTGTATAATTGGCGTTCATTTCTTTATATCTGAATCTAAATTGTACATTTGTCACTTTTTGTTTGCTAAAAGATGCGTTAAAATTTTAATTAAAAAGTCCGGGATCTCAATGAAAATTTAAAACACATTTTTGAATTTTTTTGGGGGGACTAAAATTTGTCCTGGGTTTTCAAAATTCCTTCAAAAAAAACCCCCGGTCCCGACATATTCTAATTTCAAAAGACATAACTAATTAACTGGTTGGAGGAGAATTATTTCCTTAATTCGCCCACCCTCCGTCGGGTACCATCCAGTTCGATTAGGCTTAGGTTCGGGGCCTATATGC
>MEIZ01000010.1:881700-918742 GCA_001723225.1 Globodera ellingtonae | reverse complement strand
TTACCATTCACATACAACAAATTATATAAAAGCAATGTTAAGTATGTGTTAGAAGGACGATATGAAGTCTAAGAAAATGAAACATATGTATGAATTAGCTTCCAAAAATGTGTGTAAAATCATTAAAAATAAATGCTTTCGAAGTAATTTTGATACTTTTTTTAATCTCGAAAGAAATGGAGGGAAAAAATGTCTGATTATTGAGATATTTTTTGAGTATTCTTTACCACACATTTTGACCACAATCATCCGATCACCAACTCACTCCGTCATTTGTATTTGTTTATTCATCACTCTTCAATTTTGCCCTGGCGCATCGCCTCGATTATTTTTCGCAGACTTTCAGCATCGCCGGGCGTGTAGGAGCGGCTCAGCTTCTTCACGTTCAGACAACAAGTGCGCACTAACGCGTCCGTCACTGAATTTGATCAATTTGTTAAGAGTAATTTTTTGAAGCTTTTTAGGAATGTAAGAGGTCCGGCGGCGCCTATAGCATAGATGAGCAAGGGGGGGGGGGGGGGGGTCAGACCCCCCCCCCCCCCATCGCCGCACTCGGGCACTCCCCACTGTAACAACTTCGCACCAAATTCCAGAATTTTGAAGAAAAAAAAATCTTTCTCAGCGTAGGAAAAATAAAGAGAGAAAAAAACATCGCAAATGTAATTTTTGGACTAATTTTTCTTAACAAATTTGATTTTGCCCATTTTTTAATCAGTGGACAACTGAGTCCCCACTTTAAAAAGACACTTCAGTCCCGGGCCAGCTGTTGTTTTTGGCCAACTTTGATCGGCCATAACTTTCTTCATAGTGCTTGCCCCCGCTTAATTTTTGCATATTCGTGCTCAGCTCAGCGAGCTCTGTCGATTGAGCTATAAAAAGTTCAATTCGGTCACACCCCCATAAACTGCAATTTTACCTTAAATTTAATTCATATTAAAAAACAAAAGTTACCCCATGGCTAAAGGTCGCGATGGTGGCCGTCTCGTGCAGTCCGGTCAAGCGACGCTCGTTGTCTCGCCCACCCGTCGGGTCATAATAGGCGATCTGATTGATTTGAAAAGCATTAAAATATTTAAATTAATGGAAAATGCGCTATTCTGATGGCCAGAAAAGAATTTTAGTTCAATTTTTTACATGCTCATGATGCGATTTTGACAGGCATTCAATGGCATCCAAAATGTGAGCATAGCCCCCCGGTTTGCGCATTTTATCAGTCGAGAAATTTGTGTGGCATCCGGCACCGTTCCAGTCACCTTAAAAATGCACAAAATTTAATAATATTATAAAAAAGTTTTTTCAGTGCCTGCCACTGGTTTAGGGTCAAATGAAACGATGACGCCGAATTCTTCCGCCACGCGGTGCAGCAAAAAGCGGGCAATCCTTAAAATTAAATTCAAAAAGAAAATTAATTAAAATAATATTAAATAAAATAAATGACAGACAGACCAAAGCTGATCGCCCATGTTAATTCCTTAAAACTGGCGAAAAATTCAATGAAAGAATTGAAAAAGCACCGACCTTCGGACGGGCCAACTTGAAATTCCCATTGGCCCGGCATCACTTCGGCGTTGGTGCCCGAAATTTGAATGCCCGCGTAGAGACAAGCGCTTAAATTAATCAACGTTAATTTTTAAAATTAAAAAAAAAAGAACACCGATAATGGGAGTCGACAATGTCACGTCCATAAGCCTAAACATTTGAAATTTCAAATGGATATAAAACATTCAATAAATTTTGTTTAAAAAAAAATTTATATTTTTAAAAATATAAATTTTAAAAATTCAATTCACCTTGTTAGCGCCAGCGCCGCAATAGTAAGGGCCTTAATTTTGTTTAAAAAAAAATTTCACAAAAAATCCAATTAAAATGACCACCTTGAGGTCCCGGAAACCCAAATGGCGCCTTTGGCCACCCGAACGGGTGCTGATCAACATCCAAAAGCGTGTATTCTTGCTCCATGCCGAATTCTTGCTCCATGCCGAACCAAGGGTGCTATGGTAGAAGAGATACGGTATCTTTCAAGTGAAATGTTAATTGATCAAAAATCGTTTTTATCGGAATTATCCATAAAAAAGCTTTTTTATGGATAATTCCGTAACGTTTATTTATTTTTAGCCATTTTTGAATATGTTTTACGTTCAAATAAATAAAAACATTCATTTAATTAGTGAAATAAAAAAATTAATTAAAGCTCTAATTTGTAAGCTGAACGTTAAACGCACCTCGTTGAGGACCGAGTCCATTGTCTGCTTACACCGCGCGCGATGGTTGGTCGCCTGAGGACGCATTTTATTGTCGAATGTCTCGCACATCACAACTGAATTAAATATTACGATATAAATTTTAAAAAAAACGTGTCCAAAGATTTAAGAAATTTAATTTGACGGCAGCACTTTTATGGTGGCCCAGACGGAACGGGTCGTTGTACATGGCTACCGGCTTGATGAATACGTCCGAGTCGGCGCCCTTAAAAATCGAAATTTTCTCTGAATTTAAATTATGAAAATATGAAGCCATCATACAGAAGCTTGTCCTGTGGATGAGCCATCAAAGTTCCACAATGGCAAATCTAAATTTGAAAAGTAAACAAATTTCTAAAATAAAACTCATTAAATTAAATGCTTTTTGAATGTATACTCATTTTTGGACTATAGTCAATTTTGAACTTAATTATTATCAGATTATGGAGCTCAAAAATCCAAATTTTGGGAACTCTTTAAATTAACTCATTTTCTTAGTCTTTAATCTGTCTTCGAATTGGCACACCGACCATCAACACTTTTGGGTACAAAGTCCACAGTTCGAGTTTTGGAGCGCACATTTTCGCCGGACCCGTCAATCCACACATATTCGACCTGCACTTTGTTGTGTGTTGGCAACTGCAGGAAGCGGTGCGCCACGTACTTGTTGGTGGAAAATTGTTCACGGAGATTCATCTAAATTGACAAAACATGAAATTGATCAGGAAACACGAAAAATCGTCATTTCCAATCAAAAAATGAAATTGCTCATTAGGGGATGTCTTTAGGATTGTAATAGATGAATTTAATCTACCTATCTGGGCATTCGAAATGATTCTGCCTGATTTTTAATCACAATAATTCGATCAGATCCCGATTTAAAGACTAATCATGAGGATTTGTTTAAAATGTTGCTTTGAATAAAATAGCAAAATAAAAAGAATAAATAAGTTACTTAAATAAATCGCACTATTTTGGTTGAGAAAATTCTCCGCAATGTTAAATTGGAAAAGGGTATAATTTGCGAGAAAATCGATTTGGCCTCCGCCATCCAACAATTAATAAAGATGCACTTCAATTTTGATTGACAGGAAGAAAAATTTTGAACAAAAAAAAAATTAATAGATCCAAATATTAACACCAAAAAACTAAAGAAAAAAATTAATCAGACCTCAAATTATAAAAAGAATAAATATTTATATTATAATAATAAAAACAAATACCAGGTAAATAATCAGACTATAGCAGTCAGTTTAATTACACTTTTTATGTCTTTTTGCCTATCAACATACCCCCCCCCCTCCCCAAGGAACAGAGACCATTCCGGATGGATCACCTGACACAAAAATGTTCGTTGTATATGTAAGTGTCTGAGTTTTGCACATTGGCAGAAATGAAAAAGTGATAATAATTAGTGAAGACAGCGCCAATTAGAAGGGACCTAATTAATTAATCTCTTCGTAAACGAAAATGATGACAAGCAAAATTAATGGACATACTGATGAGATTACAACAAAAATGTGATAAGAAAGAAATTCAGCAATAAACACAGAACCAAAAAGTTGTGACCCCCCCAAATGTAGGTAAACGAACGTTTTTGTAAAGAAAACGAAATGTTAAATTTTTTAATTTTGCGGCGGCTATCGGCACTTGAAGAATGTGCTCGGTCAAGATTTCAATATAATAATATCCCGAACAAATAAAAAAAGCTACCGAAAAAAGTCCGTACGTGGACAATAGGCCCAATAGGTCCAACGGACAAAAGGTCCGGCAGGCCAAAATCGGACAAAACATCTTCCAACTGCGGAAAACCGGCTCAGGAACTGATTAAATTCTTGATCGAAAATTCGGGTTCAGCACCAAACAGACCTAGAGAAGTGTATTTTTGAAAGGTCGATGAAATTTTTTGCGAATTTGGCTCCGACCAGACCTTTTGTCCTTTTCCCCACTACCGGACATTTTGTCCGTCGGACCTTTTGTCGTCGTGTTGAATTTGAACCGTAGGATTAAATTCCATGTTCTTATAAAAGTGATCATTAAAATTTGTAACTTTTTTAGAACCATTGAGCCCAACAGACTTTTCTGCTTTCTTTTTTACAGCTTTCATATGGAATAAAAAAAGAAGTACCTATGTCAGATTGGTCAGTTCTTAGAAGAGTGATGGGGGGGGGGGGGTCAGCAGCAGCAGCAGTTGGGCCGTTTTCGCTCATATTTATGGCACACGGATGGGTGAAAGGAAATCGATAAAATCCAAACAGCAGAGAACACCAAAAAGATATGTACAAATGACCAGCAGAACGGTTGAATGCAACTTTTTTAGTAATGGGAGAGGCCGCGGCGGTGCCGTCGATTGGCGACGCCAGAAAATTTTAAATAAAAATTGATCCAAAACTCACGAACATTTTGTTATTTTTGGCAACATTATGCCAAAAATTCAAAATTTTGATCATTTTTTCATCCATTTCCCTTCAAAAAAACACAAAAAGTCAACAAAGTTCCTGAAACCCCACAAAACAGCATTGGCCTTTCAAAAACCATAAAAAGCTGCTAAAGCAGCAGATATCCGAACCCTGCCTTAGACCAAAACGGTTACTCACACGAACTTTACTAAAAATTGAAATATTAAATTCACAGATTATTGAATTTAATGCAACGGAAAAAGATAATAATAGGTAAATAAAAAACAGTGCAATAAAAATTCATTCACATCAAAAAATATTTGGAAATAATTGTTATTCCGAAGAATAATCGTCACTTGACAAATAATAAAATTACAATTCGTTCCCCAAAGAATGAAAAATGCATTGACGAACGTGGAAAACTTGTTTTAGGGCTGTTTGTCTGCGTTTCGCCTATTTAAACAAAATTCAATGAAAGAATTTTTCATTGAATTGACAAAAGTGCACGGTCTTTGATGACGGATTAAAAAAGTTTGAATGGCGATGCTGATTTGTGTGTGAGCCCACCAAACAGGCGAAAATTGATAGTCCGCCAAAATAATTAAAAGTAAAGAAAACAAAAATGCACTAAATTAAAAATAAAATAGTAATTATTGCTAAAAATTGCATTTCGACGCTAAAATCGTCGGCCAACGTTTGGCATTTTAACTTATGGCCACAAAACCCACCATTTTGTGGCCAACTCGCGTTACGACCAAATGGCAATTGAGAGGCGCAAACCTTTCCCTTCCGCGTTTGCTGTTGCTGCTGCGGCTGTTTGTAATTGGAGTAATTAATTATTCGCTGGACGATTTTGTGGCGGAATTTTTATTCCCAAAATCAATAATTTCGGTGGGGGCAAAATTTTTGTCGTTGTGTTTATGCGAGTTTTCAGTTTGTTTGTATGAGCACCGCGAGGGTACTTTCACGGCTTTATGTTGGGGTTGAAAGGGAATTTGTAGGGATGCTCGAGAGTGGTCTCGGGTCTCGACCAGGGATGGGCGGAATTCCGTTTTTCCGTTGTTTTTGGGCCTTTTTTTCCGTTTTCCGTTAAAATGCCCTTTTTAACGGAAAAAACGGAAAAAATATACACCCCTAAGAATGGGATTTTTGGAGAATTGGAATGCGGTTTGGTTGTGGTGTAATGGTGAGTGGTTGGTGTAGGGAGATAAGTGTGGGTAGGGGGTTCAGATCGCTGACTGTGTCAGTGATTATTTCTTATTTTTCTGTACAGTTACGGTGGTTAAACAAGTTTAGAAATTCTTTTTAACTTTTTCCAATTTAGAAACAAATATTTTAGATGACAATTCCACAAGCTTTTCATTCATTTTTTGTTGTACGAAATCAAAAAACATTTGGGGGATTTTGTTTTACATTTATTTTTAAAGTGCCGATTTTTTAAATTTTTGTTGAAAATCTCTTAGCAAATTAAGTCAAAATTTTCTCCGGCGGCGCCTATCGGCACCGCCGACCACCTAAAAGCTTAAAATAGATTTAGAAGGCCGCTGAAAAAAAGACATACTCAAAATTTTAAAAATAATTACTGTTAATATTTCAAAAAATATTTATTAAATAAATTATTTAAAAAAAAAAATAATTTTTTTATTTTATTTGAAAAAAAATTTTTCCGTTTTCCGTTGTTTTTGGCCCTTTTTTTCCGTTTTCCGTTTTTTGAAAATAAATTTCCGCCCATCCCTGGTCTCGACCCGAGAAAAGTCTCGGATTTTTTGGCGTCTCGGTCTCGAGTCTTGGGTCTCAGTTAAGTGAAGGCCTCGAGCATCCCTAGGAATTGAGTAATTTGAGCTGCTGGAGGAGCATCATCGTTCATTTCTGGTTCGGAGATATAATAATCATAATCAGTTCGGGAATCAACCGATTTCGAGGACGACGGGGATACCCGAAAATTTCTTTTTTATTTCTTTTTCCATACTTTCTTTTAGTGCTGCTCATAATACGGTTTTCTTACAATTATAAAATTTAAAAAAAAAATACGATTTACTTAAATACATACATAATAAGAAAACGGAAAGTCGGACGACGCTGATAAACTCGTCGAGTCAAAAATTTAATTGATAAAACTAAACTAAAAAAGGAAAATTCAAAGTAAGAAAAATACAATTTTTGATGGAATTATGTAGGCTCATGTTAACAAACAACACATTTTATTCTTGTTTTGGTTCAATAAATTGTCCCAATAATCCTCTCATGTTGAAAATCCCTTTTTTAATTAAACAGGTTTTATAGAAAATTTTAAAAAGAAAAATAGTAAATCACTAAAATGATCCCCTGATTATTCAATTCAAACAAAATTTTCACAATTTGAATATTAAATTAAATAGGTAAAACCAAATATCCGCAAAATTAAGTTACAATTCGATATGATTGTGTTCAGGGCCCTTTACCAAATCTCACTTTTAACTTTTAACTTTGAAGATTTTCACTTTAACTTTGAAAAAGTTAAAAGTCGGCGTACCAATTGTACTTTTCAAGTTAAAAGTTCAAAGTTAAAAGTTAAAAGCGAAAACTTCAAAGTTAAGGGTGACTGCGTATCAATTGTTACCTTTAATTCACGTTACTTTTAAAAGTTACTTTTAACTTTGAACTTTTGCCATTAACTTTTAAGAAATTTCTTCAAAGTAAAAAAGCGGCCTAAATCAATAATTTAAATTTTTATAACTCGAGACTGGCTTAACAGAAAAATGTGAAATTTTAGAGGAAGCTCAAATAGAGACTTTCTGATCACATATATTTTTTTCAGAATTTTTGACCACTTACTTTTTCGGCAAAAAAAATGTTCTCGAAAGTAGTATTTTTTCGGCAATCCTTTGGAATTSGGGTCCCTACGAAAATAAATAAAACATTTTTAAATGTTTACAATTTTAAGTTTATTTTTTTTCTATGGTAAAAATATGCGTAGAATACCAATCCGAGCTTGGATTTTGCGAATGTCAAACTCCAAACCCGAATTCAAACTTTTTTTTAATTTCCAAAAATGTTCTTTCTAAAATTTCCAAAAATGTTCTTTCTAAAATTGCAAAAAATGTTCGAATCGGGTTCGGTTTTCGATATTCGCAAAATCCGAGATCGGATTCGTGTTCTACGCATATTTTCACCCTAGAAAACATGCATTTAAATTTTTTAAAATTTTTTTCCGTCGGCGGGACCCCAATTCCCGAGGCATGACTTTTTTCCTTAATTTCAAAAATTTCAAAAACCGATTTAAATTTTCAATTTTTATTTTCTATTGACGAATTCGTAATCAGTGCATCAAATAACATATTTTCACACAATTTTTAGAATAAAAAAATTTTCTAAAAATTTGTACCCAGAAGGGGTCCCCCTATTGTTTTTCAAATTTGGGGAAGCTTGCGTACCAATTGATTAAAAGTTACCATTAAAAACTTTCAAGTGAAAAAAAAACAATTGTTACGCGCTTACTTTGAACTTTTAACTTTAACCTTTAACTTTGAAGATTTTTGCCTTTAACTTTTAACTTTTTAATGGCAAGAATTGATACGCGTTATTTTTTACTTTTAACCTTAACTTTTAACTTGAACTTTTAACAAGTTAAAAGTAAAAGTGAGATTTGGTAAAGGGCCCAGACTGAAAACATTGATTTAAAATTAAGAAAAACAAAATTAATTTCTTAAAAGAGAAGTGTTTAAACAGAAATGAAAAGATTCGAAAAAATTTTATAAAAATAAAAAAGAGAAAACTTTCTACAAATTCTGTTTTTTTTGCTTTGTTTTTCTAAATATGTAAAGGTACATATGTGACTGATTTGTGAGAGGCTCAAAAGAACTTTGTGCTCTTCACATTGAGACGAGTGAGGAATTAATTAATGGCGGGTGAATGTGAACATTTTATGCTCAATAAATGTGAAGGCGTTCATTCACCTCCCAACATAAACAAAATCAATACAATATAGCCACTCACCCGCCCTATTTAGCTGGGCACGCTATTAAAGGTGCCACGGACAAAATTTAGGGGCATTTTGTTGAAATTTCGGTAAAATTGCATTTATATGGCGCCCAGACTTGATTGATCAAAAACCGCTTTATAGGTTTTCTTAGGTGCTAAAAACGATAGAACTATCAAAACTTTTATGGGAAAAGCATTTAAACAGGTTTTTGAACCGGTTCAAATTTAGAAAACGCATAGGGGGCGGAGGGACCCGTTTGGTCAAAATTTATGGAAAATATTTTAGTCTAAAAATTGTCTGAAACTACTCAAAGTTTGAACCGGTTCAAACCTGGTTTAAATCAGGGGTCGCATCGGAAATTTTCAAAAAAAAGAAGGGCAAAAAAAAGATTTTGGGGTCCGAAAAAAGGACATTTTACAAAATGTACAAAAATGCAGCAATATTTATTTTTGGCATAAAATGTGCTTTTTTAATCATATTTTCTCCACCAACAAATTTCCTCAACATTTGGGGGTTGGAAATTACTCCTTTGGATTTTCGAAAATTTTGCCGATTTTCGATTTTCAAAATGCAATTTTTTTTGCGAATTTTGCTTTAGTGGGGGGGGGGTCGGCGGTGCCGATAGGCGCCGCCGAGAAAATTTTGGAATTATTGACTCAATTTGGTAAGGAATTTGCAACCAAAATTTAAAAAATGGCCGTATTTTTTTAGACTATTAGAAAACAAGGCACGTTGATACGAAATTTTAGACATTTTTTAAGCGAAATATTCAAAAAAGAATGCGAAAAATGCTTCAAAATTAACAAATTTGGCAATCTGTCTAATGATTATTCAAAATTTAAACAAAAATTCTTCAAAAAGCTCCAGAAATCTCAACAAAAAAGGACGTGTACCACAAATAAAGGACAAATCTTTAAAAAAAGGACATTTCAAATTTTAAAGATCGGGATACCCCAAAAAAGGACAAATCTTTAAAAAAAGGACAGATGCGACCTCTGGTTTAAATGCTTTTCCCAATAAAAATTTTGATTGTTCTATCGTTTAGCTCCTAAGAAAACCTATATAAGACTTTTGTATAGAGTTCGGCAAATGCGGTTTTTGGTATTCGGGAGAAAAAAATACCGAAATAACACCGTACCGCACTAGAACAGAAAACTAAAATTGAAATTAAAAAAGTAACATCGAATTTTAAGAATAAGAGCGTTTTGTTTTGGATTTTCAACATCTGAAAGTTTAATCAAAGACATTTATGATTACATTAAGCTATACATCAGAGATGGGAATCGCTATCGCTATTGCGCGATATTTATCGCATTTTTTGGGCATATCGCCTATCGCTATCGCATTGGAAAAGTTGACATAGCATATCGCCGATCGCTTTTTTTCGGCGCGATTCCCATCCCTGCTATACATCATAATACTAAAATAACAGAAACTGTGTTCCAAATTAGTCATATATTTAATTTTTTGTTTTAAAAATGTCTTCACTATTTTCAAGCGCAATTTTTATTTTAGCATTTCTTAGAAATTAAGTACAATAAATAGCGCTTTTAACAGAACAAAATTGTAGTTTTTTCTTACAATTTGTCAAATCTTTTAACATTCATTCTTTGATGTGTTTGACTTGTATAGCAAATTATCAAYACTAAAAATTGGTTATTCGTCATAATTTTTGTTTATTTATTATATTAACTAGAGTCCCGATCGTCGTGTCGGGAACGGAATCTCGTCGGGAATCAATTTTCGATTCCGTTACTTGGATCCCACCCGACCCTTTTTATTTTTGTTCAGGGCTGATCGGAATCGGACCCGATTTGGGTTTTCGGGTGTTGTTCGGGAGGGGTTGGTCTACTACATTCAGTGGGAGCGAATATCGGAATCCCTCATTTTTAGAAGAATTTTGGGTTGACCGGGCGGGATTGCTCAAGACAAAAGAAGTTATCGAGATTTGGTCGAGAGTCCGTGTCAGGTTTCCTTGGGGCTCAAATTTAACCTTAATCTCAATAAAAATTACTTTAAAATGTTACTTTGTGTCTAAATTTTCCAAATCTGAAAAGACGGACTGAATGAAGACCTCGTCAATTCCAATTTTGGGATCATGCTGATTCGGCGGCCCCAAATTTTCATTAAATTGCTGATAAATTGGCAACAAATCGTCGCCAAAATTTCCATTAAATTCTTCTTTTGCAGTCAGTCCAACGAGCCACAGAGTACAAAAGGCAGCCTTTCTTAAAAACATCCAAATTAAATTTGACTTTCTTACAAATTCAGGGCGTCTTTTAGCGGGCTACATATCCGAATCCAGGGGCAAGTCTCAAAAAAGTTATGGCCAAAAAACTAAAAAAGTTCAACAAAGTCGATTTTTTTAAAGTTTTGTGGCCATAACTTTTTTGAGAATTGTCCAATCGCAAAACTTTAGCTTAACTATAGCTTCATCTCGACAAGGGCTTTCGAATGGTTTTTGGAAGTTTGAATCGGTTAAGTTTAAAGACAGTTATTGCCCCGGTCTGTATTCGGACTGGTCTGGATTCGGATCGTACACCGTTTTAGCGCGCTTAATAACAATTAAGACTTATTATTTCATTCAAACTGTTATTTATATTCATAAATAAGTGTATATAATTTAGGTAAAATTGTGTCATAGGGCCCAGACTCGAAATGGCCCAAAACCACGTTTATAGATTTCTTACAAATTAGGTGCTGAAAATGAATATGCAGCTTAAAATATCAGCGCTTCCGACCTTTAAACCGGTTTTTGAAGAGACAAAATCGATCTAAGGGTGGGCCAAAGCGATCAGAAGCCATTTGGATCTCGGCCGATGAGCCCCAGTGCAAAAATGATATTTCAATACCAGCAGAAATTTATTACTTTATTTGCCCCGGAACCTAGCTGTCGATTATACCAAATTTGTTGAGATTAGTCCACAAGAAACAAAAAAGTAAGTCAAAAATTTACCTATAAAAGTGGTTTTGGTCATTTCGAGTCTGAGTCCTATGATGCAATTTTTCCATAATTTATTTTAATTAAATTTAAAAATTTAATTCTTTTATTACTTTAAATGCAAAGTGTTGCATAACATTTTTTGTTCAAATTGAGGAATTATGTGATACGTCTTCAACCTTTTGGCCACCTCGGCCAAATTAGCCCATTTTAACAAATTCTGTCGGATTTTGGTCATCTGATAACCGCAATTTTTGCTATATGCATCGTGCAACAAAGTGGAACAGATAATGATGGCAAAATGCCCAAAATGTTCTCTGTATTTAAACTCTTCAAAAACGGATGGCCAATTTTTGCCATTCTTCGACATAATTCGGTTAGCTGTAAAAAATTTGAAAAATGGAACCATCAGGAGGAATTTAACAAACGTCAAAAACTTATGTGTATTTTTTTGAATAATTATTTGTTTTATATTAGTAAATCTCATTATAAAATTTATTTTAAATTATAATTTGAGAAAACGACGTGCCAATGTTCAATTGTTCGGCAATTGTGTCTAAAGTGAACGTGTTGACATTGAATGTGGCATTTTGTTCAGGAAATTTTGGAGTAATTACTGTCATTGAATTTTCTGCGAATTTTGGAGGCCAAAAGCTTACAAGTTTATTCAAAGATGAAGGGCTCAACTCTTCTAACAATACGGGCACATGGGGCCAATCCCTAAAATAAAAGTTAGGTTAAAATTTTTATTTAATTTAAAAATCAATTTAAACATTTTGTCAAGTTATTTTTATTTTAGAATTTTAGATTAACTTTAACCATTTTGAGTAAACCATAAAAAATTGTTGAAATAAATAAGTAAATGGTGCATTAGGGTGAACAATGCAAATTTTTGCTGCCATCACTGATAAAGCGGCACCATTCAAATAACCAAAAAGGCCAGAATAAATTAGTCGATCTGATGAAAAGGTGCAAAAAAATTAAGAAAAAAATTGAAAAAATAAAGACATTTTTTTGATATAATAATTTTACTTCTCGCCCAGATTTTGACAGCTTTCAACAACGATGAGAACATTTGCTGATTAGGTACATTTAAGACTAGATATTTTGCGGATCGGAGGCCTACAAATAATCAATTTGTAATTTTAAGAATAACAAAACCAATTAAAATTTTTTAATCATACTTTATAAAACATTTTTGCTAAATTAATTTGTCGATAATTTTACATATAAATTCACTTTCATCAAATTCTTTAAATTCTTATTTATTTATTTTTAATACCTGCCAAAGAATATATCGCCGATTCAAATTGCGTTTCTTTTACAATTTCGTCGGATTCCAAATTTTTTTGCACTAAATAATGGCCAGGAATCGGTACCAGAGACAGGTCAATGTTTATGTCTATGTGCTCAATCTTGATCAATTTAACCTTTCCTGATATCCAATCGATTTTTTTTGCATCGAGCAAATTCTAAAAATTTTGATTAATTTTTTAGTAAATTCACTTATTTATTTGAGTTCAAAAGATATTTTTATTTATAAAAAAAGGTATATAAACCTTTAGCATTGAGACTAATGAGTCTTCGTCTGACCCATAAAATTTGTATGCATTTATATTATTTGGTAGAAAACACAATAAATCCAGATCGGATCCTTCCAATTCTGCATACAAATAATGCGAACCGCTGTTCACTAATCTTGCATCTAAAATTTAATTTTTTTAAAAACATTATATAATTTCACATCGAATAATGTATTTTTATTTAATTTAATTATAATAAAAATTTACAAAAATTTGTTGATTTTATATTATAACCTCTCAATTAAAACTCACTAAAAACGTTAACAACTCCATTATTCGTTATTAAAATTAAATAATTTATTTACCATAAAATATTTCTATTTATTTATTGATTTTTTATAATTTAAAATTAACTGCTTTTTTTCAAATGTTTAGCGGCCCACATTGTTACAATATTATTAATTCTTTTTCTAAGATTCGTAATCGCTATGCATTTGWTGGGATTGATGGCATGCAAAGAAATAAACTGATACATCTAAGTTTAAATAAGCGAATTTAAAATATTGTAAAGTCTACCTTTGTAGATTGTTCTAATTGTTCTGCTCTAATTTCACGCCCGGATCTAATTATATCGGATTGGAATCTTTCATATATTAATGGAGCTTGATTATATTTCAAAAAAAGAGTCGCATCTAAAAGCAAACAAAATAAAAATTACACAATAACTACCCGTCCCGTCCCGGTACCAGTCAGGGATGGGCGACAAATAAAACTGTTTTTAAGATGTCGGCAAAAAAAATGAGAGMACGAGTCGAGAGTCTCGACTCAAGACGAGTCGAGACGTGCCCGCCCGGCCGCCCAATCCCGGTACCGCAACATAAATATTGACTATTAGCCCTTACCCAGATTTTGCATCGTTAACATCTTCTTAAGAAAAAACTGAAAACTTTGCAGTACATTTTCCTCCATTTTTATAAACAAAATGTTAGGTCGATCAAAACATAATTTGCAACTGTTCCAATCATTTGGCCATTTTTCCACTTCATTTTTTGCTTTTATCGTGAAAAAAATGTTTGTATGCAGCTGGGACAGAAAGCAATTAAAGGTTTCGATATTGTAAGGGCCCAATTGAGAGTTGTGCATTTCCTTCGGTGTTGATTTTTGATCAATGGGTGAATTTTTTAGGCTTTTGTTATTTGGCGATTTGCCAATATTTTCATCAATTTTTTTGGTTTTACCGATTCTTTTAAGTTGAGGTTCTCCCAAATATTTTAATGCTTTTTCAACGCATTTGGTTTTAGACGCGCTAAAATCAGCATAAATTAATTATTTACTATTCCGTGTCGTACAAAAAATGAAATTAATTGAATGAGAAGGAAATTGATAAAGATTGACGAATTTTGAAGTTTTCTACGACTAATTTTGTCACTTTTAGCACCTTTTTAGTCCATATTTTGGCATTTTTTGGTGATTATTTGCCTATACTTAATTAGTTAAAAGTGTTTAAAAAATTTAATAAAAGTTGTTTAACTAATTGATTATTTGATTATAATAATTTTATAAAATATAATTTCATTACTCAAATGCAAATTGGTCCAGCTCATTCAGAACAAAAAACAATTTGTCCAATACAAATTGTGTGTCACCAAATTTGTTCAATTCAGTGTCTTCAAAATTAGTCCAAGTTTCTTGAAATTGTTCAAAATTATTGTCCTCGTGAATTTCGTTGCAAAATTTGATGAACTCCAATTTTGCTTGAATTGCCCGTATAAACACTGAAACATTCAAATATTCCGCGCATTCTGCGCTCAATCCACCTTCAAAGTGCATTCTGTATAAAGTTTCAATTAGCTGATCATTAAATGTATCTAAACTAATTAATTATTAGTTCCCAACCCTGACATTTTTTGATTTTGCTCCTAATATGAGTATTTTTTAATTAAATTTCAACTCCAAATCAATCATTGTCTATTAAAGACTAAACTTTGTTGACAAATAAAAATACCTTTAAATTTGTGAATTCCCAATTTTCCCAACAAAATTRTACAATCATTTGTGTAAATAATTTCTTCATTTTTCCCGTATTCTGGCAAAGTTTTTGTCGGTGTTTGGCTTTTTGTCGCAATTTCATTTTTTCCATATTTTGATGGCAAAGTTTTTGTCGGTGTTTGGCTTTTTGCCTTAACATCCACGGCATTTCTTTCACATTTAACCGCTTTTACCCCGGGGGTTTCCGTCGAATTAATTGAACAATTGTTGGCTTCGCTTTTTTCCTCAACGTTTGTCTTAACTGTGAAGCGCTCGATTTTTAATTTGTTTTTAAATTTCTTAGTTTTTTCCTTTTTGTATTGGCTATGTTTTGTCCAATCCGATATTTGATCTCTTATTTCGGAAATTTCGTCCGAATTTTTTTCACTAACTTCACTGCTTGTTGGTTCAGACGAAAATCTATCGAAGATTCTTCCAAGTTCACTATTAGAGTCTGACATTTCGTCTGTACTTTTATGATTCTGTTCAGAATTTTTGTCCGTATTTTTATCCGAGTTTTTTTCACTTATTTCAGAGTTTAATTCGGAAATTTGATCAAAATTTTGATCATTTTTTTCAAGATATTCCGGCAGTTTATTCGTATTTTTAGATGCATTATCAAAAATTTCTCTGTCTAATTCCATTAATTCTGCCGAATTTGCAATWTTTTCGGATGTTTTTGCCCTATTTTTCGCACTTAATATTTTATAATTGTCAGAATCCTTCCCAACATTTTCTGACATTTGCTCCAAATTTTTCCCACTTATTTCAAATTCATTACTTATTTCTGACATTACATCAATATTTCGACGAGAATTTTTCTCATTTTTATCGATAATTTTATCCAATTTTGAAGAGTTTTCCTCAATATCCGATTGGCTAATTGAAAGCTGCTTATTATTTTTATCATTTATATTAATATTTTTCTCAATCATTTCTTCCAAAAGAATTTCATTTAATTTTTTCTTGCATTTTTTATCATAATTTTCTGTTTTGAAATCCTCCTTGGTTGCTTCATAAAAATTGTCTTCATCCGATGAAATAATCTCTTCGGAAGTTGAAAAATAATTGTTATTTTTCTATAAAAAGTATTAAATTTTAATAAAAATATATTTTGGACATATTTTTAAAGGCTTTTAAATTAACATCTGTCGTTTAATTTCAAGAAAATTATTTTTAAAATCGTTTAAAAACTAAATATGTTACCTCATATAGGTTCACAAGTTTTGCAATTTCATCAGAATTCATTAATTCGTGCAATAACTCTTCTGCAATTGATTTTTTTTATGAGCAATTCAATCACGTAATGATAAGGCAGAATTTTTATGTTTTTGCATTAATCGCCCAAAATTAGTCTGTTCGTGTTGGTTTAAGCTTTTTTGAACAAGTTTGAAATTGCATCTATTTTTCATAAATATTTGAAAAAATGCACCCAAAAACAATGATTTTTGGACGTTTTTGATAAACACCCCAAAGATTKACGGTTGGTCATTTTCGGAAAAATTCGCATAAAAATATAAGGARAAAAAATACTAAAATTATAAGCGAAAAAGCCTTATCAATTGCACAAAAGTGCCATTTTTGGTGCAACTGTCGGCATTTCTGGTGTTTATTCGGGCCTTACTAAGTCTCAAAAAATTTTGGATGCTACGCCGTTAACCGGGTTCCTCTCGGTCTCGATTCATAATGAAATTAAAAAAAAAACACTTTGTTGGTTGAGCACTTTGCCGAACAGTCTACTGACGGCATCGTCTTCAATTAGCCGGACAATTTTGTCAAAATGCAATTTGCCCAACAATTCGTCCCGTCTCTGGCCCTGTTGCTGCTGTTTGGCCAACCTGGAGACGCATTTCAGCAATTGTTGCTTTGTTTTTTCTTCCAACGATTTCAATTTATTCAATGCGGTGCTCAAAAATTTGTCGGAGTATTCGGACACCGCTTTTTTGATGCAAATAGTGAGGGAATGGTAAAGCAAAGTGCCGTTGTTGTCCGGCGCGTCCTCCCACAACATCATCGTGCTGTTTGTCTTAATTGAAAATTAAATTTATTCGATAAAGTCTTTGAAATGGATGAAAATCCACAAATATAGACGCCAGCTAAGATAGGGCTGGCTCTACAATAGTCAATTTTTTACTATTTAGGGTAGTTCGGACCCGGGCCTGGGACTAAAATTTANGGTTGGTCCCGGGGGGGGGGGATCCCCGGTCAAACTGGGGACGGGGATACCGGGGACGGACAAACCGGGGATCCCCGTTTTCGGGGATGAGCAAAATACGGTATTTTTGAAAATTATTTTTTTAGTAGGTATTTTTTTTCTACTCTATTAGTTCAATAAATTTAAAATTTGAAATCATTGTTATACCATTCCACATCCACCGGATTCCATGTCCTGAACGTCCGCTATTATTTGCATAATGTTTCCAAATTTGTTGATTTTGTTATTGAAATCAATGCTTTCCATAATCATCTTTTCAAGATGCCAAAAACTTTCTTGATATGATCGCCAATCTTCTATTAATCCGTACAAAAAATTTGTTTTCATTTTCAGCTCAGCGTTTTTATTGCCGTTGTGTCGTTCTGAATTCAACAATTAATTAGAAGTTGGACTTGAGGACCAATCGAGATTTCGATCGAGAATCTCGAAGATCATGATAAACTTTCGTCGACCAAGATTTTGATCGAGAATTTCGGAAAATCTCAAATCTCGACGAGATTCAAACTTTTCAGTTTTATGCTATTCCTTTTTATGAAATTTGAAAAAACCATAACCATATTCTGTTGAAATTTTTGCAAGTTCATCTAGAAAAAAATTATTGGCCCATTCTTTGTAAAGCACCGAAGCCAGGATTATTTTGCTTCTCCATTTTGCGAGGGCTGAATTACTTTCAAAATATTCTTCGTACATCAAAGTGAAAACGTTTTGACCGCTTGGACCTGTATAAAAATGAATGTTTATTTGCTTGTTTTTATTCATAATTACAGATTTTTAATTTGTGCATTGAGCGGAGTATCAATTCAAAATTTAGTTTTTAGAATTAAACGATTTTTGATTATTTAAAGAAAATTCTCATCACAAAAGTTCGAATTGTTATTTACTTCAACATACAGGCACGGCAAAAAGTATGTAGGAGCACGATTGATTTTTCCAAAAATTTAAACTTTTGCAACTTTTAACCCCCATCGATATGACTAAAGTCCTTCAAGAAAGGAAACCAATTCCTCCAAACTTTCACGCGGTTACACACAAATCACATTTAGTTTTAAATGAAAAAAGTATTGAAGCAAAACATTTAATAAACAAAAACTCAATGATAGAGATCCGAAGCCCCCAGAATACATTAAAAATGGGATAATTTTGGGGGAAAACGCCTGCGGGTATGGAATTTTTTTTGGTTGCAAAAATTATGATGAAATGAAAGCGCACAAAATTCTCAACAAAAAAGGCTTTGATTCTAGGCTCTACGACTTTTCATTGCAGAAATGCTGAGGCTAGAATTTTGTATGTTGTAAAAATCGCCTATTTTTGGCTATTTTCTGTTGTAAATTTATCACGCGATTCAATTGTGCTCTTCTAAACTTAATTTTGAGCAAAGCATCATATTTAATGCAATTTTTGTAACGATACATTTTAAGCCTTTATTTTAAAATTAAAAAACAAAAATTTTTACCAATAGCGCATAATTTGTCATAAAATACCAAGTGAAGCATTAGCGCCCCACAAATGCCGACTAATTCCGTTAGTTTTCTCCACGTTCTATGCATTTCATCAATAACATTTCTTGTTGAAACTTGTCTTCATTTAAAAAAGAACATTAAAATACTCATTGTTCTTGTTTTTAATTAATTTTGGAGGTTTTGCGTTTAAAAAATGTATTTAAACTACCTGAAATATTCGATCGTTCGGTGCCGATTTGGGAAAAAGTGCAGCAAATCACTCAACATCCATTCTGCAATTTGTTCCCGATTTGCGACGATTGTTTGTGTTGCAACCGCCGCATTTTCACAATTCGGCCTTTTCATGGAATGGCCAAATATTTTGAGACGCATTTGTTTAAAAAGTTCAGATTTTAGCCTCAACAAATGGCACAATGACAATTCATCGGCTTTTTCCCAAGCACTTTGAATAATACTGAAATTTGAATATTTTAAAATTTATTTTATTGATTTCGATTATTCCCTCATAAATTTTAAACATTTTAAGAAACTAAAGGGCTTTTAATGAGTTTCCTAAATCATTTGAGAAATGCACAAAGATGAAGCTATTAGCCCCATAGTAGCATTATACACGATTACACGATTATAATAAATTAATATTTTTGAAAAAATGTCTCACTCGGTTAATTCCGAAGAAAATTGTTTATAAATCGTGGGACCCTCCGGTTTTGCCTCTTTTTTTATAAAAAGGCCCTCCAATTCGTCTCTGTTTTGCTCCATTTTGCACTGAAGCAAATAAATGTGAGTGAAAATTGCAATTTTAAGAAACAGCGTTTTGCGCAATTCGTCCGTTTCTGCCGAAAAATATTCCAAATAAAAATTGTCCAACAAAATTTGTTCTGCGCCACCAACAGAATTGTATTTGAAGCGCTTTTTGGCAATCCACATTTGTATATCTGTAGTTTTTTTTAGAAAAAGCAAAACACAAAAATATAATATTTTAAAAATTTATGTTAATAATTTTATAATTATTTAAATAAAAAATTTAGCAAAGTAATAAACCAAAGCTTGGGTCCACAACTTTGTTTGGGTGAATTTCAATTAATTTTTCTAAATTTTGACCAAATTTGTGACTCAAAATTTGTTTGGTATGGCCGTCTCTATTCAGTAACAAATCAACCCATCCGAACGGTTATCCAAAAATATTTTCAAACTTTTCTATTATTAAGACAATAGTTTAAAAGTAAATTGACTGTTAAATGTTTTGTGTAATTTTCTTCAAAAAATAAATTAAAAATCATTATATACTTTTTGCAGTGCATTCACCCGGATAAGCAATTGAAACGATGATTTGTAGAAAAACATTTAATAAAAATAGGTGAATCATCGAAAAACTAAATTATTTAAAAAGTAAATAAATATTAGTGTTCAAATTTAAAAATACAGTCAGCAAGGTCAATAAAAAGAATGAATGACAAATTGTTTTAACGTAAACCCATAAAATTTATATTGTATATCGATTAAGTAAAGAGTCATTTAGAATTTATATATTCATTACTAAATATTTGGTGGCAATTAGATTTAAAATTTTAAAGTATTGGGATAAATATTAGATTTTGAATTCCAACATTTTTCAATAGGGGGGAAAAATTTATATTRATTATGATAATCTTTTTACTCAACTGAATTACAAAAATATAAACAGGAAATGCTGCAACCTACTCGAATATTTGTTTTGAATTATTGATGAAAGTTTAATCAATACATTTTTCTTCAATAATTTCGTCAGAGAAACATCCTCCCGTCCCCCCAGTCCCAACAAAATTGATTTTTTTGACTAAAAACTAGTGCTGCACGAGAGTCTCGATATCGAGTATCGACTCGAGAAAAGTCTCGAGTTTTTTGAGTCTTGGGCTCGAGTCTCGCGTATTTAATCTCAATTTACGAGACTTTTACACCCCTAAAGATGGCCTTTTTGGTGAAAATTCATTACAGAATTCTGAGCTTAAATATTTGAAAAATGCATAATTAATAGGGTGGTAAATTATATGCACATGCATATTTTTTCCTGAACTGGGAACGGTCTGAAACGCACGAAAAACTTGTTTTCAGCTTGGTTTGAAGCTTCTAGAACGCATTTCCATGTGCATATTTTTGCATATTTCGCGATTTATGTGCATATTTTTTCATTTTATGTGTATATTTTGGCATTTTGCAAAAATTAGTGATCTTGGCAAGAAAAATTTGGTTTTATTTCATTTTTCTTAAGAAATTTTTTGAAAAAAGCGCAAAATAATCACAAAAGTCAAAAAAAATCGCCAAAACACTTGAAGATTTGGAAAGGTATTTAATTTCATTTGTCAATAACTCTTCTTCATCTGAAATGCTTTTGAACGATTGTTATAAAAAATCGATTTTGAAGCAAAACAAGTTTTTTTTTTGAAAAATTGTTCGTTCGGGTCCGGGGTTTGAAATTGGTCAAAATGGAAGTCAGAATCGGCAATCGGTTTCACGCCCCCGAATACTCCTAGAAAAATTTTTTTATCGACTTTGAAATTTTTTCGAGTTGGGTTACACCTAATACTTAAGAAAATTGCAATAAAACACAAAAATGCACTCCTAAAATTGAACTTTTTTTGAAATTTTACAACTGATTTGTGGAAAATCGCAAAAAAACAATGTTTTAAGGTAATTTTACCCGCATAAATTAATTGTGCATTATCTGACCAATTCAGGTAAGGTCAAATCTTTTAAACCGATTATTTTTAGTCAAACTCTCGATAAAAATCATTAGCTTTGGTCTAATTATTTTAGAAAATTATGACATTTTTGAAAAAAATTTACAAAAAAAAAAGTCTAGGATTTTTTGCGTCTCGGGCTCGAGTCGCGAGGTAAAGTATCGGGCTCGATTGGGTCTCGTGCAGCACTATTAAAAACCACTAAAGAATTTTTTTAGTGCCTAAAAATCCGGGCTTTAGTGATCACTAGGTTACCCCACATTTGCGGCGCCGACTTTTGCGGTTTGCTGGAAATCAGACATTTGCGGTCCGACATTTGCGGCCCCAGCCAAAATAGGACATTTGCGGCCCGACAATCGCCAAAATTCAAAAAACATTAATTAGTAAGTCCATAATTGTTTTTACTTTATGTCTCAGTAAAGCTCTCGTTTCGATTATTATCATTATCGTATCGCAAAATCAAGCTCTAACAAAGTTGCCATTTTTATCCATATTTCGCCATTTTTCAAAGCAATAAAAATGAAAAGATCGACTTTTTCAAAATTTTCAAAAAATGCACCCCTAAAATTTGACTTTTTAAAAATTTTCAAAAATGCACCCCTAAAAATTAACGTTTTTCGTGATTTGGAGAAATTTTATATTGAATTTGGAAACTTTTATGTGCATATTTTTTCATTTTATGTGCATATTTTGCAATTTTTGGTGCATATTTTATGCGCATATTTCAAGATTTTATGTGCCATTTTTGGACGCCCTAGTGATCACTATGCACATAAAATGCAATTAATTGTAGCATAGCAACAGCAATTAATTATAGCATAACAACAGTTAGGCACATAAAATGCAATTTTCACCTGCCTTCCAGTCCGGGGAATCCCTGAAACAAATCAGGGATATCCAGGACGTTTTACAGAAAGTCCTTCAAATATACAATTTAGTGTTTTAAACTTTTTATAATTTAGTAAAATTAAATGTCCGGCATAAATCCTTTGATCGCTTCCATTCTTGAGTACTGTGACCAATTTATTTATTTTTCATTCTGCATAAGTCTGCCCTCTCTGTTGCTTTACATTATGCAAATTTTGGTCATCTGTCGCCATAAAAAGTTTTACAAAACATTTTACGCACTTTTTGTGCTTCGCGCAATACCAGTAAATTTTTTACAGAATAATTAATAAATGAAAATTCAAAAATAGTTAATTTACAAGCCCGAGTATTAACGTCTTTTTTGAATATAATAGTAAGTAAAAGATGCGATGGTGAAGAGAATTTCTTAACCAAAAATTCCATTGCGTTTTCTAGCTTTAAATCAGAGTTACGATATCTGATGCTTTAGCAGCTTTTTGTGGTTTTTTAAAGTCCAATGCTGCTTTTTTGTGGGTTTCAGGAGCTGTGTAGACTTTTTGACAATTTACTTTTTGGTCTTTTGGAAAATTAAAGAAAAATTTTWAAAAAAACTTGAAAATTTGAATATTAGGCATAATGTTACTTGCAAAATGGGACATTTAATGTGAATTTTCGACAATTGTTCAACAAAAATGCAAATTGGCCAATAAACAAAAATTTCTTCTTTATATGATAAATTTGAAAATAATTATACAAATTTCAACATTTATTGCTTTATTAACATTTAATACATTTAGGACATCATCTGCATCCTTTCTTCCTACTGCGTTTATCGGCTGCCGACTTTGTTTGGCTCAATGCTTCGGCCAATTTATGAAAATTTGCCGAATTGGACGCGAATGCTTTTTTATTTTTTGGGAAGCTACACTTTGGAAGCGGAAACTATGGCCACTGCTTTTATGATGCTCAATCGGCTCACTGCAATTTTGACGCCRTTGGCCAACAAAAGGGTAAAAACCTAAAAGAATATATAAAATTGAATACTAAATTTATTTTTAAAATTTTCAGATTTGGCAGAAAATGTTACCAATCTCATTTTTTGCGACAATTTCACTTCCTTTTTTGCTATCATATGAAATGCTCTTCATTGACACAAACCTTCAGACGAAGCCAAATTCAACTTCATTCGTTATTATGGAAGTTTCAAATGTAAAATTTTAAAACACCTACAATAGGGTTGGGCAAAACCGGATATTATCCGGGTCCCCCGGATAYCGGATAGCTTAAAAACACCCGGATATCCGTCCGGATACCGGATAATTTGGCTGGGCTTAGTCCAAGACCCGGATAATTTTACCGCAAAAATTTCCAAAAACACCCGGATACCGGTCCCGGATAACCCGGGTTTGTCCAACCCTAACCTACAACAAATGATTTTGAGCAGAGACCGGAAACTTGGACCCAACACCAAAAAAWTTTTTGGGTTTTGGTTTTTTTGGGTTATGCTCCAATTTGACCCAAAATCAAATTTTTGTGGTTTTTTTGGTTTTGGTAWTTTTTGGGTTGACAAAACACAAAATTTTGTACAAACCAAAACATTTTAGAAAATTTAACCCAAGTTGACCCAAAACCCAAAACAAAATTTTTAGTCCAATTGTACAAAAAAACCACAAAAATTTTTGGTTTTGGGTTTTGAGTCTGGTCTCAAATTTTGAGTGACTCTGATTAAATTTACAAAATACATTTATAGTTAAAAAATTATTTTCAGATTAATTCGTTTCAAAATCGCGACAATTTGATCCGTGCAATTTTTTCCACAATATTTTTGTTTGCCTGCATTTTGATCAATTTGGCAACTGTTTTTGCCTACAAAGTCAATAACATTAAAGTGGCAACTGCCGGATCATCAAACAATATTTCAAACAGAACCAATAAAGTTGAGCGAAAATTACTGATTTATGCAATCATCATTTTTGCTGGACATGCATTGGTCTCGCTATTGTTGGCACGTTTTTTTATATTTTTAAATACATTTATTGAAAAAAAGAAATAACCCGAATAAGTAATAATTCGTAATTATTCGTAGCAGCCAAAACAGCATAATTTCAAGTAATTCGTAATCAGTACATAATAGAGACCGGTCGAGACGAGATCTCGAAAAATCTCGACTCGAAGCTCAAGTCCGGTCTCTAGTACACAATGGTAATTACGAGCATCCCTATGATCCAGAGTTTTTAAACATGATAAACAGATATTGACTGGTCTCGTCTCATCCCAAAGCTTGGATTAATGGATAAATAATAAAAACTAAAATTTTATTTAAATYTAAATTTAAAAGAGTGATTGTTTCAGATTTTAATGTACGTCTTTTGGGAGGAACCGSTGTYAATTGCCTTCCTCTACTGTAATTACCCGTGGATCATCGATTTCGGCACCGCCGGATGCTCAACGTGGCTGCTGTTTTGGGCCAGTGACTCATTGCGGAAACAATTTATTGTCGATTTCGTGCCCCAACAGTTATTTACGTGAAGATAATAGGAAACAATGGAACAACTCCACCATTCAAACGTACGCAAAATGTTCAAATGACCATTCTAGTCAGACCACAAATGATGACTGTCTTGTTTATGAGTTTTGAAAATTTAATTTCAACAATTTTTAAATTTTATTTGTTTTATGATTGGAACAATTATTTGAGGACCAATTGACTGATCATTAGGGCTGGGATTTTTATGTTTTAACATATTTTTTTCGTTGATTCCTTACCATGAGAGAAGCCCAAAAATAGTATTTGTTTTGAAGAATTTTTGAATTAGGGCGACTTTTTAGCACATATTAAAGCATATTTTGGGGGTATTTTTAGCACATATTTCGCCATTTCCCGAAATTTTCTTAACAAAAATGCAATAAAAACGAAAAATACACCCCCTAAGGATCGACTTTTTCCCTTAAATTTTTTACTTTTGATATTTTTTTATAAAATTTTCCAAAACATGTAAAAAATATTATATTTACAACTGTAGGAGCAAAATTAATAAAGATAGATGAATTTTGAAGGTTTTTATGCATAAACTGGCTAGATTTTGGCCATTTTTGGCTCATATTTTAGCACATATTTTGGCATTTTTTGGGATTTTTAGCACATATTTTGGCATTTTTTAGCACATAAAAACATACATATTTTGGGTTTTTTAGCACATATAAATCCCAGCCCTACTGATCACTTATTCTATTTTTAGAATTCTGTTTAAATGTCTTTTAAGTCATTGTTTTTAACGATGTTTTTGATAAATTCGGTCGAAAAGTTTTAGAGTCCTTCATTTTTCTGTCAAATTTAAAAAAAAAGAAGGAATTTGTGTCGAATTTATACAAACAAACTACAATTTTTGTAATCAAAAAAATCAGCAAATTTTAAACCGATAATCTCTAATTGAACAGTTCTGCAAAAAAAAAAAGGCAAAATTGCTGATTGTGTTGCTATAAAATGGAGGGACCGGGCCAAATCTCTCACAATTTGCGGTGCCTCCCAACTGATAAGTAAAAAATGTTCTTTCGTCATTCTGTCCAACAAATTGCAGCAATTTTGATCATTTCTGCTGCCGTCATTGTTAGCCTGGCATTGGCCGCACCGACCGATCAACAACAAATTTTGGGCCAGAAAAACCGTTCTCGAGCGCAAGAAATTGCRAAAAATTTTGCCGAAAAGAGGGAACGGCAAAATGCCTACATAAAGTAAGTTGGGTATATCCTATCGTCGAACAATCAGTGATGATCAGCACGCTAAAATTTAAAGTGTACAGCAAAAGATGTTAAAAAAAACTTCTTTTAATAATATTTTTAATAGATGTCCGTCAGAAATGGAATAAAATGTAAATTGTAAATTTCAATTTATGTTTTATTCATTTTAGTCGGAAGATTTTAATTGATAAGCCGACAAACTAACGTAAGGGTTATGAAATTTGTTACTAATTTTAATGCACATTCTTAGGCTGCTGACCTTATCTAAGAGAATTATAAAATTATGTGAAAAATGGTAAAAAGGCGGTTTTGGTCTTCGTTCACTGAAAAGATAAAATTAATGAGTGTGATGAATGCAAAATGATAATTTAGAGATTCTAGGAAACAAAAAAAATTATTTTAAATTATAATAAAGTTAATAATGGTTAATTAAAAAGTTTAAAAGAATTTGTTTATGTAAAAATCAATGATTTTAATATAAACAAATCCAAAATGCACCCCTTTTTAGAGCAAAACTATTCATCGATGCACATAATCTGGCATTTGAGAAGGGCATTGAGTCGTTCCGAGTTGCGCCAAATCATCTCATCAATTTTGTTCGTTTCTGTCCTATTTTTAAAATTCAATTTTTAATTTTTATTAATTGAATTTTAGACACCAGCGCAATACAAACGAATTTGTGGGCTTCGACCCTGGATGAAGGCGCAACGTAACACAATTACGTTGACTATTAGAAACAGCAGCACATTGCCGATAGAGGTGGATTGGCGGAAGAATGGAGTGGTGACCGATGTCAAAGATCAGGTTCACAGATTTCATTTTCGAAGAGATTACATTTTAGTTTTAAATTTTAGGGCGACTGTGGATCATGTTGGGCATTCAGGTCTGCTTCCGTTTTTTTGTTGTTGTTGGGTATTCCTATCGGGGATGGTTATCCGGGGGCCAAAGGCCAATCAAAAATCCGGACTTTGTAAACTGGAATCTGTATACAAAAAGGTACGATATATATGGACGAATAAACCTAAGTTTAAATGAATTTTAATATTATTGCATTTTAGTGCCAATGGCGCAATTGAGGGAGCTATTGCACGGAACAATGCCTCAAAYATAGTGTAATTTTGTTKTTTTAATTTAAATTTTAAAATGGGYTAAAAAATTTAATTGCTTTAATAATAAAATGTTTTTAAATTTAAAGTTGTGCTTACCCCATCTCAGCCAGTTTTGCTGATGGGTTCCGGTCACTGACCGGATGACCAGACCTGAAATTCAAAAACCGGGAATTTCCCTACCGGTTTCTTATCGGTTGCAACCTTACAAATTAGGACAGCATATTTAGTAATTTTAATTAAATTTTTTTTTTCAAAAAATTGGCAATCATTTTGGTCTGTGACCCGGGTCTTGTCTTTTAACAAAAAAGCCGTTATCTCATCAACTCATCAACCTCTTCTCATTCAGTTCATTGTCCGAGCAAAATCTGTTGGACTGTTCGGCCGAGTACGGCAATGAAGGCTGTGACGGGGGTCTGATGGACAACGCGTTCCAGTATGTGAAGGATAACCACGGGGTGGACACGGAGAGCTCGTACCCGTACATGGGCAAAATGAGCCAATGCCATTTCAGCAATAAGACGGCAAGAAAATGCAAAATTTGAAAACTGAAAAATATCAAATTTTAGGTTGGCGCCACTTTRAAAGGTTTTAAGGATTTGCCCGAAGGCAATGAAGAACAGCTGAAGGTCAGAAATGGTTTAAAACTAAACAAAAAAACTACTTTTGTGTCCCACAATTTGTTAAGCACGCTATCGCAACGATTGGTCCAATTTCTGTTGGCATCGATGCCAGTCATTTGTCCTTCCAATTCTACAGTGCCGGCGTTTATTTGGAGAAGCGCTGCAGCCGCAATTATTTGGACCATGGTAGCAAAAACTTTATGTGTCTCTCGCAAAAGCATTTCTAAAGCTTTTCTTTGTTACTGAAACGCTTTTGAATCGATTTTGCTTTTAAAAATTCATCTAAAAAATTTTGCTTTTAAAAATTCATCTAAAAAACGTGTAAATTAAGCCTGGGCCATCTCATGTCCCGTAATCCCGTATTACTCGTGTTTTTTGGCGTTCCGGCCCCGGATTTTTGCTGGGATACGAGACGGCATTAATACATCGCTAAAGATTAACTATTTTTGGGCATTGGCTTTTTCTAAAAAAAAAGTTGATTTTGGAATATTTAAAATCATTTAACATCAATGTTTAGGGGTTCTCGTCGTTGGCTACGGGACCGACAAAATTCATGGCGACTATTGGCTGGTGAAGAACAGTTGGGGTCCAGATTGGGGAGAAGAAGGTTTAGAGCATTTTGTATATTTCATTTTTTTAAACAATTAATTTACTTACAGGTTACATCAAGATGGCACGAAACAGAAACAACCATTGTGGCATTGCCACAATGGCATCATATCCTGTTGTTTAATCGTTTTTGTGTGGTGCACTGCACGACCAGTGTTTTTTTGTTTGTTCACTTTTTTAGATATTTAGAATTCATTAAATAAAGTAACCACTATTAGTGCTGAGTCTTTGGTATTTTATGTTGAGCAAATCTGATTTCAATAATATTTACAACAATTCAATTTGATTTTGAGAAATTTATTAATTAAAGAAATTTCTTTATATTTCTCACATAAATAATTTGTTTTTTGTATAAATAAATATCAAACACATAATTAATTGAGTATCAAATAATAAGCCCAATAAAAAACATTCATTACGAAAAATGCGAACGGAAAAATAATGCGCGACTTCTGGTCAATTTTGGTTGCCATCTCTCGGCCTCTGAGTTGGTTTAGCGTTTGCTTAAGCACCCGAGCCCTTCGTGTCATCTGAAATTCGATAAATTATTTATTCAAAATTAACAGAACTTTTATTTAAAAATATCCTAAAATAATTATCAATTTGAGAGTGATTTTACCTGTTTTTTAAACAGTCGCGCCGACCCAACAAATGAATTTTTCCTTTGGATTTTATCAGCGCCATACTCAAAATGGAAATCCTCGGGAAGTGACCTTAAAATTAACAATTAATATTTACAGTTTTTGCCAAAATAATCTTTTCATTATTTTCTTTAATTTTTTGGATCAAAAAATCTAATAATTTTTTCCCATTTTTGCCTGGATATTTTTTTCAAGCGCGGATCTTCTATGTTGAATAAGCTTGGGCTGTTGTTGATCTGATCGCTTTTGTCGTTCAGTTTTATTTGTGGTTGCTGTCGATGGTTTTGATGGTTTTCAAGCAAATTATAATTTGCCGTTGCGGTGCTCACGTCAGAGTCCGGCTCTGAATTAAAATTCGTGTCAGAAATGTTTGAAGATTATTACATTTTAATAGGCTTATAAATTATTAAATAATCTTCAGGATTTGGCTCATTCAACTTGATGTGTGTGATCTAGATCAGTCTATTTTTTAGCAACAGTTTTTAAAAATTATAATCTGAATAAATAATGTTTTTAAAGTCCAATCATATTCTGCTTTTTTTCTTAGTAATTTACTCATTTTTATATTTAATTAATCCCCCCACCTGCTCTCTTTATTCCACCCATTTTTGCACTTCGAAAACTTCGTGTACTCAGTGAAGACTTCATCGAGTGCCAATTCTTTTTGCCCGTTTCTTCATTAGGCACACCTCCGTTGGAGTAAACGCCACACACCGTTCTTCGCCAATGTCTAAAATCGAAAAAAATTAGAAAACGAGCCCCCTAATGATTGCGCATTTGATCTAAAATCAGATCAACTCAAAAACTAAAACAAATTAAATACCTATCTGAGAAAATATTTAGAAATTCAAAAACAAATAAACTTTTATACAAATATTTAGTTCATAATTTATGCCAGAATTTTGACCTGTGCAGCTGTTCCGTGGTGAGGAATTGCTCAATTTCCGTCGCAGCCTCAGGATCATTGCCCACCACCTCTTCAACGACCTTTTTGGAGGCCGCCAACAACTTGTTGAAGCCGTCCGTGTCCACCACCAACGGTGTTTGGCTGGAGTTTTGGCCAGCAAGTTGGAACAGATACTCCTGGTTCTTGGCGAAGTGGGCGATCGTGTACTCCACCATCACAGCTGAATAATAGCGCAAATAACAACAGAAATCGCATTTTTACAAATTATCATTTACAATTTTTACTGAAAGTAAAAAATAAAATATGTATATAGACAAATTCATTTATACTTTTAAAGTGGGCAATTTAATTTAAATATTTTTAATGCAAATGAAAACAAAAATTCTGTGTTTGAAAATCATTATTTATTCAACTTTTACCAAAAACGAATGCCATGCACATTCCCATCCACGAGTCTATGGCTTTCATATAGGACACTTCGGGCAATGCCAACTTTACGGCATTTGCCTTAAAAAGCATGTTTAGGYAAATTAAAGCAGCTAATTAATTATATAATTATATTTTTGTAAATTATATTACTTGTGTTGCGATAGTAAGTAACGTCGTGATTGAGAGTGTGACGCGTGCAGGGGCTGCGTCAATGTCAAGCCAAAAGTTGAACCTAAACCGTTGTTTATAATAAAATAATGAATTATAAATGAAATCTTTTTTTTTTTAATTTTAATTGAAATAATGCAAATTCTTTCTGACCATGATATGATAACGATTAACGAAGTAGGCACATATGTTTGGATGATATGGTGAAGCATTGCGCGTTCAACTTACAAAATTTAGCAAAATTTATTTTTGGTGTTAGTCGGCATTTTATGCGTTCTTTTGAGGTCCAATTAAATAGTCACACAAAAATTAATTATTACAAAATTACCGTAAAACACTGCTGTTTGACAACTCCATGTTCCTGCGAAATTAATTTGGCAATAATTAAAAAGAATTAATTATGTATCAAACCCGTCACATAGGAGCCGTTGCATTCGCCGGTTGCAATTCGAACCAATTCCATGTCTTAAATGAAATTTAAAATAAATTATATATATATTATAATTTAATTTAAATGTTCACCGGGCATTTTGATGCCCATATTTCGATCAATTGGAGGATCAATTCGTTTGGACCAACGCAAACGCAAATGATTTTCGGGATAAGCGTCTGCAACAAAAAAAAATAAATAAACGATAATAAAATAAAATTTTAAAAAATCTTTTCACAGCTCAGAATTCGCAGCTCGCACGTTTGGGCGTCAAGCGGATACTTCCACAAGTCCATCATGCAAATGGCAACAAGCGAAATTCGGCAGTCATACCAAATTCTTAAAATGATGTGTAATTTTTCTTTTTATTAGTATAAATTTTTTTTAAATTAATTAATGTCACCATTTTTTTCCAATTTTTTTTTATAATTATTTAAATAATTTTGTAAAAATCATTTTCAATTTCTGTTCACCTTCCGTTTGGGTAAATCCAAACCAAAAAATTGTCTTCAGTTATTTCTTGGAACGAAGCATGTCTGGCATTTGCGAAATAAATGTCCGGGTGCCAGAGCTTCTGGAAAATAATTAAGAAAAAAAWWWTWAAAATATTAAACATTTTGTGACCTTAAAAACTGCTTTGTCCCTTATCAAAAGGGGCCCGGACCCGTTGTGCTTCAATCGTTCATCCTTCCATTCCTAAATACCCAATTACAAAATAAATAAAGATTTAAATTGTTTGTTATAATTTTAAATTAAACGGAATTTGTAAGAAATAAAAAATATATTTCATATCATTTGACCTGATAAAAGTACACATCCAACTGATAGTCCATCGTCTGAGCGCTGAAGCTAGAAATTCCTTCAATGAACATTGACATTGACACATTTGTAGCAGTTCCTTGAATTTGAACATTTTTTAATTAAATTAAATATTGTTAATGTAACTTTATTAAAAATCACCTAGATGTTGTGTAGGAGTTGCATATTTGTTGTAACGCTTTTCATCTTCCAGCAGAGAAATAAATTCTAAATAAATAATAATTAATAATTATAAAATAAAATAAAATAAAATAATTCTTGCCTCGTGTCAGCGGTACAAGTATTGTTTCTGTTGTTTTTGTGCTTTCGACGGCTTGTCGAGCCAACACATTGAATGAGAGAAGCCATAGCGTAAAATCAAGCATTATTTTCCTAAACAAAAAGTGAAATTGTTTTCCTAAATTTTATATTTGGCTATTCTTTCTTAGTTATCTTTGTACTGTAATAAAATTTTTGATATCAAAAAAATTGGTTTAAAGTTAATTTAATCATTTGCATGGCAATAAAAATTTGAATTTCACAGTTCGAAATCTTAAGAAAACTTACGCTGGAAAAAAAAATTGCGGGAGATGGAAGTTCGAATTTACCGGCCGCGGGAACGGAATCCCGCGGGAGTCCCGCTCCCGACGGGCTCTAGMCTGCCATAATCGATCCCCGCCTCCCAAAAACCTTGCAATTTCCCCTATCCTCCTCTCCCAATCCCATTTCATTTCAGAAATGTGTCAACTCCACATTTTTTGGTGTCCCAATAAGTTTGTGACACATTTTCATCTRCATTTTCCGGGCAAAGAACTAATAACAAAAAAGCAATATGTTCTTTTAGTTAAACATTTATTTTTGGAAAAAGAAGAAATTTTCTAAATGTTTTTTCATAATATTACAAATTAAATGTCAGCTTTTTGTTTTTTAAAATTGGGTCGGCGATCAATGATCTAAGCAGTAGAAAGTTTTTTTAATTAAAATTGTTGGAAAGTCGATTGTTTAAAAATTAATAATCGTAAAATTCTGCGAAAATGACTCTGAATTTGGGTGAAATATATCCAATCCAACCAATTTGATTTCATGTAATTTTCTCATGGCCACGATGAGAAAATAATTTAGAAAATTCCCACGAATTTGAAGGTTCTCGAGTTTCTGATAATATGTCGACGATAAAAATAGGCATTATGAAATGCTTACGTATTAAATATTTATAGAAACAATTTTTTTAAACTTTTTTTTATATCAAAGCAAATATGAAATTGAAAAAAATACTCTAATTTAAACAAACAAAATGACCTTTAATGGAAATTTATAAAAATATGTTTATTACTAATAATAGCTAATTATAAGTATTATAAAATTGAAATTTAAAATTATGAAGATGATAATGTGCACAGAAACGGAACAAACCAAAAAGTGACAATGGCGAAAAAATATACCCAAAAACTCAAAAACTGAAGGCAATTACCAATTCGAAAAACTCAGTTACATGAATAAACGGCGTAACTTGACTTAGCGGGGGAAGAAAGAAAGAAAAAAAGAGAATTTTAAAACATCGAACGTTTTGGCYGTCTTTAAGCAAAAATTTATAAAAATAATGCACTTTTTTAGACAATTTAACACGCAAATATCAAATTTTTTTTTGTCAAATTTATTGAGAGTCGAATTGAGAATTAAATACCTCAAAAATCAAAATGAGCGTTAATCGAAAATAAAAATTTGCATATAAATGTTAAAATGCAAAAAACATGCATTAAATATTAAAATTGTTTAAATCACACAAAAACAGAGGAAAATTGATTAAATTCAATTCAAACCTTTGCACAACTTCATAAATATGTAAAAATATGCACGAAAAATCCATCAAAAGCTGTTCAAACAAACGGCAAAAAGGACTTTTATTGGTGTGAAAAGGCATTTTATATGCAGCTTTTAAATATTTCAAATTTTTTAAAATTTTTCGAACGTAAAGTGAAAGTTTTAAAATTCGATCTTTATCTCCATCCAGAGTTTCTGTGACCGAATCTCGAGCTCTCCAAAATTTTTGAACTAATTCCCTAAATATTTAAACTCTCGTCATTTATAACGGTTTCAATCAAATTTTCAAATTAACTGCAAATTTTTCCTGAATTGGGCCCATCACTAGGGGCCATAACCATTTCAAAATTGTATCTTAAAAATGCCAAAGATTGTGGCATTCGTAGTTCATACCTTATAGTTAATATGTGTATATTATATATCGATGCACCAAACATTTCACTTTTTCGTAAAGGTCCGTCCATTGACTGGTGCTAACCCATAAAATTATTCACTTTTAAAATTTCTGAGAGAAGAAATCCGATACGGAGAATGAGGCATAACGTGTTGTGTTTATAGAGGTGCAGATCCCCGCGAATAAACACAATAAAAATAATGAAAATTTGAAGAAAAAATGCTTCACCACAAATAGAAAATAGCCAACAATTTTGCAGAAAATGGAAAAATGTAAATTTGGAGGATGGAAAATGAATTTTGACTAAAAGGATGAAAGAAATTCATTTATTTACTCACACAATGGTAAAAGCATGAAGCTCTTTCTTTTCTTAATGAAATCATTCGTTTTTTACAAATTTTTTTCTTTTGAATTCAATTGGAAATATCAAAAAAGAAAAAATAATATAATTATGCGGTCAGAGATTGAAAAGCTAAAGACAATTTTGGTAATGAAATTCCAAAAAAAAAATTTAAGAAACAAAAATCGAATTTGCGTCACTTCTTTAAGTTGCTCCTCCTCCTCAAAAGTTGCAAAAGGAAATAGACACAAAAAATTGAATATATTTTGAAAACGATGAAACTACGGGGACGGGCGGGGGGTAAAAGAGAAAAGGCTTTACTCACTTAGGCAATTTTAGGGCTTCCCCCCCCCCCCCTCAACAAACGACGAATATCCGAAGAAAATGAGGGGGGGGGAAGGGGGGGCAAAAAATATGGCCAAATCCAAAAGTCAGGCGGGGAAAGGTTGGCCAAACCGGGGAGCAAATGGGTGCTTTTTATGAGCCATGCAAACAGCACAAATTGGGGGATATTTTTGGGTATAAAAGCAAAACACAAATATCGCACAAATTCCCAGATTTTCATGGATAATTAATTTAATTGAAAAATAAAAATTTCTAAACCAACTAAAAAATTGTAACGGCCTAAACTCAACCAAACTCCGTTGCGACTTTTAAAATGTTGCATAATCTGAATTTTGGGCTCCCTATATTTGACCATTTGATTTGAGTTTCGGCTTTTTTGACAATCCTTTGAAAAGTTTCCCGTGGCCTTTTGGCTTCGAAAGCCTTACTGGATTTCTAAGCCCTCAACTTTATTCATTTGGTGATAATCTTTCATTTGCCCCGAGGGCCGCTTTTTCCCATCATTGGCCCCTGGGGAGAATGAATGCGAGTGAATGAGTTTAGGGAAGGGCAAAATAAATGTGAATTGCGGGGAAGGAGGGCAAACAAAACAATGGAAGAAGAGAAGGCGGACGAGGAAGGCAAAAATAATCGGGGTCAACTGGAAAGCGGGGACGGGGATGAATGCACAGCAAAACGCGGATCGGCTTAGTCGTGCTGAACTCCGCGAATTGGAAACGGGGATTGACTTAAAACGGGGATGAACTTAAACGGGGATTGAATTAAACGGGGATGGACTTAAACGGGGATTGAATTAAACGGGGATGGACTAAAACGGGGTGAATTTAAACGGGGATTGACTTAAACTGGAACGGGGACGGATTCCCCGCCGATCGGCACCGTAAAAATTTGAGCACTTATAAAAAGAGGGGGGGGGCACTTTGGCCAAATTAATTTCTTTCCGCCAAATCCATTGAGCAAAATTTGAATAAATGTTAAAAACCTCAAAAGAACCTTCCCCAAGAAACTCTTCGGACCGAACCCAAATAAATTCCTTTTTTTATGGGAAAATTGACGGCGAAATGTAAATTTTTTCATGGACATTTTTTTATTTTTGAATTAATTATGGAATAAACTGCCATTAAACGACATATTTTTCCCCATTTTTGCGCGATTTAAAAAATGTGTCTAACCAAATAAGAAGCGTTTGTTGGGGGGTTGGTAATTAAAAAAGCGAGCGGAAGAAACGGAAGCGAAAAGAAGGGACGGACGAAGGAAATCTTCATTATGATGTATGCATTGTAACAATTCTCGAATATGTTTATTTTGCAAATTGATTACTTTTTAGGAGAAACGGAAGAGTTATTTCGAAAAAAATAAGTTTTTGACCATAAGCATTCTTTAAAAAAGATTTTAACCTTTCGGGCATGGATTCGTTTAGTCCAATTTTTTTTACTTTTTAAGCTATAAAATGAAGCGAAATTAAATTTTTTATTAAACAGAACATAAATACATTTTTATGAATGACTACCCAAATCGGCCGACGCCTAAAGATTACCAAATAGACAAATTTGCCCAACTCAAAGCACCGATTAATTGGAATAAATAAAACAAAGCGATTGGATAAAGCTCAAAAAAGTTATATTTGTCTAATTAGAAACAACTCAATCCCCCTCCCCCCAGTTTATAGTAGGCTGGCGGTCAGTCTGTTCCGAAATTTTAATTATTCATGAAAAGAATACATAAAATTTAATTTAAATAAAATTATTTAAAAAATAATTCCTCTAAAATGGCKGTGTTCTTTTTCTCTTCAGTAAATTGTTTCACTATTTACGGGCTTATGTCAGTTGGCACGCGTCCTGTCGCAACTTTTGTGCCAAATCCTCTCCCCAAAACAGCCTAAGCCGAAGCAGCAGGTGCTTTGCCAAAGATTTTTTGCTTTGCTATTGCACAATTTGGGCGAGCAGCGCTAATTGAATTTCTTATATGTGTAAGTGGCCATAATATTGTGGCCCTAATGAGCTCAGTTTTCAATTAGCCGGATTTGCGACATATGCAAAAACTTTGAATTCAAAAATAGCCGTGCCCTAAATATCCATAAATATATATACATATACATATATATTACACATTCATTTTTGTTAACCGTAAAACGCCATTCATAGTCGTTGGATTTGCAGGCATTTTTTGTCTATTCTTCTAAACTTTGAATAGATTCATAGTCGTTGGATTTGCAGGCATTTTTTGTCTATTCTTCTAAACTTTGAATAGATAAACACAAAACTTTATTTTTAGATTTATAATATACAAATAAATAAATTAAGTGTTTATCAGTTTCTTTAAAATTATGGGTTGATAATTTGTAAAATTTCCGACCCGGAAAA
>MEIZ01000010.1:861227-881619 GCA_001723225.1 Globodera ellingtonae | reverse complement strand
CCAAGTGAAAGGCGCTAAAATTCTCAAAACTTTCCCACGGCCCATGCATCTCTATCACTTGAATTTAAATGACGATTAATTTTAAAATAAAAAAATTTGGATATTTATATTCGCTATTCTAAAACTTTAGAAAAAATATTTAAAAGTTTGGGTTACTTTTTTAAATTTTATTTGTGGCCTCTCATAACATTCATTCACTCGATGATGTTTGCGAAATCTTCGAAGTTTTTCGACGTCCTTCTGATATGGACAATTTGCTTTGGCGAACTGACCAGCTAAAAATTAAAATAATAAATTAAAATATAAATATATGTAAATATATATACCTTTGGCTTATTAATCATTTTTAGCACGCTGAGTATGGTAAGCAAAATGATGGCGCATTCAAAGAAGAACGAACAGAATGCCAACATTTGTGTGATTTTGCCAAGAAACGAATAACACATTTTGCTTAATGAAGTGCTTATTTATGTGTGGGCTACACGTACGATCAATTTAAGTTCCAAGACCTTTAATTCAACGACTAAATGAAGAAAACAAATCCCCGTGGGGGGCTAAAGTACGCCTAATCCAATTCATAATCCGCAAAATAAACAAATATGAAAAGTCACAAACATAAAAACTGCTTTAGGCATATAAAAATATTCATTTAAGCAAATTAAACGTATTCAAAATAGAAAGTGAACAAACCGTCACAACAAAAGCAGTGGTTTATGTGCAAATGCACTTATTAAGTAGTGTGCCTTTTTGGTTATATAAAAGATAAATTTAAGGTACGCATTTGTCGGTTTTTATTATATTTTAAATTTATTTTTTAATTAACAGTATAATTTTAGAATCCTTCTGTGCCAACTTTGGTCAATCTAAGTAAATTTAAACCTGCCCATCTTTTGGGAAACTTTTACATTTACATAGGCTGTGGCCAATTGGACGGATTGTCAGAATTACATCGTTTTGCGTGCGGCCATTTCTGTTTTTGGTCTTTATTAATTAATTTAAGTKTCCATAATTTTTAATCATTTAGTCAATTTGCTCATCTTTTTGTTTAGACGTAGTTTAAGAACAGAATAATTAAATTCAGGTTAAATCTCTATTCCAAATCAATACTTATTGGTTCAATTTCACCGGAATAATAATAATAATTAAAATCTAATTTTAGCTCGAAATATAAAATAACAAACAATGAATTGTTCTAATTCAATTCCATTTTTATTATTATTTAATTTCGTTTATTCAATTCCCTTTTTACCAATTAATAATTTGTCCGCATATAACAAAAAGTGCTTACTCATAACCCTTTTTCCTATGGGTAATTTCTTAATTTCTCGGAATGGTATGAGTATAAATAGGCAATATTAAAACTGAAATTATATTTCAATAAATTCCTAAAAAAATGTTTCTTCCGATTCTTCTCTTTAATGTTTTGCTCGTTCTCTCAGATGGCGCTCCATCGCAACAAAATAAGGCAAAGGAAACATTTTTATTTAAAATTTCTCTTTTAAATGTGTTAATTTTATTTATGTGATTTAATATTTTTTAATAGAAATGCCGTGACGGCCGGGACGGAGCTCAGATTGAGGATGAGATGCGTAATTTATTGAAATATGAAGCGTTGTTGAAGCTTTTTTTCGCCAATCCCCGACCACTTACTGTAGATACACAAATTATGAATAATTGTCCCAACTTAATTAGACTTCTTGAACATGTAAGCGCATTTAAAAATAATTTCAATGTTTTAATAAAAATAAATTATTAAGTGTGACGCCAACAACGACGGGTTATACACATTGTACGAATTCTATTGTGTTTATCATGGAGCACTCGCCCTCGCCGACACGGACTCGGACAAATGCATCGACACCAAAGAGCTGCACGCTTTTGAGGCAAARTGTGAAAAACAATCGAAGTCAAAGGGCCAAATTGGACAAATCATAGCAAAGGGCCTTTTCGAGTGATCAGTGRRAGTGAACCGATCGCTTAATGATGGACACAACGAACTACAACATAAAATGATTGATGTTGTTTGAATAAAGCTATTAAGTATAATAGAAATATCGTCTTAAATTCCGGAAATTTGAAAACCCTGGATCAGAATTTGCCAGAAAATACGCAAACTTGTTGCATTCTGCTGGTATTTACCAAATTCCGGACCAGTGTCCTAAAAATTCCGTCGTTACTGACAGATACCGTAACCGACGAACATCTCCAAAACACATTGATTTTGCCTTATTTACTTTTTGAAAACAGCTCTAAACTTAAAAATCTCTAATTTTCTAAAAAATCGACTTTTGAACCGCTTGTTTGCAGTTTAAATGTATAACAACTTATGTCAAATTCTTTTTGCTGATAATTTCTGGAAATTAAAAACCCTCGATTATTCAATAATCGATTTGCCAAATCCATAGGCTTCATTCATCTTAAGATGCCAGGGGGGAATGAGAATCAATATAAAGACTTGGCAAATGGAAATTGATAATGGTAAATGTAAATAAATCGCTTCTTATGAATTTTTTTTTGGCTAGAATGGCAAAAAAATTTATTTAGAGTTGAAAAAATATATTAAATATTTTTTGATATTTTATAAATTCGATATCAGTTTTACCTTAGTCAATTCAAACTGCCTTAATAATAAATCAAATAATTTGGTTATTCTTTATTTGAAACTTTTAGAATACTTATTTTATYAATTAGAATATTCTACAATAATAAAATGCTTTTCTTTTATTTTATTGGAATAATTCTCATAAATTTGCCGTTTCAATTTGCTGTAAATCATTCAATCAATTTGGACACTTTTTTTCAACATTTCGCCAAACTACAACATTGGCAAAACATACAGCAACAAGAAAGCGGAAATGGCCAATGTTCTTCATCCAGTAAAGCAAATTCGTCGTCTGAAAACACAAATTCTAATAATTCTAAAATTATCTCAATTAACAAAAGCGATAAAATGCATTACAGAGCAACGGTAATTACAAAACAGCCAATTTTCTTTGCTCTTATGGTCATTTTTGGCATAAAGAAGATTTCTGGTAGCAAATTTGATATATAAAAACTTCTCAAAAACTGCCAATTTAAGCATTTTTATGGTTTTGTGAAGGTCCAGTGGTGCCGATAAACGTCGCCGAAAAAAACAGTTTCATATTTAAAAAATTAATATAAATTTGGCCAGTCATAAATATCTAATTTTATATGAATTTTTTCCGATTTAAATGTTTAAACTTTTTGTTTATTTGACCAAATCAAAGATTTTGATATTATTCAAAATCACTATGTCTGTAGATGTTATAATATTAAAGCGCTAAGCGATTCAAAATTTAAAAAAAATGGTTGACAGCACGCCAAAATGCACGGAAAATTAAGACTTTTACACTTTGAGTTATAACTAGGGTGGCGATTTATATGGATAAAAAATCTCGAAATATGGCCATAAAATATGGATGAAAAATCGTAAAATATGGACAAAAATTGCAAAATATGGACGAAATATGGACAAATATGGAGAAATTTTTTTTCAAATATAGCAAAAAATGGGCAAAATTTCCTAATTGAAGTAATAAAAGAAATAAAAATTTTTATATGCAAATTAAAGGCATTTCAGAGAAAATTTTTGAAAATAAGCAGAATTTTAAAAATTTTCATTTTTTGATGGCTGAATTTTTAGTCGTGAAAAAGTCAATTTATAGGGGTGTATTTTTTAAAAATTTTGAAAAAGTCGATCCTTAGGGGTGTATTTTTCGTTTTTATTGCATTTTTGTTAAACAATTTTTTTGAAAAATGGCGAAATATGGAAAAAATATGGAATATGGATAAAAATCGCGAAATATGGAAAAATATGGAAAATATGGATTATAAAATGGGCTCTAGAAGCTCCAACAAAAGCTAAAAACATCATTTATGGCATTTAGAAGCCGTTTCAAGTGCGCAAAAAAAATATGGATTTCCATATAAATCGCCACCCTAGTTATAACTTTTTTTGTGAAAAGACGTACGGTAAATTTTGTACTAAAACAATATTTTTTGGTATATTCAGTAAAGCGAAGAATACTTACTTTAAGGCTATTTTAGAATTTATAAATAAAAAATATTTATTTTTGTTTTAATTAGATCTCTCCGCCGGGCCGATACGGCGTCATCGCATGGGATGGCTTTCTAAATTCTAATGAAGAATGTCGAAAAAAAGTGATAATGCCGAACGATAAAGAAAAGCTCTATTTCTTGACGAATGCTCTCAAAGAGCCGAATTTGCTAAAGGAATGTTTTATGCACTTTTATTTGGCCCATTCCGATGTGAACGGCCAATTTGTGTTGGAGCACAATTTGGTGGTGGAAAATGCCAAAGAYGACAATRTTTGGTGCCTTCTTTGGAACTCCACCAATTACATCAGCAAACGGTGGTGGTCTGGGAACGTGCCAAATTTTGAAGAGCCGACCAGAATTGTCCATCTTCAAATAATTCCGATGGACGAAAAGTTGGTAAGGAAAAACGGGGGGATTTAATTATTTTTTGTAATAACAATTACCTAATAGAATTATTATTTTTTATTTGAATTAATCTTATAGAAAGTTGCTATTCCATCTTTGTTTAACAAAAATATCGCTGCTCAAATAACGCGGGACTATACGGCCAAAGATTTGTGTAGCACCAAAATTGAGGACAATAACAGCAGTAGTGGTCTACTACAATTAGCATCATTAAACCAAACAGAAAATAAAGAAATTATTGAATACCATCCCGCAAATAAACGGGCCCAAATTGTCAACAAAATTTTGAACCAATGGACAAATACGGTCGAATTTGTGGCACACGAAAACGCTTTTTTTCTGGTTGCCTATTTACGCTGGCTTGTCTTTGAGGTTGAGTCTTGCGTAGAAAACGACAACAATTCCAATGTCAGAGACAATGTCGTCGTGTTAATGTCAAAATATGGTGAGTTTTTAAATTTATTCATTGGGGTATTGGGGTATAGCGAGCGTGTCGAGTGTTTTTTATCTTTTTTTTACTGTCATTAAGAGGTTTTTTTGGCTCAAAATGATCAGTATAAACATAATTCTTAAATTTTACGATCAAAATATGGCAATTAAATATGCAAAAAAAAAGAAAGGAAAATCGACTTGTTCAATAAAATTCTTCTGTTCGAAGTAGAGTAGAGCTGGATCGGGAGGGATTCCCGGCTTTTTGTCGATCCAGATCCCTCCGGTAGTTGGGTCGGGATCAGAGGTCCCGATCGGGCACACCCCTAAAAATGTCATTTTTGGTTTCCCGACTAATCCTGATCACAACCCCATGGTTTTCAATCTCGACCACCCTCAATTCGATTCGTTTTTCTATCATTTTAAAATATATTTAATTCATAAAGACAAAATTGGCGTGCTGATGTTGAGTTATGGCGACGCGTTGTTGATGGCATTTCAAAAAGCACGAAAAATAATAAATATAGCGACTAGTGATTCAAATTTTGTAGCAGAAATTTTTGCAATGACAAATCGAATGTGTTCATTTATGCAAAGGGTGCCAAATTTTTTTAACATTTTCAAAAGTTGGCAAACTTTATGCAATGAATTTGATGTTGCCTATAAGCAATTCTCAAAAAAGAGGAACAAAATTGTGTTCAGTTTGCTTGACAGCTGTTTATTTGGCAAGGTAATAAATTACATTTAACAATTTCACCTTTAAATCAGAATTTTTATATTTTATGTTTTTGTAGATTTGAATCAATTAAAAAAATTAAATTAAATTTTAAATTTCTTTATTTTTTTTAAGAAAGCTTGTTCAATTGATGCGCTGACCATTTATTATGTTGAGCATTTGGTATTCCAATCAGAAAGAATTGTAGCCGACACAAAATCCAAAAATAACCAAATAAATGAATATGATCTGAACTTTTTGGCACAAATTGGCCAAATTCTTTCAATTGCTAGGAAAAATAATTTTGAYGAACATAATTCATATTTGGAACATAAATTGATAACTTTGGGCAGAATGAATGCATTGTTTGAAAGATTGTGCAAAAATTGGCAAGAATTTGTGGGAAAAATTAGAAATACAGCAAAATTCAAGGCTTGGACGGAATTGTGCAAATTGAATGTTTTTAAGAACGTTCTGTAAGGATATGTCTATTGTGCAATATTAGAAAATGATAATCATATTTGTAGAAGCAATTTTAGTTTTTTAATTATAAAAAGTTGGGGTTTACGTCACGGACATTTGCGCCCCCAAACCCAAATCAAAGATGCGGAAACGGCTCAGCCGCAAATTCCGGAAACGTGGAATTCCACAGCATTTTTTAAAGATGCCACGTTTCGTCACGTTTTGGGGTTAAGTGCCACGTTTTTGCCTGCCGCGTTTCTGTCTCGAATTCAATTTAGTAATTTTTGGACCAAATTTCTTAACAAATTCGTTAAACCTTCAAAAAAAAATCAAAATTACCGAATTTTTACAAATTTTGTTGAAAATTTTAACAAATCGAGAGGCGAACGCAAAAAATGGGCTGTAGTGCACTTTGATGAGTCCAATGAATTATGAGTCCAAACAAAATTTCATGAGTCCAATTTCCATTTTTATTGTTGAGCATTTTACACAAAAGCAATGAAGTTGGTGGACGGGGTGAGGTTATTGCAGAAATCGAAATTATGATGAGAATATTAATGAAAATGTTTTCTCTTCTACTGCATCAATTTGATCACGGCGAATAAAATAAAAAAGCCGCAAAAAATGTTTTCGTGTCGAAACGCAGACAATCAAACGGTCGTAGCCTGGTGAGCTTCATCGTAGAGTTGGATGTCGTTTTGGTCGGAACCGGCGGCACGGTGGAAGCGGTCAGTGATGTTGTTGCCTTGGGGGTGGGCGGCCCTAAAATTATGCAAAAATAAATCTCGATCAATTTGATCAATGTGAATTACTTGACATCGCAATGCCATCCTTTGTTGTTGCACAAATCTGTTCTGCAAACGTAGCAGCAACTCTTGCCCCCCTGCTCTTCACATTCTCGTGTCAAATGCGTGCAGTTCACGCTGTTCGGATGTTTGCAGTCGGAAAATTTAGGACAGGCGTGGCCTAAACGAATGCGGCAATTAATTGACTTTCAAATTGCATGGGACCGGGAATGTTCGGTTCAAACCGGTGTAATGATTTAAAATTGGTGTTTTTATAGGTTGACAATTTGGCCCCGGGAATTCCAGGATTTTTGTGCAATCAACTCTGATTCAACCCAAAAATTAAACACTTCCCCCGTTTACTTTGTCCCACACATTCCGCATAAACGAATTAATTTCCTTCATCCACGTCCAATGTGTCCTGACCGAACTTTTCGCCCACGTCGTATTTAACGCCGCATTTGAGACCTTTGGGACATATTTATTACTGAAACTTTGCCGAACCTTACCCTCAGCGAGAGACAGCATTTTCTCGGTAAAATTTCGTTGATCGAGATTTGGGTCGAGAATCCCAAAAAATCTTTAAAAATCTCGACGAGAATCTCAATTGTCCGGGCTCTACATAAAATCATTGGCATTTAGAATTAATTATATTATTATTGATTCAGCATTTAAATAAAAAGCGATATGAGCAATTTGGATAATTTTTTAAACTAAAATATTTAATGTTAAAAGTCCCTTTTATAAAACATAAAATTGTGCGTCGGAATGTTAATGGTGGTTGAGCCGAATGGACGGAGCAAAATAATTTGATTTATCAAAACAGTTGTGACACGTCATAAAAATGGAAAAAGATGTGAAAACGAAAACGGTGTAATTAGGAAAATTTTCAAATGAAATAATAAAATAATTTTAAAAAAATTAGTCCATTAAAGGTGAAACAATCAGGGTGGCCAACTGTAAAACACATAAAACAGGATAGCAACTGCAAAAAGCAGGTAAATCCCATCGGTATGAATCAATTTGTTTTGACTTGGTCCAACAACACAGAATCACATAGAAAATGATCAAATGCTTAATTTACTTCAAGCCAAAGACGTATGGAAACCCTGATCTAATTACCATTCTCAAATCACATAAACACTTTTATGGGGTTTAAAGCAATTGTTTTGGGGTTAAAAGTGTTTAACGAGCGGGTTTCAAAAATCTGACCGATGGGAGGAAATTTTAGGGATCCATGGTTCTTGCTGAGATCAAATTTATGCCAATAGAGTGAAGTGACAATGTATCAAATAGGTAAATATTTGTATCCAAATTAATCAATACGTTAAATTCAAATTTCTTGTGTTCCAAAATTAATGCCTTTGGATTCCAATGCCAAATTCGTCCGTCCCGCGGCATATTTGAACGTTTGCTGTAGTAAATGTGAGTTTCGGCCGGCGGCACAAAACCAATCGCTCGGCAAATTCTTGCGCATGTTCCGCACCGATGACGTCATTCCTGTAAATGTTCAAAATTGAAGCGGCATTTTTTGAGATGATGAAGGCGAATGCCGGCACTGACCGGATGCGAGCAGTCCGCGTGCAATCCAATAAGAATCCCAGTAGCGGAGCTCGCAAAAACGGCCGCCCAGACACCACAACAGATTTGGCCATTTTTTTTGCTCATTGCCTTCCGAATTTGATTCATTTCTTTGGCCCATTTCTTCAATTTCGCATCTTTGTGCTCAAATTTGTGCGGATTTTCCTTCCAATCTTCCGGCTTATGCCTTAAACAAAAATAAATTTTAGGGATTAACAGTCCGTCGGCCTTGCCAAAGTTCTCTTGGACAAATTTTCCCAGCTGATGCACTTGGCCTGTCACATTGAACCGGGCCTTGAACTGCTCGACCACCTTTTTGGGATCCTTTAGCAACGGACGGCCCACAAAGTGTTTGGAGGCGCGCAGAAACAGCATTCGCACGCCCCAATAATTCACCGCCTGACCGAATAATAAATAACACATTTCCTAATCACTAAAGCCTTGTCGTCGGGATTCTGGATTAGGTCCCCGATTCCTCGACCCGACGATTATTTGGCCTATAGCCAATCCGGCCCCTGGCATGTCATCCTCGACGTCCCCGATCCTCAATATTCTCGCTGGATATGATCAGATATGCTGGTACCTCAATTATTTTTCCATCGCAGTAAATGGGTGCTAAAGTTTAAAACATTATAAACTTTTTTGTTCATTTGTGTCCCACCAAGATCAGGCCATTGTTCACAACTCCATTCCAAACCGAGTGCCGTCAAGTCGATTCCATTCATCAAGCAGTTCAATTCGTCCTTTTCCGCGATGAATTCATTTTTGTTTGAATTGCGTTTTTAGGTAAAAAGTTGTGGCGGTCGCAGGCGGCAAAGGAAGTGGAAGAAAAGGGAGGAGAAGGAAGATGAAGGCGTACTACGGCATTTTTCCGAGAATAAGGGCTGTCGGTTTCAAACCAAACCGAGACCGAAAACTGGCATTCGGTTTGGTTTTGGTGAACCGAAAATTTCGGTTTTGGTTACCGGTTTTTGTTTCGGTTAACCAAAAAATTTTTAAAACCGACAGCCCTAGTGGAGAAGGAAATAAATTGAATATTGAATGATGTTTTTCTTCAACTTAAAAAGGCCTTCAGCGCTTCGTGTTGTGAATACGAAAAAAGCATTAATTTTGGCTTGAGTAAGTGTGGGAGGGCGTCGCCGGAGGGGGGGTCCGTTTTGCTTTTACCCATCACATTGCATCCAATCTAAATTATTCTGATCAGAATTGAAGAAGTATGCATTTTATATATTCAACGAGGGATTTTTGTTTTGGGTTGTGGCGTCGTCAACAGCAGCAAGGATCGATCGACACTAGCTGTGCTCGTAACCGTCAAAAAAATTCGTAATAAGTAATCCGTAATTCGTAAAAGCCAAAACGCCGTAATAGTAAGTAATTCGTAACTCGTAATTACGAGCACCCCTGATCGGCACACTGAAACGGTGACATTCGTAACGACGTATTGGTTACGGTAGTTATCTGTAGTGTATGATATCATAGCGGTACTAATTAATTGAAACACACATTTCCTATGACCTATTATAGAATCATATAGAAGATATGACACAATTGAAATAGGCCCTCCCGACTGTTCGGCACAATACCGGAGTACGCCTTCATCTTCCTTCTCCTCCCCTTCCTTTTGTCCAATTTCCATTAGGGTTTAATCCATTGGAACTTTTGTTAAATGCCTAGGTATATTGAATACCAGATAATTAATTACTAATGTTTAACGACAATTAAATTTATTGCCCATTGCAATTGCTTTCAATCCAGAGCAGAATAATTGGACATAAAAAATCCGAAAAACGGATTTTGTCTTCTCCCACTCGCCGCCCCCACACTTTTTGAGCCCCAATTAATGCCAATGTCATATTCACGACCGATTCCGAAGCGCTTTTAAGGATTTCAATGAAGCAATCCCTCCATACTCCATTCACCTTACGTTCCATCATTTGTTAGCTTTTAATTCCTCAGTTTCAATAATGTTTTTTCACTTTTACCCTTTTTTCTATCATTTTTTTAAATTTGTTTTTTAATACAGAAAACGCGAATAGCTAAATTTAATGAAATGCCAAGCATTTTCATCTGATTTTATACCTTTCATTACCGCCCTCACACTTTTACTGTTTTTTCTTTATTTAATGCATAATATTTTAGTTAAGATCAACAGCAAATGAAGCTGTACGAGAAAAAATTGTTGCTTTCATTTTTTGCCGGCTTTTCAATAATTGGCCTATTTTACTATTTATATGCTAACTACGCGATTGAATTTTCCTTAATCTATTCGGAAGAAGCTGCTGATTGGTTAAACAATTTTAATGTAAATAAAATTACGTTTATTTTGCTTTGCAAGATTATTAATTTCAAATATTGCGGGTTAAATTTTGATAAGGACACTAAGGGCATCCCTCCCCTTTAAACGCTTAAAATGACTTAAAAGGGGACGCATAAATTAAGGAAAGATTTTTTTGTTTATTAACAATTTTCAAAAGTTTAGGACTCCAAAGCACCAATTGTCATTCTGTGGAACAATGAATGCATTGGTGACACAATGATTTCGTTGTTGGATCGTGGATTCCCAGCATATCTTCCGATAACCGCCCAAAACAAATGCCCGTTTAAATGCAAATACACCGCCAATCGGAATTTGTAAGAAGCAAAATCAATTTTTATATTGGTATAAATAAATATTGTCTCGAGTTAAAATTGTCCGGTCTTTAACGAGTGAGTATAGCTAATTATCCGAAAGCCTGCGGGTATCCGGGGAGTTTGGAGGCAAAAGACCTTCCTTCCTTGCTCCTATTAAAAATGTTATGAAATCCCGCATAAAATCGCGCTTTGTTTTTAAAATTCCTCGATTATAATTAATTTAAAAATTCAAAATATTTTCCCATCCTTTTAAAAAGAGAGGAAAATTCGTCAATGTTGATTTTCCATGTTCACGGCAGTTGTTTAATTGATCATTGGCCAAAAAAGCGACGTCCCAATCAAAACTACGTGATGTTTACTGTGGAATCGCCTTTGTACACGCAGATGTACTTCAACCAAAACATTATGACGGATACATTCTTTAACACTACAGTAACCTACCAGACGGACAGCACCGTATTCATGCCCTACGATTCGTTGGTTAGAATCACAGCGGACACTCCCATCGAAGACAGATGGACTGAGGATGAGGTAAGAGGACACATAATTGTTACAGAATTCGGAGCCTTCCGACTTTCTCAAAAAAATTAAAGGGAAACTGAGCTCTTTTTGTGGAGGCAGCTAAAAAAATTAAAAAAAAGACGTCTAAAAAAGTCCGATTAAAACTCAGTCTAATATATCATACTGTACATTTATGATTAAAGGTTCGACAAAAAGTGAAGAATAAAAGCAAACTTGCTTTTCAAGTGGTCTCCCATTGTGAAGCGAATTCGGGCCGTGATTTTTTAACGAAAGCGCTGCAGGGCATGTTAAATTTGGATTTGTATGGCCATTGTGGCGGCGGCCGTAGCTGTGATACGAATTGTTATAACAGTGAAATGGGTACAAACATTTTTCTATCATTAGTAATGTCGGGAGTTTAATTTAAATTTTTTTAAAAGTTTTTATTTAAGATAATCATTTGTTTTATTTTGCTTTTGAAAATTCGGTGTGYCCACAATATATAACAGAGAAATTTTGGCGTTCACTGCGCAAGCTGACCATWCCAGTTGTGTTACGCCGTGCCGTATTTTCAGGTGGTTTGCCATTTACATTTTACAATATTTTTTGGTTATTTAAAAATAAAAATATTCAACAAATTGTGCAATGATTTTATGAAGATCGCCAGAGTATGACCGGATACAACAAAGGATTGTTCCCTGTCCCAGCAGACATTAACTAGCCTTTAGGGACCGGTGCCGGACCGGAGTCCGGCCGTTCCGGGTCCGGAATCCGGGTTTTTTGCCCCTACCGGATTTTTTCCGGACCCAGATTTATCCGGAAAATCCCTCCGGAAAATTTTCAAAATTAAAAATCCGGTTCCGTTCACCGGTCGCTACTAAAATTGCTTCAGGCATTGACATTCCGCCAAACGCATTTATCGCCGCTGACGATTTTGGCACAGTGAATGAATTGGCGCAATATCTCATATCCCTTCAAAATGACACTGCGCGACATTTAAAGTATTGTCTAACGMAAAACATAAACAAATATTCWCTCTTTTATTTGCTTTATTTTAGTCATTTCGAATGGACAAAAACCTAYCGGAAGAGTCCGTACAGTTAYCGCTTCTCTCCGCTKTGCACTCTTTGCCAAATGTTGCACAAAAAAAGKAATCTTTCGAAAAATACCATCGATTTGAATACATTTTGGCCWGTGAAAGAATGCAAAAAAGAATTTGTGCAGAAAATTTTGCTCAAAAATTAAATGTTTTCAAAATAACAACAATAATTGTCTGTAAATGTTTTTGTTAATCAAAATTGTTCTATTTTATAAATAATTCGTATTAATGTAATTATTTCGTTCCATTTATCTCTAAACGAAAAAATCTGTTTTTTAAGAAATTTTTTTATAATATTTAAAAACCAAAAAACAAAAAGATAAACGCCAAATTTCAAATGGTTACGGAACATAGGCACTATTCTGGCTGAACAATCGGCCCTTTGGTGCCTTTTTTGCTGAGTCGGCGTTTTGTCCATTCGACCTTTTGGCACCGTTACATCCGCGACAGAGACAAACAAATCCAAAAACGACAGTAGTTGGACGACAAACGACATAAAATTTGGAGACAACCGCCAAATTTGTCGTTTATCGTTCGTAATTGTGATTGGCCCCAGCTGCAGCAAATTCACGTTAAGTCCGGTCAGTGATCACAACGGAACGGACAAATCCCCCCCCCCCCCTTTNTTTTCACAACTTGGGTAGCCTGCAAATTGATCAGACGGAGGGGCTGTAGCTGATCAAAGACCAGACGGAGGGACTGTAGCTGATCAAAGACCAGACGGAGGGACTGTAGCTGATCAAAGACCAGACGGAGGGGCTGTGGCTGAAAAACTCCGAAATCGCAAACAATGCTGCTGGTTTGTTGTCTGATCAAATTTGCCTTGAATTSAAGCGGAAATTCACTTTTCCCCACGGGGCGAGACGCTGTGCACTTCTCCTCACATTTCTTTGTTTTGACGTTCCTCCGTCCATGTCCATCATCGAATTTGCTGCTGCTGCGCTCTCTCATCATTCCCAAAGCCACTCAAAAATCGCCAATTTTTTGGGGTGAAAAAAATAGGAATAAAATGAGAGCCTCGCCGGCACACAAAACTTATTGTTCTGTCAGCAGCAAACAGTCACCGGTGGTGGGTGGTGGGTGTCTTCTGTTCATCTTCAAAATCCTCCCCCCCCCCCAGGCGCCTCTCTCAAAATGTGCCGATATCAAAGCTCACAACATCTCCTCCTGCTGCTGGGAGCCCCCCATGAGTATAAAGAGGAATAAATCTAAGTCATTAGCTGTGATTTTGTGAACATTTCGCGTTGGAGACAACCACACGAATTAAAATAGACATTTTTGTCTAAATTGTTACATTGCGTCAAATTACCGTACCTTTTCCAATGAATTCGCCTTCTGGCCCCTCAAATCGCTTCGGGCATCAACGGCCTTTGATCGGTACGACTGCATACGTCGCTGACAAATGAGTCAAAATTACCCCTTCAATTTTCTTTTGACAGTGTTTTTGTTGCGCCTCTTGCCGTTGGTGCTGTGCCTTCTTCCCCATTTTTGGTTCATCGACAGAAGCCTTTCCGCCGTTGTGCAGGGCGCGTTGGTTCAGCGGAGCCCGTCGAGTGAGAAACGAAAGTTGTGGCCAAGCGAAAATTGGGGGAAAATATGCCCGAGGGCATTTTCGGAGGGCCGCCACTTCTGACAAAGGGAAAAGTGTAGAAAAAAACAGAGAATTTTTGTTGAAGGTCTTCGACAGAATGCGACAGTGCCAAAGGCAACAGACAAAATCGACGAGGAGAAAAGGGCCAAGTTCTTTTCGCGCGTTCATTCCATTCCAATGCAAACTGAACACGCCTTGGAGCTGTACCAGCACTGTCTGTTGTTGAACAAAGACAAGCCTTATTTTTTGCCCTTTTCCTTTCATTTTTGATCCTTCTTTCTTTTGTCACTCACTGATTTCCTTGATTTGTAACTGTTGTCAACGCTCACAGGGATTGATCAGGCCCTGTCCGGCCTTCTTGCCGCTGTCGCCAACAAAAAGTAAGCTTTCGAGTTAATAATGCATTGAATTTTTGAAAAAAAAAAAATTCAGGCTGAAATCCTTGCCAAGGCCTGCACAGGACGAGTTCGGTGAGTGCTCCGGCGCCGCCAAAACAGTGCCGTTACATGCCCGCTGCGTGTCCAGCTTGCTCCACAGCGGGTTTGATGGGCGTAAAATTTATGCTAAGGTCTCTCCAATACGACAATATTTGGTAAAAACATTATCTTCTCATAGGCCTACGCAAAATCGCACCGTTTTGATCGTTACCGTATGCAAAAGAAGGCGGCGATCAGAGAAAGTCGACRAAAAGCAKCGGCGCGGCAGGGCCTAAAGCGGCTGGAATGGCTGCGGAGGCGCGGCCCGCCGAGGACAAAGAGGGCGGCAGAAAAATGGGTAAAACGCGATCAGAAAGAATCATTCGGACCCGATTTTCGATAAATTCAGATCAGTCGTCGTCAGTCCAGATCAGTAAAGACACATTGTTGCCTTCAGACAGGCGCCTTCCGAACGGCGACGAGCCCAGCGCGCGCGGCGCGGACATTGAGCCCATTTGGTCACCGACTCCTTCTTCGCTCCTACACGGAACATCGCCGCGAGCGTCGGCACGCGTCCATTGTGAAAAAGAATTATTATGAGGTACACACAGAAAAATTGAACAAAAATTGTTTGCAAAAAATGTGTGCAGCTGCACAGTCCTAGCCAGGCCCAACTAAGTCCGCTCGGAAGCATGGCCAAACTGATGATGAAGGAGGTGCTGCGCGTGAAGGGCAAGCAGCAACAGGACGTAAAGCCGTAACAAACAAAAATTTTTAAATTAAAATTAAAAAACCATTCGCACTCAGATGGCAACAGACCATTGCTCGTCTACAGAAAAGCTCCGTCAGACGTAAGGAAATCCGTCAGAAATTGGAGGTGCCCGACAAGGACGGCGACATGGACTTGGACCAGCTCAAATTCCGAGGATTGAAGCGCCAAATGGGCCTGGCTGGAGAGGATGTGGGGAAAATGCGAAATTTTAGGAAATTCCAACAATTTTTTTGCAGTGGCGGGGGGGGGCAAATTTGTGCCAAATTTTTTTAAATTTCCAAAATTAAACCCCCCCCCCCCATTTGTCAGTTGCACGCCGTTGTGGAAGACCCGCGCCGTGCGCGTGCCCTGATCGCGCGCACGCGTGCCGCCGCGCGAGGCTCACGCGCATCGCCAACGGACCGTCTGGTGGAGCTTCTTCGGCAAGGCTTCGCTCTGGGCTACTCAATGGCCGGCCAAAACGGCACCGATTTTGAGGAGAAAACGCTGCGCTCGCTGTCCCCGCGGTTTCTGAGCGTGATGCCGGAGGGCGACCCGACACAGAACAAAACGGTAAGTCGAATCTTCGCATTTTGTGTACTGTATATGCCTTTGYTTGCTTACTGTAGATAGACCTTTTGTCGCCCTCACTGTTTTCGCTGCATGCCGACGGCGAAGGCATCGAAAAGCTGACCAGTCTGCCGAACCTCATCAAAGGCTTCAGCRTCAAGGACCAGCAGCAGTGGATGGACCTGGTCCGATCRGTGTTTTTTGAACAATGTTTTGCTCTGATCAGGGTTTATGTGATCTGATTGGGATGTCGCTTAAATGGTCGGGTCGGTCGGGATAAGATCGTATTGGGTTCTTTGATTCCGTCCTCGGGCGCGTTCAATCCGATCGGTTTGATTTGGGGACAATTTTCGAAAATGTTTCAGATAATGGAGGCCGCCGGAGTTGCCGAGCAGGCGGAACACATTGAACAAGTGCAAGAGTGTTTTTTATTGAAATTTTTTGAAAAATTTTGGAGGAGTTGAGCGGTGGAGGGGTGGAAAATGTATTGCGGGGCAGCTGGCGAGAAAAAGGCATGAACCGGGAAAAATATGAACGTGGGATCAGGGCCAAGGACGGGACACCGCTGTACTTCACCAAAAAGAACGTTTCGTAAGTGAATGGGGGTGCTGTTGATACCGTTGTGCCGAGCCCGGGAAATGATTTGCTGATCGGCATTCGGAATCCCGATCGGGCATCTTTAGGCCACGGGTTTCAATCAGATCGGAATCCCGAATCATGCATCATCGGGTTGGACTTCTGGCGTTAAGCTAATCCGGTTGGAATAGGAATTCTATCGGCATCATTTGCATAGACATCGAGCATCGGATTTAATGGAAATCACGTTCGTAAGTGCGCGGAACCGATCGGAATTTGGAATCCCATTCGAAATTTGTTTATTATGCCAAATGCTATTGGAAAAACTATTCAGGGATGCCTTTGGCAAATTTGAGGAGCGCAAATGCGATGTGTTCGAGCGATTGGAACTTGGACTAAGCAAGGAGCAAGTAAGTGGGCAGGAAGCTGGCAACTGTTTTGTCGCCATGAAATCTTTACGATTTCAGCTCCGCGAAATGAACAACACCGGGTACGCGTTGCTCTCCACGGACCAATTGGATTTGATCTACGGGCCCAAATCGCCCTACAACAATTCAGAGGTACCACAACAGCAGCAGCAGTGGCTTAGAAACCTTTTCAAATCACCGATTCCCCCCCCCCGGGAAGGCCCTGCGGCGTTTTGTTCGGATGAATGCAAGCGAAATTCACACCGGGTTGGAGAAGGACGTGCACGCGTTGGCCGAGTTGGAGTCCTTTCGAATCCGGCAAAAAGACGTTGTGCTGTCGCCCATTCTGTTCACCAACTTCATTCTGGTACGGCTTGAAAACTTTGGAGGCAAACAAAAAGGTTTATTGTCGTCTTGTCCCCTCCTTCAGACTTTCTCCATCAATAAACCGATCATTCTGTCGCCGATTCTCTTCAGCCCTCTGATCTTGTCGCCCAATGTGCTGGGCCCTATGATCCTTTCCCCTTGGGTGTTTGTTCCAATGATTTTGTCCCCGCCCGTATTAGCACCCGTGAGTTGTTGTTGTCCGACCGAATTTAAACGATTTTAATTACCCAAAATCTTACAGACCATCCTCTCTCCGTTTATGTTCGACCCGATCATTCTGTCCCCATATGTGTTGAGTCCCGTCATTTTGTCCCCGGGCGCGTTCAACCCGAGCGGTTTGATTTGGGCGGGCAAATTTTGCCCGTTTGGGACGGCACGGATTAGGGCCCGACAATTCCTACCTCCACCAATACCAAATCATCATCATTCAGTGCTGAATCCGTTCGTGCTGTCCCCGTTCATTCTGTCCCCGCAAGCGTTCACCCCGGTCATTCTGTCGCCACTTGCACTGTCGCCGTTCATCCTGAACCCGAAAATGGGCAGCCCGCTGATTCTGTCGCCCTACGTGCTGACCCCGTCGATTCTGTCGCCACAGTTTCTGTCCGCCCTCATTCTCTCACCGTACGCCCTTTCGCCAGTCATCAGCAGGTCATTCTGGACCGGTCAATGTTCGTGTTCCGGACTTTTTGGTGATAATCCGGCCCTGATCGGACCCGATTATAAATCATTGGTCGGATGGGGGTCGGACTTCCTCTGGTCTGTAGAACAACACCAATGAAGGCAACATCGTTCTAACGAGACACTTTTCAGTCCGATGGCTGCCGTTTCTGTGATCCTCTCGCCGAGCTGGTTAAGCTGATAAATTTTTATTTATTTATTTATCACATCAAAGGAAATGCAAGCAAATCACTAACATGATGGAATCAATAAAATCATTCAGATTGTTGTCTTTAGGTGGGACAGCACATTAGCTTTCTAGTAACAAGAAGCATTTATGAGCGGAAAAGGTGTTTCTCGGGGTATTCGGTGGCGTAGAACCCGAATCTGACCTCCATTTTGCGTAAACTAAATCCCGAAATTCTACGCCCCGAATACCCCTAGAGAACATCTTTTCTCAAAAATAAATGTCAGTAATGATCGAATTCATGCTTTTTGAAAGATTTTGAGGCTAAAATTGAATTTTGGAAATTTTTGAATTTTCGAAAAATTGTTCGAACTCGGGTCCGGGGTTCGAAACTGGGTAAAATAAATGTCAGAATCGTGATCAGCGACCCCGAAAACCCCCGGAAATGTGTTTTATATGACTTTTAAAAAATTTTGTATTTTTTTTAAAAAGGGGGGGGCCAAACCAAAGTATTACCCATTAACTTGCCTAATTTAAAGCTAGCTGAACCTATTTTGGCAATGCAAAATGATTACATGCATAGACGGCAAACAAGAAAAAAATCGAATAGGTAAATGTTTGAGCAAATTGTTTATTATAAATAGGGATCGGATTTTTATGTTTTTACATATTTTGTATGCTTATATGTTATGAGGAATACGGACCAAAAATAGCCTTTTCGCGTTGGTTTGAGCTTTTTTGGTCAAGTTTAAAAAAACATATTTTGCATATTTTGGGCTTCCTGCATATTTTTTACATATTTTGGCATATTTTGCATATTTCGAGCATATTTTGGCATTTTTGACCAAAAATTTGAAAAAATGCACCCAAAATCATAGGTTTTTGGATGTTTTTGAAAAATAATTCATATTTTTAACGATAACTTTTAGTCATTTTCGAAAAAAAGGCTTGAAGAATTGAACTTTTTCATAAAAATAGGGGAAAAATCGCGGCGCTGAAATGGCGCAGCGCTCGAGTGGCTGGCGCGGAGATGGCCATCTAGCGATGAATTGGCCTGACAGTTAAAACCACCGCGATTTTTTCGATCTTTTTCAACTTTCCAAAAATACTAAAATAATATTTAAATAAGAAAAAAATTAAGTTTTAAGCATATTAGGGTACTAAAAGTGCCATTTTTCGGTGCATATTTCGGCATTTTTGGTGCATATTTCGGCATTTTTGGAGCATATATATGCGCATATTTGGCCATTTTTGGAGCATATCGGTCCGATCCCTAATTATAAACATTGGCATTCTATCACCTATAAAAAGAAACTACACTAGACGCTGCCCAACATAATGTCAAAGCCATGAAATGTCAACCCAGCCAAAAATGACGAAATGTCAACAAAAACAATTTTGTTTTTTAAAGTCGATAAAAAGATTTTACTAGGAGTACAGGGGCGTAGAATCCGAATCTGATCACCAACCCCGGATTCGAACAATTTTTTGAAAATCGAAAAATAGTTTTTCTAGGGGTTTTCGGGGCCGTAGAATACGAAGCTGACATTCATTGTGCCTAATTCTGAACGCCGGAGCAGAATTTATTTTTTCGAACTTTTAAAAATTTCCAAAAACATGGTGTGAACTGCAGTAAACGCCGCACTCCAACAGTGAGAAGTTTAAACACGGTTTTGAACAACTTAAACTTGGCCAAATTGACATTTTTGACCTATTCATGCGCACCAATCTTCAATCGCGCTTTCAATCCGAATCCCCCTCCCCCTCCCCGTCCGAATCCTACACTATTCAACTATTTGCATCGGAAGAATTTAATGGGCTACCTATTATAATAAAGACACATTCAGTGTACATTTTGCACGTGTCGAATCAATAATATCTGTTGTAATTGATTCTCACAAATCAGCAGATTTACAATGCACAAATTTATAATATTTTACGATTTTGAAAATTTATGAAAAAAATTGAAATTTAACCAGTTTATTGATTTTTTGGCGAAATCCGTGATTTTATAAAAATTGGAGCCTTAGTTTGTGGATTACAAATACTAAAACATAACGAAGAAAACTGAAAATATTAGTAGTTTTTAGGAATATTTATGTTGTGCCATCTGTTTTTCAAAAATAACTGTTATATGAGCTGCTACGTTCATGAGACGCAGT
>MEIZ01000010.1:843314-859618 GCA_001723225.1 Globodera ellingtonae | reverse complement strand
TCGCGGCGCCTTTCGGCACCGCCGACCCCCCTCCCCTGAAGCAAAATTCTAAAAAAAAATGGTTTTTTTAAAATTCATTAAGAAAAATTACCATTACAATGCCATTTTTCGGACCCCTTGATGCCATTACATACAATGCCATTTCTTATAAGCCGTTTGCCATTTTCTGAAGGTGAGTTGGTATCCCTGGGCTCACTGTTCCAGAGTCCGGACTGTCAAAGCGTTGGTCGACCGATCCATACGGTGCTGGATCATTATAAAAAACCCTCATAATGGGCGTCATTAAAAATCCATTAATACAAAAATCAATTAAATGTGCGCATTATGAGAGTTATTTAGTAACGATATAGCACTCACTCATCCATACTCGCAATTAGGACTACCAGATTAAGAAAATTTTGAATTTTTGACTCAAATTGTTAAGACATTTACAACCAAAAACTTCAAATTGTACGATGAGCACTGTCTCCGACAAATCCTTATTTTCTCTCAAAAAAATGAGAATTTTCTCAAAAGTTCCAAAAAATGGCATAATAATGGCAAGTGTGGAGAAATCAAAATAATGGCATTTTGCCATTAATAAAGGGCAATTTGGCATCCCTGAGTGAACCCCGACGTAGAAGTACAGAGACGCCTTTTTGGTGAGCGAAGGACGCATTGGCAAAGTTTGGACGGACTCGTCCGAAGCACGCGCGACGATTACGATACCTGTGCGGCGATTGGAACTGACAAATTATTGTTTTATATTTAATGAACTCTTTTTTTTAATTTATTTTTAATATTTCATTTGAAAAACTTACTCCATTTTAAATTTATTTATATTATTACATCGTTTTCACATAGCATTTTTAATTTTTATGATGTGTCACAACTGTTTTGATCAATCAAATGAGTTTGCTCCGTCCAGTCAGTTCAATCACCATTAACATTCCGACGCACAATTTTATGTTAATAAAAGGGACTTTTAACATTAAATATTTTAGTTTAAAAAATTATCCAAATTGCTCATATCGCTTTTATAGATTATGCGGAATGTGTGGCACAAAGTAAATGGGGGAAAGTTTTAATTTTTGGGTTGAATCAGAGAATTTTCCGTGTCCAAATTGTCAACCTATAAAAACCCCAATTTTTAAATCTCGAACATTCCCGGTCTCATGCAATTTGACAGTCAATTAATTGGCGCATTCGTTTAGGCCACGCCTGGCCTAAATTTTCCGACTGCAAACATCCGAACAGCGTGAACTGCACGCATTTGACACGAGAATGTGAAGAGCAGGGAGGCAAGAGTTGCTGCTACGTTTGCAGCATAGATTTGTGCAACAACAAAGGATGGAATTGAGATGTCAAGTAATCACATTGATCAAATTGATTGTTTTTGCATAATTTTAGGGCCGCCCACCCCCAAGGCAACAACATCGACAACCGCTTCCATCGTGCCGCCGGTTCCGACCAAAGCGACGTCCAACTCTACGATGAAGCTCACCAGGCTACGACCGTTTGATTGTCTGCGTTTCGACACGAAAACATTTTTGGCAGTTTTTTTAAATTTTATTCGCCGTGATCAAATTGATGCAGTAAAGAGAAGTCATTATCATTAATATGCTCATTATAATTTCGATTTGTGCAATAACCTCACCCCGTCCACCACACTTCATTGTTTTTGTGTAAATGCTCAACAAAAAATGCAGTAAAAACGGAAATTGGACTCATGAAATTTTGTTTGGACTCATAATCTTGGCCTCATGAGCCATTTTTTGCTTTTGCCTTTTCAAATTAAGTTTTTTAGAAGTGGGAGAGGTCCGGCAAGAAATTTTCGAAAATAGACGATTTTGTTTAGGGGGTTTTGAGTTGAGGAATCCGAGAATGACCTTTTTTGGACCAACAATGCGGTCGAAATTGTTATTTCGGGGAGAATTCACTCATTTGTTGGCTAAGAATCGGACAAAAATGGGTAAAAAAAGTATTTTCATGMGGTAAACGAACAATTGAGAAGCAAAAATCGCGAGTTTCAGAACAAATTGWATGATTAATAACTTAAAATCCCATCGAGCGTATCCTTCCAAAGAAAATAAATTAAAAATCGTTTTCACTGCCCTATCAGAATTTGTATTTAAAGTCCGGTCCAAAGTTTGCTTCAATTTTGGCGTTAGAGCGTAACAACGAGACGCATGGAAACAATTCGTCGGCAAAAGCGACAAACAAATTGGCGGTGTCTGCAAAAAACAAACAAATGCATAAATAACGCAAAATAAATTAATTAATCAAAAAACAATTTTCAAATTTCCCCTTTATTTTCTTTCTCACCCAAACGCTGTCCGTTTTTTGTGTAAATGATTTGGCGAGTTGCCAAATGGACACCGCAGCCGACGACGTCGCCGACGCTAAACGAACGCTTTCCCCCGATGCAAGCGCGTCCATCGAGATGGCATCCCTCGAGCTCGTGACCCCAAAGAGTGCCATCGCTTTCGTATGCGTAACAGCCTTTGTAAAGTCCAACCATTTTGTCCAATGGCATTTTTTTGGTCGCTAGTCCAATGCGAACATAGCTAAATATAAAATAATATTCCCAAAGCACAGCAATTGTTTTATAATTTATTTATCAAAATTACCCCTCTTTCCTCAACATTTTCACTTCGTAGTAAAAAATGCCAAAATTCTTTTTCGGCATTGGACGTTTAGCGAAAACAGAGCGCCACGCTAAAATTAAGATGATTCAAAAAATATTCCAAAATTCGTTTAAAAACTTTTACTAAATTCAYTTGACAATAATTTTACCATAACAGTCTCCAGTACATTGGACAATCAATCCATCGGGCTCAATGAGCGCGAGTTTGTTGTGACATGCAGCGGGATTCCATCGATTTTGAAGGGTTAGCCCTAATAATTGTATTTTTTATTTTATTTTGAATTTAAATATTTTTTACAAAAAACGAATAAGTTTTTTTATATCTGATTTATTATTTTGAAGTTAAAAAATTTCGTATATTGAAAGACATTTAAACAACAATTCACCACCATTCCCATTTTGTGGTTCAATCAGCGCGTCTATGTTCAGTTGCTGTTGTCTCTGATACTCCTCCATCTTTGCATAGATGTTCTGTTGCTGTTGTTTCTGATACTCCTCCATCTTCGTCTGCAGAGTCTTGTGAGCATTTAACAGTTTTTGATGTTCCAACTTGGCGCGGAGTGCAGCCTGAACACATGGTAAGGAAAAGACTGTGTTTGTTAGAAAATATATTCACATTTTCAAGCTCGAGTTTTGCAAAACTTTTCCATTCCTCCATCTGTTCAAGTTTTTTGCCGACCAATTCTTTCGAGTTCTTCATTTCCTCCTTCATGTCCTTCAATTCGTCCTTCAACTGCTTCATGTCCTTTAATTCGTCCTTCAACTGCTTCATGTCCTTTAATTCGTCCTTCAACTGTTTCATGTCCTTTAATTCGTCCTTAATCTGCTGCATGTCCTTTAATTCGTCCTTCAACTGCTTCATGTCCTTTAATTCGTCCTTCAACTGCTTCATGTCCTTNTCCTTTAATTCGTCCTTAATCTGCTGCATGTCCTTTAATTCGTCCTTCAACTGCTTCATGTCCTTTAATTCGTCCTTCAACTGCTTCATGTCCTTCAATTCCAGTTGCATTTTCATCTCTTCTTCAATTTCGTTTCGGTCGTCCAAAGTGTCGACATCCCCAACTTCTGAAAAARAAATTTAAGATAAATGATTCTAAAATGTTATCAAAATATAATTATTTGCTTCATTTTACCGTTTCCCTTTTGTGCTACCAAATCAAAACCTGCGCTTAAAGTTGGCGAATTAATCGATTGTTGGCGTTCTAAGATGGCAATTCTGGCACGTAAAAGATGCAATTCTTCGSATGGGTCCTTAGTCAAAGTTGGCCACAAATCTTCTGTAAATATTGGCAATTAATAAATATTAATGCATTGAATTTCTCTTACCCTGATCAGCTGTTATGTCCCCATTGGTTGATTCGGTCGAAATTGACATGTTTATTTKCTAAAAAATCTGATAAAATTGATTTTAATTAATTATTTATTGGAAAACATGAAATCAAATATACAAAACGTTTTTGCTTAAAATTAACGAACATTTCTAAGATTTTAATTTCTAAAATAAAAAAGTTCATTTTGAATGAACTTAAATATTTAATGACTGAGAGTTGGGAGATTATCTTATAAATATTTGAATGGACTTCACCTTGGGCAAATGTTGACCCAAAAAGGGGGGAGACATTCACTTTTGGGGAATTAATCTTAATTATCGATATGAATGTTTTATTTGCTTTCACCAAAATGTTGACCCAGAATTAGGGTTGTGGTTATTGGGAATTTATACGAACTAAAATTTTTCGGGTAATCAAACCAAATCGAAATTTACGATTTTTACCAATTACTGTAAAAAATCAACAATTTTATCAATCTTAACAGGCCCGCCGAGAATTAAGGAAAATTGTTCATTTATTTTTTTGTTGCGTCGGGTGAAAAAGAACGCCAAACGAAAAGAACATTTATGCTAGAGAAAAAGAGTGAGAAGCGAGATAATACAACGGTTTGCTCTAACAGTGGAGTGAGTGGTGACCCCTCCCCCCCCCCCATGGGGCGCCCGGACAGTTGGACAGTGGCACCCAAAAATTGGCAATTTCGCATAATGATTGCAAAAATATTTGAATTGACATCGAATATCTTAGAGCCGAACCGACTTTTGCTTATCCGAACCGAAGAACCGAACCGCCGGTCCACGGTTCGGTCCGATTTGGTTTGGAACCGAAAACCCGACCCAGAAGTGTAAGAAAGAACAAAAAAGGCTTAGACAAATTGGAAAATGCCGACTTCGAATTGATTTATACAAATTTGGTGTTAAAACGAATTCAGCTAACCGATGTTCAAATGGCCGACCGCGCACGACCACGGCGATCCGCCGATGTTCGTCTCCTGGTTATCGGCGCCTTTGGCGATCAGCTCTCTGCACACCTCAAAATGACCTTCTTTCGCCGCACAGAGAAGCGGCGAAGAGCCTAAAATTGCAAGAATTAAAACTGCTTATGATTTAAAAGAGTGCCAAAAAAAAATCCTTTAACGGCATTTTCTGTTTAAACCTCTCACCTTTCATTGTTTGATCAATGCGCGCGCCCTTTGACAGCAAAAAGCGGGCAACGAGCCGGATAGAATAACTGGGGGAAAGTTAGAGACTTAGGGGTTCATTAGGTTTAGGCCTAAGCCATCCTGAGCTTAGGAGTTCATTATTAGTCCAAAAACGGCAGAATTTTGCCCAATTTTTCGTTTAGGTTGGATTTAAATATTAATTAGTAAATTCGCTTTGAAACTTCTTATTTTGCATAATAAATACATAGAATATTATGAAATCCTCTAAAATTCAAAAAAATAAGGACGAATACCTGATAAGGACAAATCTATAAATAAGATCAATGGCAACGCGATTTTATTCCTAAAATTTTGTTTTTTTTTTGTTCACTGAGCACGTTAAAAAATCTACCAAAATTGCAATGAAATTTAGGGGACCCTTGGCTCTTAACAAACGAGCTGAAAAATGAATGGTTTTGTATATTTTTTAAAAATTTACAAGATAATCGCTGTAAAACGATTGATGTAATAATATCTAGGGTAGGTATTCGATAAAAATTTAATGTTTATAAATTTAATTTATTTTATTAATCTAAAAAGCTGCTGTATTTGAAGCAAACATTTTATTTATTGTTCCGATTACGGTCCAAAAAGTCGCTTTATCTTGCACGATACATACAGCATCGACCGTGATGAGCAGCAACTTTGTCAGTCATTTGGGTGATTATTAATAATCAAGTTAAATTATTATAAAATATGTACAATTTTTTTWAAATTTTTTAACGAGTTATATTAATAAATAAGTCGATAATAATCAAAATTAATCGATTTTTTAATTTAAAATTTTAARCGATGAAAATTAAATTTCCCGCGCGGTTATCCCAAACTTGGGTAATTCAACCAGTTGGGAAAAGTTAATATTAACATCTGTTTTCTCGCGTATTAAATCGCTTTTATTTGTTTGATTGTTATAATAAATATTCAATTATGTTTATTGATTTATATCATTTTTGACATTAATGAAATCATTTAAAATTTAGTTTTCAAAGTTATTTTTTAGACAATTTTTTTTGTTCGTTACTGTATTTTAAGAAAAATTTTTTTATATCCAAACATAGCGTAATTAAAACAGAGCTGATGATGGCTGATTTGAAAAGCTATCAGATAAAGGCTTTAGGCATGGGTAATAGTATAAAGAATTCAAAACTCTTTTTCATTTTGTTTATAAGCATATCAGTTTAATTGTGTTACCTTTTATCAAAGCCAGTAAATAATAATAAAATTTAAACTTAGCGGGCACATTATCATATTTTGATTTGTAATGACTATTTTGTTATATTTTAAATATTTTTGTTTTTTTAACTTTCGCTTTTAAAAAATTCAAAATTAAAAACGAGTTATTTTATTTTCTCTTGGCAAACTGGCATATTATAAATTAAATTTATTATTATTTGGTGAAGCTTTACCATGCCAAAATAATCTTAAGGTTATAGTCGTCAACAACCATTTTTTGATATTTAACAGCTAATTTTATTGTTTTGCATGGTCATTAGAAGTAATTCATTAAATTTAAAAAATTTATTTTATGCTTGAAATAATTTAGTATCATTAAAACTAATTATAATGATAACAAGCGCTATTTATATAGTACAATACAATTCAGACGAATTAATCGTATTTAAGCAATTTGGCTTGCTCAAGGCCCAAATCTTTCTTGTCTCTTTTTTGATTTGTTTTCATGCACCTAATTAGTTTTAGCTTTTATTCTTGTGCCTAAATCGAACTTCAAATAATTTTTTTTGATAATTATTTTCAATATCATTGTTAATTTTATTTAAAGGGAACTGAATTTTATAAATTCTTGGAAAGATTGGATTTATTCTTAATCATATCGGAATTTTTAAGTCGGTATTGGGAATTCATATCGTCAATGCTCGTGTTTTTATACTTTTAGGGTCTGGGGGGGAGCCGAGTATGTTTCTGTCGACCAGSAAATTTTATACTAAATCCAAGCGGCCCTTACTTGTTATATTTTTACTTGTTTTGCATTGGGTTTAGTTTTTTCAAATTTAAATATTTCAATCAATACATACAAAATAATTGAATCWGTCACTATGGTCCAAGTGCTTTGTACACATTATAGTTTCGTTTCCCATGCTTATGATGCTGTCAAACTCTTCAATTGTTTTGCCGTCATAATTTTGCTTTTATTGTGTATTGTTTCATTTAACATTTTTCAAATATTTACATTTTTTGGTAAAAGTACAATATATAAAATTTTTCGGGTTTTTAATGTCTAATTATTTATATATTTGTTTCACAAAAATTGATAAATAGAAAAAAGTGTCGTTAATAATGCTTGATTCATAGATATGTAATATTAATATAATTAATTAAAATTCGTGCATTTTGTCGAACATTTATTTGTTAAGGCATAGAAAATTATTTTAAAAAAATATGTCAAAATAATTTGGGTTTAGTTTGATGCATAATTTTAGTTTTGATGTATTTCATTTGTGTCTGTGTTTTAAGTTTTTTTATCTTATTTTGATAGCCAATATTATTATATTTTTTTCTTTTTAGATTGCATTGTTCGTTTTCTATTCTTTTTAATCTTTGCACAGTTTTCTTGCATTGATGACAAATACGTCACAAAGACAGTTGTTCCCTCATACAGTCATTCTTTTAAGTTTGATAATTAAAAATACTTTATCAAATGATATATCTATAAAACTCAGTCATTCGATTATTTGTTCTGATTTTCAGCATTGAAGTTTGAATTTATTGGTATTTTATTTACCGTGTTAAAAATTTTTATTAATAATTTTGGTTGTTTTTGAAAACTATATTTTTTTGAGTAATCGCGAATTTTTGTCAAATAATAAATTAATTTACATTTTCAATTCGATTTATCCAGATAGATTTAAGCATAATATATTGTCGTATAAGTTTTATAAAATACCTTTGCTTATGGGAGGGCTTTGACCTCCAACTCGGTCTAAGCCGGGAGTCGCCCACCGCAGTCGTTCGGTCTTTTGCTTTTAACATCCGAAAGCTTTTTTCATCGCTTTATTCCGTCGCACTGACTCTAATTGGCAACAAGARCAGTTTATATTAACGTTCAAAAYAATTGTTAATTGAAAAATTCAAATATATTACCATTTTTCCATTCGGTACTTTTTTCGGYACTCAAATTTTGTTCGGTCGGTACCTTCGGTACTCAAATTTTTTCAGTTGGGTAAGGTACCGAAAAAGTACCGGTACCGAATAGTACCGAAAAAATCCAAAAAGGTTCGGTCGGTACCAGGGTTGCAACGGATCAACCGAAATCCGTTATCCGAAATCCGGTGTTTTTTCAAATCCGATATCCGAAATCCGATCCGACAAATTTTGGGTTATCCGATCCGAAATCCGTATCCGACTTTTTTCTCAAGGGCAATCCGATCGAAATCCGTATCCGACTTTTTTCCCAATAACATGCTTTATCCTCAGACTTGGGTAATTCAATTCTTTAAACAAATTGAAAAAATTGTTTGATWTAATTTAACACTTTAACTTGTTATGCTTTAATTATTTATTTTTTCGTTTATAATGGTTTTTATTATTTTTATTTATGATGAGGTTAAATTAGCGTTGTTTATTTGCCAGCCCTTAAATGCCAAAGACAATGAGCATTTGATTTTTTTTATTTATTTCAAGGACAATTCATGTGGATTGACAAAGTATATGATAAATGCTTGCAATTCTGGCGTTGGTTCCATCATTAAGAATAGAATGCATTTCTTTTTTTAAAAGTTGTATGTTTTCATATTTACTGATTTTCTTCTAATTTTAACAAGAGTAATAGAAGGATAGAATTTAATTTATAAGCATATTTATTTTAAATACAAATCAACCGAAATGACCTTTTCCTTCAAGGTATTCCACTTTTGCTTGGTTGACAAAAAATGTTTTTAAATTGAGTTTATTCAATGTACAGGTAAACAACTGTCTCTTATACACATCTAGATGTGTATAAGAGACAGATGTACAGGTAAACAATATTCATTTTTTGCCATTTAATTCTAATTTATTCAATATTATTTCGATTTTATTAACATTTTTACAATCGGCCTTTTTTGTCATATTTTTATTTGGTTCATAGTTTTTAGTATTTTTATTTTAAATATTAAATTTATTAATTCATGGAATTTAAACATTGTAGATTGTTAAAACTTTAGTTATTTTATAAATGCTCAGGGGCAATTGCCAAATGCAGAAGCGCTCAAACACGCTCCGACATCGTCATACATCACTAATAATAAGAGTGGTTATTTAAATATATRACAAATTTATTGTAATAAAAACGAGTAAATTACCATTTTAAAGGGCTGAAAATTAAGTTTTAGGGTTTGGAGCACTAAAAGTTTTTTTATAATTTTGAGCCTTTCGCTGGTTTTTTGTTGTAGCTGATCAGCGAATTAGGGGTAATAAGTATTATTCACAATTGTTTTTCTATTGTAAGAAGTCAATCAATCTAAACTGAATTTTGAATTATCTTTTTCGTTATTAATATTATTTTAATTTAAGATTTTTTAATGATTGATGGCTATTCGACTAATTTTCTTCTGTTTCGGAGAGCGCAACACAAAAATCTAACAATATGTACATAAAGATGAGTAGAAAAAAACTTTTAAATTAAAAAAATTTGTGTAAACCAAAAAAAACTTGGATTGTTTCCATCAATTTTTAAAAGCGGAACACCTCACACTGTAATTCCAACTGTAAATGACGCGACATCGTTTTATTTCTAGTCATTTTCATTGGAAACGCCGTTATTCGCCATAACAARGATTCAAATTTATACAGCGAATTTTAATTTTTTCAAAGTTTGCAATTAATTCATTTATAATTTACATCGGCGCTTTATTTTTTGACTTTTATTTGTTTTTACAAATTAGTTGTGTTTAATTTTTTTCATATTAATACTTGTCGCTAGGGCTGCGTTTTGAGTAAGAAAAATTTTAAAATAGTATACCTAACTAAATAATTGAAAAAACAGCACTCGTAAGCGAAGCTTAATAACTTGTTTTTTACATGATAAATTTCTAGAAAAATTAATATATTTTCAAAATTTCATAAAAATTTTAGGGATCTTAACAAGAAAATGAAAAAAAAATATTCCTATCTTTTTTGAATTCTTTTATAAAAAATTTACAAATACGCCCAAATAGTGGCGAAAATAGTTACGAAAAGCCATTGCCTAAAATAGTATCGCCATAGTGGCAAATACTCAAAATAGTTTTTTTAGGTTAGGATAGGTGAGGTAAAACGACGAAATTTCCGACAAAAAACATGTTTTTCGTTCATAACTCATCAAAACAAAGCAGCAGAAAATATAGGCAAATAACTAAAATTGTAGTCCTACTTATCGCTATTTAATTTTAATTTTAATTGTAAATTGTATTGACATTTAAGCAGGTTTCTAATTTTTTAATAATTAAGAATTCGTGCATTTTTCTAACATATATTTGTTAACGCATAAGGAATTTTGTTTTAAAAAATATGTCAAAATTTGCGTTTACTTTTGATGCATTTCATTTGTGTCTCTTGGTTAATTAATTTTCTTTTAATTTTTTGCATAAAAATTTATGTTTGGAGATAAAATTGCATAAATTATTTTTTAAATTTTGAAAATTGTCGATGTAAATAATTTATTATATAGTATTTAAGACATAATATTTAACTTGATTTATGTCTTTTCTGAACATATACATTTTATTGGATGTTTATGCTAATATAAGGACAATACATAAAAAATGTTATTCATTTCCATTGTCATAAACTTATCATCACGCACATTAATTTACATTAATTGAAGCCTATTAAATTGTTTTTTATTGATATTTTAGGTTTTAATATTAGAATAATATTTTCAGATGTGAAACAAATATATATTATCAGATTTAAAAATTCCAGCCCTACTTATAAAGTATGTATTGTTTATAATATATTTTCAATTTTTTCTTAAATTTTTGATTAATTACTTTCCGATTTAAATGTTATATACAGAGAAGTCTTTGATTAAGCTTATGTCTTTAATTWTTTTTTTTAAAAGTTAGATAATTAGTTTTAAATGTCGCGCAACAGGATCCAGCTGCTGCCATAGATAGCGCACGTGCTTCTGCACACCTTTTTTGCAAAGGTGATCCGCATCATTGGTAACACTTGTGACTTTTGCATTTTATTGGTTTTTGCGCCGATCGATTTAAATACATTGGGAAAGATATATAGACTTGATATTTCCTTTTGATTTAACCTCGGACTTTTAAAAGCTCATTTACTTAACGCTCTTTAATTTTAATTAAAATATTGGAATAATCATTATTTGAAAAATTATATTTATATATTTTTTCATTTTGCACAATAATATATCTGACTTAACATTAATTTTTTTTATAATAAAGTTGCCGTAAACTTTTTTTATATTATAACAATTTCGGTAGTTAAAATCACGCACATTAAGTAATGTTTATTTACATTAATTGAAGCTTATTGAATTAATTTTTTTGTTGTTGATATTTTAGCTGAATATTTATCTGACGGTTTTATAATTATTTATTATTTATCAAAATATTTGTTTGTTAATATAACCATTTTCTTTATAATTCTCTCGCAACTTCAATCCGAGCACAAAAGGTCCACAAAATGCGAAGAGAATATTTTAAACAAAATTTTTGACTACTAAGCTTGAATTTTGCTAACATTAATATTTTTTTAGTATATATTCAATGCTTATTCATTATTTCAATTATTTTTGTTTTCTGTTTGCTAAAATGTTCCATTAGCTTTATTTAAACGTGGAAAGTATTTATTCTCGCTTAAAGTTAGGACGGCCAAATTTCTGCGTTTGGTGACTGCGAATTTAGGACTCTCATGTGGCGAGATTCAGCGGAAACAAAAAACGTGGAAAAAAAATCAATGAGACGAAAATTACAAACCATTTAACAAAAATAAAGTGGTTATGGTAAAGAAATAAAATTTGAGGGTCCTTTGATTCATAAAATTTGCTCATATGTCCTTGGATGGCTCATCTTTGAATTCGTAAAAATTTTTGCATTTTTGCTTTAAATCATTATTAACGATTTTTAGTGTACAATGATGGGTATTCCAAGCATTGCAGGGCAATGTTCCTCGTGTGGACTCACGCAATTTGTTAGTTTAGATCGCGCGTTCATCTGTTTCAATCAAGCAATTGGTTTGTTTATAATTTTATTTGTTAACTAATGGAACATTTATTTTTTTTAAGTTTTTAAAAAAAAGGAATCTTTCTTTTTCATGTAGTCTTTAGTGATCATTAAAATAAATTATTTAGTTTATGGATTTATTTTAGTAGTTATTTGTATTTGAAATATGGTGTCATTTCATATGATTTTCAAATTTTGTTTGCAGAATATTGATTTAATATTTAATAATTTTCACTTCTTAGATCAGTTCTTTTATTTTTTAGATTTTCGTTTCCAATTTTTTTAGAATTTTATTTACTAACTCATAAATTTGCGGACCACCCATCCCATCCTCAACGCTTCTCACCAGTCCATTGGCGTTGGGATAGAGCGCGGCCAGCTTTACGCCGGTTTTTGTCCAGTGTTCAAACGCTTTATAACTATTAATGTTATTTGTTTTTCGTTTAGTACTTTTAAAAAGCCTATCAATATCAGTGGAAATTTAAGCGAATTGCGGCAAGTATAAATATATTCAATAATATTCCTATAATGAATTTTTTTAATATTTAATTTTTTGACTTTATGTAAGATGATTAATTGTTAATTTTTTACCAATTGAAATAATTCTTTCTCTCAAATAATGTTTTTTTTGAATTGTTTAAGATTTAGTTATTTTGATAAACTTAGTAATGTTATTCAAAGTGTTGAATATGATTCACTTTTAACGAGTTATATTAATAACTTATCAAAATTTATTCTCWTTAAAATTGAACTATTGTGTTTTAAGTTTTTTTTAATAAATTTTCATGCCGAATGGTGAAGTTTTATTGAGTTTTTAAATACTTAAAATTCTTGGCAAAAATTTTTCAGTGATCTCAGCTTCTTTATATGTCACTATTTATTTTAAATTTGAATCCTCCAGAGGAAACCAGTCGCATGTTCTTCGTCAGAGGTATCGTCCTCCTCTGGCACGTTTGGCTTTTCAATGACACACCGACAATGCTTACCTATATCAATTGCGGCTAAAATTTTTAATTTTTTTTAAATTTTACGCTCAATGTTTAATCATCATTTTTTTTATTTGATTTTATTATAGATAAATTTAAGAACTTAAATTGAATGATTTCAAAATAGTGATATTTAATTTTTGCTATTTATTTATAATCTTTACATACTAACATTTGAATATACAAGCACATTATTATGTTTTAACTATTTTTTATATAATTCTTATGCAGAATTATTAGTTTTATCGCGTTTTTTGAATAATTTTGTATTTCACTGACGTTTTACAATAATCCTATAGGCTTTTGAGTTGATGCTTTGATGATTTGCTTATTTATTTAGTATTTGAAGTAATTTATTTAATTTATGAAATTTTTTAGCAGTTTATTTGTATTTGAAATAATTTGGTATCACTGATTTAGAGGGCAATGGGAGGGAGCAATCCCATTCATTTTTTGTGAAATTTACTTTTTAAGTCGAGAGGTTGGTTTTTGGTGGTTCGGGAACCTAGAATTTAAACCATAAAAAAACCGGTTAGGATTCACTCGATTTTTTATAAAATCGATTTTCGAAAATGTTTATTTATGTCGAAAGGCCGTTTTCTGGATTGGGGCGTGAAATCATGGCATAAGTAGTGAAACGATTATTTAAGTACAAATACTTTCKAAAAATTGTTAAAACCTAAGAAACCGGGTCCGATTTGGTCGGAAAGAAGATCCAGGATTCGATTGTCAGATAACCCGTCAACCTTCTTCAAGTTAAAAAAGGCTTATTTTACAAAAAAATGGTGGGTAAACCGAATGTTATTAAAATAAATAGATCATATACATATAACTTCCTTAAAAGAATTGAAGGAAAATGAACGGCACCAAACTGTGCATGTGCACCAAAAAAGGGTGAATAAATGAACGAATGGGATGGCGCTCGGCATCATATTCTATTGATTGTCGCACTCTCGAATCAGAGAATGAGTGGGAAATAGAGTAGCAGACATATTCCTCTCTCTCTTTTTTCTTTCTCTATTCGGCATTCTATACTCTCTCTCTACTTTCTTTCTCTATTCAGCATTCTAGACTTGTTCCGTGAGCAGGACGCGACCGGCGGAGGAGKGGGCGGTTGACCACCCCAACCCGCAGGCTACCTGCCATCCGTGCTTTATGAAGAATGCCAATTGACCTTTAGCCGCATCATTTTCCATCAATGATAAAGCATTTATTTATATCAAAATTAAATGCAAGTTACACATTTGACCTCGCCGCGATAAATGAGAAAATTAAACGGTATGATTTTGTGAATTCCGAACCCGAATTCATTCGACAAGATACCCCATTCCCATATTTGGTCCGTTCTATTTCGTTTTTTGAAAATACGGACAACTAAGGGTAAGAATATTTTAAAGTATAATTTTGAAGGAAAAAAGGTCAGAAGGCCGATCGGGGCCAATCGTGCTCGCCAATCGCGTCTCATGACAAAAAAGGCTGACTTTGTAAGTCTCACCCACAAAAAATGTTTTCTAGATTTTAATCCTTACAAATTAGCCGAGCTGCTGTTATTGCTGATTAAAAACTTTTACCAACTACCCGCCTGGGCCTGCGAAAGCGGTGTCCTGTGCAATTTTTGGACAGCCTTTCGGGGCTTAAAAGTGTTATGGTGTTGATCTGTCTCTTATACACATCTAGATGTGTATAAGAGACAGGCCTAGCGGTGTCCTGTGCAATTTTTGGACAGCCTTTCGGGGCTTAAAAGTGTTATGGTGTTGATAGGTGATGATTAGGTTAGAATTAACCCGCTTGGATGCAATATTTTATCGTTTTCTTCTAGCACATACGCTTTGCTCATTAAATTTTAACAAAAGTTGCCAATTTTTGTAAAAATTTTCACGGCGGCGCCTTTAGTCACCGCCGGACATCCTCCTTCTTACACGTAAATCAATTTTTTTTTRAAAATGTTTCCGAAATTTTAACGGAAAATGCCCAAAAACTAAAACAGGAAATCGATTTGACAATGATGTTGAAGATCAAGAAGATCAACAATTGCCGTAAAATTAAAATTTTTTAGTGTTTTGATAAAAGAAAAATTTATCAATTGAAAAGTCCCGGTATTTCTGGTCCCAGCAAGTCCGGTGCCGGTTTTCCCAAAAGTCCCGGTCCAGTGCTACCCTATTTGGGAGTAATTAATGGCGCTGGTACGAATACAATAATCAATCTATATTTGACAACATAAAACTTAYTTTGGTATTTTCGCGTCTAAATAGGCTCGAACCTTAGATTCATATTAATATTTTATGTTATCATTTTCGCTTTTTTTGAATTAGATTTTAGCAGAAATTTTATCTATTCAATTTTAATAGCGAAAATAAATTTGGAGTTGCCAAATTTTGTCAATTTATTGAGAGCCGAATTCGTTTGCGATTTATGACATTGATAAACGAAGAGKAAATAKTGAATCCCAATTTATCAAATCGTTTATTTCTGAAATAAAAAGTAAAAAATTAATTTAATGATCAAATCGTTTGATTTTCTGCAATAAAAAGCAAAAAATTAATTAATGATYGATCGTTGATTTTCTGAAATAAATAGGGATTATTCATAATCAAATCGTTTRATGATTTTCTCTTTAATAAAAGGCTTAATATTTTAATTATAAATTAAAAATTTTATAATTTTACATTTTCTTTGAGTTTCACTTTATTTCGTTTTTTCTGTTTATCAAAATAGAATGAAAAATGCATTTGTGTATAAATTAGATTTTAAAAAGTATAATTTTTTTTGGTAAAATTGTAGTTTATGGGGGTGTGACCGAATTTGACWTTTTATAGCTCAATCGAAAGAGCTCGCTGAGCTGAGCATGAATATGCAAAAATTAATCGGGGGCAAGCACTTTGAAGCAAGTTATGAGCCCAGGACTGAAGTGTCTTTTGACTGGGGACTCAGTTGTCCACTGATTAAAAAATGGGAAAAATAACTCATATTGGCTTTCAAAATTAGGAATTAATTGAC
>MEIZ01000010.1:821807-837949 GCA_001723225.1 Globodera ellingtonae | reverse complement strand
CGCATTCTTTTTTGAATTTTCGCTTTAAAAATGTCCAAAATGTAACAATATTTGCGCATCATTTTTATCAAAATTCTGATTTTGAACTAAAAATGCTTGAAAATTAACAAATTTGGCCAACTGTCTAAAGATTATTTAAAATTTAAACAAATTCTTCAAAAAGCTCCAGAAAACTCAAATAAAGGACAAAAAAGGACGTGTACCCTAAATAAAGTACAAATCTTTAAAAAAGGACATTTAAAATTTTAAAGATTGGGGTACCTCAAAAAAGGACAAATCTTTAAAAAAAGGACATTTAAAATTTTAAAGATTGGGGTACCTCAAAAAAGGACAAATCTTTAAAAAAAGGACAGATACGATCCCTGTATAAAATTATACACATTTTCCCTTATAACTCGAGACCTATAAGTTTGTTTTCTAGGGATGGTGAAAGTTTGAGAAGAATCGTCCAAGGAAAAAAAAAGTTTTCCAGAGCGAGTGCGCGATGGTCAAAATATTTGCTAAAAAAGGTGAGAGAGAACGCCAAAGAAGAAATCCCGCATTTTAAATTTGCGGGATCCCGCGCGGGATTGCGGGATTTTTTAATTTTACCAAAAAAATCAAAACTCCTTTCAAACTGGACCGAATTGTTAAATTTGTATCATTTGAAGCTCTTATTTATCCAAGACTATTTGTAACTAGGGCCGGGACTGGGATTTTTGGGAAAAACCGGGATTGGGATTAACCGAGATTGACAATGGGGGGATTTTTTTTTGTAATGGTCAAGGGTGAACCAAATTTTTTTGTTTATTATTCAAAAATGTCTTCCTCATTGTCTTCAACTTCGATTCCTCAGCATCAAAATCAAATTTTTTGAGAATTCTGGCTTCACTTCTGCTGCTGGGGCTGAGGAAGGGGTCGGCGGTGCCGATAGGCGCCGCCGGGGAAAATTTTTGGAATTTTTACTCAATTTGTTAAGAGATTTGCAACAAATACGGCTATTTTTGAATTTTTGACTCCATTTATTTACCAATTTTATAGGTAAAATAAAGGTCCCCTATGGTTTTGTAAGTTCGTCCAACCAAAAAATGAAAATTCCAAAAAGTTGTAAAAAGCGGACCAAAAACTTTTTAAAAATCATTAAAATTTAAAAAATTGTTTCCTCCACACAAATACTCATCAAACGACATTAAAACAATCTGAACAGTCGGGGGTTGAAGATCCACCCTCAACACTTCCGAGCTACACCACTCACCACTACACCAGAAGATATTTGTACTTTTTATTAAAAATTCTATTCTTATGATACTGAATAAACTAGCATTATTCACTAACAATTTTCAATCCCGCAAATCCCGCACCTAAATTGCGGATCCCGCTGCGGGATTGCAATTCAAAATCGCGTGCGGGATCGGATTTGCGGGATTCTCAAAATATGGCTATAAAATATGGATGAAAAATTGTAAAATATGGACCAAATATGGAGAAAAAATTTTTCAAATATAGCAAAAAATGTGCAATATTTTCCTAATAGAAGTAATAAGAGAAATAAAAATGTTTATATGCAAATTAACGGCGTTTCAGAAATTTTTTTGAAAATAAGCAGAATTTTAAAAATTTCATTTTTTGGTGCCTTGCATTTTTTGAAAATTTTTAAAAGTCGATCCTTACTATTAGGGATGTATTTTTCGTTGTTATTGCATTTTTGTTAAGGAATTTTGAAAAATGGCGACATATGGATACAAATCGCGAAATATGGAAAAATATGGAAAATATGGATTATAAAATGGGCTCTAGAAGGGCCAAACAAAGCTAAAAACATCCATTTATGGCAGGGCTCCCATTCGTCCTTGGATGCCAAGGACAGTCCTTGGAAATGGACCCTCGGTCTTGGAAAATTAAAAATGTCCTTATTTCCAAGAATGTCCTTGGAAATTGAAGATTTGGCTGGAAGTTAAAATATTTGTAATTTTAACAGAAAAAATCATTAGGTTTGGAGAACATTTTTTGGGGTTCCCGAATGGGAAAAACAAATAACAATTTTGTCAAACGTAGTAGAAGGGGAAATGTCCAATTTACTAGGTATATTTTCCATCAATTTTCTTAACAAACATTGTTGAAATTTCCAAAAAATTTTTTACGGCGGCGTACTCTCATAAAATTGGTTGCAATTCACTTAACAAATTGAGTCAAAAATTCAAAATTTTCTCGGCGGCGCCTATCGGCACCGCCGACCCCCCCCCCCACCTTTTTCCACCAAAACTTTTGAAAAACCATGCGCAAAAAAATAGATATAAAGAGCACCGATTATTAGGCGGAAACAAGAAATTGTTAGGAAAATTCATTCGGGCGAGAAATATAAGTCATTTGAACCGGAATAAAGCGTTTTTGTTTTGATAAAATATAAATTTTGAGCGTCCTTGAATTTCGCCAAATTTTTCTGTTATGTCCTTGGAAATCAACATGTCTGTCCTTGGAAATTGTCTTTACCCGATGGGAGCCCTGATTTATGGTATTTATACGCTGTTCCGAGTACGCAAAAAAATATAGATTTCCATATAATTTGTGGCCCTATAACGGATAATTTGCTATTGTACCGGATTAAACTTTTCTACTAGGGTTGGACAAGACCGGATATTATCCGGGTCCCCCGGATAGCGGTTCCACCGGTTCCTCGACACCCGGATACCGGTACCGGATAGTAATTTACAGCCGGATATCCGTCCGGATACCGGATAATTTTCAATTTTGAAATAATAATTAAAATTTTATAAAAAATCAAATTTCTCGCAATTTTTGCCAAAAAGTAAATAAACGCATAAAATAAAATGACTAAAATCAAATTCAATCAAGTTGGATAGTTAATTTCATTTGTCCCTTAAAAAAAATTTTTGACCCGATGCGGTATTTTCTCCAATGTGAGTTGGCACCTCTGTGGATACGGCGGGAGTCGGCGGTGCCGATAGGCGCCGCCGAGAAACTTTTTGGAATTTTTGACTCAATTTGTTAAAAGAATTTGCAACCAAACTTTTAAAAATATTGCAATTTTTTGAAACTTTTTAGGAACGGGAGGGGTCGGTGGTTTCAATTTAGACAAACTCGAAATTAGCGCAATATATAATTTTAAAGAAAATTTGAGCAATTTTTGTTGAGAAAGCCAATTGTTTTGTAAAAAAAACAAATTATAGAAGCCCGTATCTCTATTTAATTTTAATAGGAAATGGCAAATTGTCGCGCAAAATTCAAAAATTTTACTAACGCTAACAACATCAAAAAAAAATTCTCTCCGAAAAGATACCACCATTAGGGGTGCTTAACCCGCCCGGATCCAACCCCCGGATACCGGGTATCCCGGATCCTGGACACCCGGATACCGGTCCCGGATAATTTGACCAAAACACCCGGATACCGGTCCCGGTTCCGGTTCCGGATACCCGTTCTTGTCCAACCCTATTTTCTAGTTACCTATATTACCCCCAGCCAAAAGGAAGTACAGTTGGCAGGGATCGGATTTTTGGGAAAACCCGGGATTGACCGGGACTGTGAAAACCTGCGATGACCAGCATCTCGAACCGGGGCGGGATTTTAACTTTTCGAAACCCGGGATCGGGATTAAAAATCGGGATAATCCCGACCGATCCCTGCCAACTCTAAAAGGAAGTATCGAAATTAATGGCTGAGACGGAGTTGGCCCAGACGGAGTTGGCCCCAAGACGGAGTTGGCCCGCTTCGCCAAAATGTAACAATATTTGCGAATTATTTTTATCAAAAATTCTGATTATGTACTAATTTTCAGGATAATTCGTAATTTTTACCGAATGTCGAGAAATTGTCGGTGGAGAGAAATAGGATTAAAAACCTCTCATTTATGCAAAAAAAATAAAAATTTACTGCATTTTTGAACATTTTGTAAAGTGTCCTTTTTCGGACCCCAAAATCTTTTTTAACCCTGCTTTAAATAGTCTTGATAGTTCTATAATTTTTTCATTGTAAAACCTTTCTTGTTTTGTTTTTTAAAATTTCGTATTATTCATTTTTGTGATAAAAATCAAAAAAGCCGAATCTTAAAGAACTGTTTCTAAAAAATAAAGAACTATGAAATAGTTCCTATAAAATTGCTAAAAACATTCGAGTTGAGCTAAAAACATGATTTTCGCAGAGCAGGGGACTTTCAGGGAAAAATAGTCAGGAACTCAAACAAATAAATTATTGATAAAAATAATTTATAAAAAATTAACTCTACTAGAAACGCGCAAAAAAGTTTTTTCAGGATCATAAAAATGTTGCTTATTTTTTAATTAGAAAAATAGATTTTTCACACTTGTTTTAAGCCTCTAGTCAGCCATGCTAATGAAAGAAACAAAAATACAAAACATAGTTAAACTCGCGATGACCCTTCAAATGTTTACGAAATTTCGAGTGCATTATGTGAACATTTCAGTAAACGATCATAAATCACTGACAATGAATTTGTACTCCTCCCCACTGATCAATCCATCGCCGTCCGTGTCGACATCTTCGGCTACAGCATGAATATGTTGTCGAAGTTCGTTCAGTGTCAGGCGTTCGTCGTGGTTTCTGTCAATTTCGGCGAATCCCTCCCCGGGCAGCATGAGAAAGCCTTTCGAGCGCAACACATTTTGAGTGTCATCATAGGTAAGCCCTTCCTCCTTGCCCCGGAACAACTTCACATATGGCACTTTCACAATTTTCAACATAACCAACTCCATCTCGTTTACACTCACAAAGCCGTTATTGTCAATGTCCATCAACTTTAAAAAGTATGTTTTAGAATTTAAACACACAAAATGTAAGTAATTACTAATTATTATGTACAAGTACCTCAAAAAGGTGGGCTTTTATTTGGTCGTCGGAAACAGCGGAGACCATAGCAGAAAATGTAGCAAAAATGAACAATGATGATGGTGCTAACCATTTGAGCATATTGTTAAATGCTACAAATTGCCACTATTCCAAAATTTTATTTTAAATTACAATAAAAACATTTTGGATTAGTTGAATGAATAAAAAATGGTTCAAAAAATGCGCATTATTAACCTTCCGTTGTATTCCCATCAAAGAAATTAAAATGCTTTTTAAATTTTATTCTGGCATGCCCTTTTCCCACTGATTCACGTTGTGTCATTTTATGTTAGTGTTGAAATCCGTGTTATTTTCGTGATGATTGTGCGAAATCGATTATAAAAGCAGAGGGAAAAACCCTTAAATAGATTTGCAATTTTATAAGAAAGAATATTGATAAGAATTTATTTATACATATCAAGCAAACCCTACAAAACAGCCAWTTTTAACAATTAATTATCTTAACGAAAAGATTCAGCCGATCAAATGCAAATATTGTCACTCATCGATAGGAAAAATCGCTTAAAGACTGAAGGGACCCGAGATGGCGCCATGAGAAAAACTAATACGAGTGAACATTGAAGAGATACCCGGCATTTAAATCGTTGTAATCGGATTTTAGGCTCTTGTTATTGGATCGTAACTTCCCTTAACTTTCATCCTCTGTTTGAATCAAAAATGGTTAAGATGTGACGTGACATAAAATCCCTCTTAGGAATGTCACAAAGCTTGAAAAAATATCAAATCTCACGGACCGAACCTGTCTGGAATTGTGAACCAAAAGAGAATTGATTCAATTTTATTAACAATAAAAAAAATCTTAAGGGCAACACTTGTTGTGTCCCGCGTTTCAACTTTTAAGGATACATTTAAGCACCGCCCGTTCGGTTCAGATCCTCGAAGAATTCCTAGAAACCGACAACCCTACCGGTTACCGTTTTATTTTATGCAAAACCTTCGGGAAAATAAACTATTTATCGAAAATTCAACCGCTTCAAAACTAAATTCAGTTGTTGTTTTATATTACAAATTCGTAATCACTTCAACAATAACCTTTTCTTCAAACGATTTTGACTAATAGGGTCCCCCTCCCTATAGCTCAAAATTGAACCGGTTTAAAAACCGCTAAACGCAATATCCGATAAGTGTTTTGCACAAATTTATCGATGTAAAAAACGGTAAAAAATTACCAATAGCGACTGCGGTTGGAGTGGTCAACTTAGAGCAGGGGTGCCAACAAAAATTTTTCAAAAGCAGTACATTGGAATCAAATTATCAGATTTTGGGGTCAAAAATCAGTACATTTTAAAAAATGTCTTAAAATACAGTAAATCTTTAATTTTTCGCATGAAATGTGCGTTTTTAACCATATTTCACTCCTCCAACAATTTTTCTCAACAATTCGGGGTTGGAAATTGCAGCTTTTCACATGGATTTTTGAGTTGGTGGGTCCGACGGCGCCGACAGGTGCCGTCGGGAAAAGTTTTTTATTTTATAACGTTTTTTTGTTAAGAAAATTGTGCAACATTTCGAAAACCTTGCCGATTTTCGAGTTTTCAAAATGCATTTTTTTTTGCGAATCTGCTTTACTTTTAGGGGCGTGGTCGGCGGTGCCGATAGGCGCCGCCGAGAAAATTTTTGGATTTTTGACGCAATTTGTTGAGATTTGCAACCAAAATTTTAAAAATATGGTAATTTTTTGAACGTTTTTTAAGAAGAGAAGGGGTCCGGCGGTGCCGATAGGCGCCGCCGGGTAAATTTTTGGAATTCGACTCAATTTGTTAACAAAATTGGTCCAAAAATGCGAACAGTACGCCAAGCTAAAATCAGTACATTTCTGACAAATCAGTACATTTTTAATTTGTCAGATTCTGCCTTCTAATATCAGTACATTTCTGATAAATAAGTAAAAATGGCACCCCTGACTTAGAGAAAGAAAAAAGAGAGAGAGAGAAATGTCTGCTTCTCTTCCCACACTTTTCTTTTTCTCTGATGCGATATGAGTCTGCGCTCTAATTTGTTTTTTGATTTGAGTTATATGATTTTAAAATGCGCATTTGATTATATGTATGAATAGGTGGTACCAATTTCAAATTAAATTTACTAATGAATAAATTAAATGAAAATATTAAAGCATGTAATAAATAGGGCCCGCAAAAATATGGATATAAAATCTCGTGAAATATGGCCATAAAATATGGACATAAATTTTCAAAATATGGACAAAACACCAAAATATGGACATAAAAATTGAAAATATGGACTTAAAGTTTTCCAAATTAATATAAAATTTCCCAAATTTCTTCAAAGTCATTCAACACTGGTTAAAATTGCTGATGAGATACATTTCCAAATTTTCAAGTGTTTTGGAGACTTTTTTAGACTTTTGTGACTATTTTGGCATTTTTAACGACTTTTTTAGACATTTGTGACTATTTTGGCATTTTTAACGACTTTTTTAGACATTGTGACTATTTTGGCATTTTTGACGATTTTTTTGAACTTTTGTGATTATTTTGCGCTTTTTTCAAAAAATTTCTTAAAAAATGAAATAAAATCAAAATTTTTCTTGCCAAGATCACAAATTTTTTGCAAAATGCCAAAATATGCACATTTTTTGGCTTAAAATGTGAAATATGGATGAAAAATATGGACATAAATGGAAAATATGGACGAAATATGGAAATATGGACGCGAAATATGGAAAAATATGGATATAAAAATCGGTCCTAGAAGCTTCAAATCAAGCTAAAAATGTGTTTTTCGTCAGTGCATCCCCAGTTCGCAAAAAAATATGGATTTCCATGAGTTTGCGGGCCCTAGTAATAAATCTTAAATTTAACATGTAAAAATTGCTGAAAAATCCTATAAATCTAATAACAAACAAATGCCGACAAAAATTACAGAAAATCTTGAATAAGCAAATGTAAAATTGCAACAAATAAACGTTTAAAATTAACGCACTTTAGAAAAAATTGGAATCAAATTCATTAAATTAAGCGATGATTATGTTTGTATTAATTTAAAGCAAATGAATTTTTTTTTACGAAAATAAAAAGCAACGCCGAATACGGCTTTAACGCCACACACAAAGACATCCTCTGCGCGATACAACAGCTATCTATCTGCATAATTTAATGAATGAGGCAAAACAAAACTTTAATTACCTCTATAAAAATATTGCATCATTTTTAAATAAAAAGAAAATAGTTATATTGAATAAAAAGTCGCTCCAACTCAAACTTTAATTAAATATGTTAGTTTTAAATAATCGTTTATTTGAATTTAAAATAAGATAGGTTATCTCAGAAAAATCATGTTATACTAAATTATTTCTAATACAAAGGTTAAATACATTTGTTAAATTAAATGATACTTCTAATACCATGCAAAACAATACAATTAGCACTTTTTTCGATTTGGAAAAATATTTTTGATAAAATTTCTAGTGGACAAATTCACTAAGTGTTTCAAAAATTTATAACTTTTCTTAATGAAGAGTATTTTTCGRAAAGTGCCAAAATATGTATAGAAACATTTAATTGTCCAATTAATGTTGGGACTTAATCGTTTTGCTCATATGGTGTTGATATTGTCAGATTCGTAATCAGCACTAAATTACCCCTAAAAAAGTGTTTTTTATACAGTTCGGTTAGGGGGCACCATATTCAAAAAGTGAGATTGGTTACTTTTACGGCACCACACTGAATTATGGCATTAAAGTGGCGGTACTTAAACAGATACAATCGTATCAAACCATGATTTTGGGTTTGCTTAGATTTATTCTGGTGTACGGAAAATTGGTTACCCGAAAAAGCCTAAAATGTTGCAATTAGTACCATTCGAATGATCTCGTCGAGTTGATAACATTACATAAGAAAGCTAAGCGTTTAGAGGAGTTGTTTTGAAAAAAAAGAGTTGAACGAGACTCAAATATCCTGCACTATTTTTTTCATGTTCCCAATTTTCGGCACTCATTCTTGTTTTGTTTCCATTCAGCACAGTGATCACTAGGGCCCGGATTTATATGTGCTAAAAACSCCAAAATATGTATGTTTTTAGGTGCTAAAAAATGCCAAAATATGTGCTAAAAATCCCAAAAAATGCCAAAATATGTGCTAAAATATGTGCCAAAAATGGCCAAAATCTAGTGAGTTTATGCATAAAAACCTTCAAAATTCATCTATCTTTATTATTTTGCTCCTACAGTTGTAAATATAMTATTTTTCACATGTTTTAAAAATTTTATAAAAAATATCAAAAGTAAAAAATTTTAGGGAAAATGTCGATCTTTGTGGGTGGATTTTTGGTCCAAGAAAAAGTCAATTTTTACGGGTGCATTTTTGAAAATTTTTAAAAAGTCTATTTCTTAGGGGTGTATTTTTCGTTTTTATTGCATTTTTGTTAAGGAATTTTTGAAAAATGGCGAAATATGTGCTAAAACTCTGAAAAAGCTTAAAATATGTCAGTAAAAATCTGTTTTGATATGTGCTAAAAAGTCGCCCTAATTCAAAAATTTTCAAAACAAATACGATTTTTGGGCTTCTCTCATGGTAAGGAATCCACGAAAAAAATATGTTATAACATAAAAATCCGCGCCCTAGTGATCACGCAACACGATTATTATATAAAAAAATTATTGTTTCAATGATAAGAAATGTRATAATAATAATTTTATTAAAATTAAATTTATTTTTAGTCAATATCAAAATGGTTATATAAAAAAATGGCTTCAAAAATTAATTTGGTTTATCCATGCTTGTTTTGTCAACGATTGTCTTCGCATATTGAATTCGAATTTGTCGCCAGGCTTCGGCGATCTCATCGCATTGTTTGTCTGGCAAATTGTTTAATATTGTAAACAATTTTTTGATTTTGTCCACAGCCACAAGATAAGGATTTGTGATGATCAAATTCAAATTCCTATTGTTAAGCGATTAGACAAGAAATCTATAAAACATTATACGTGTCAATTTCAGCTGTTTTTGGGCTATATTCAGCAATTTTTTGTTGTCGGAATCTTTTGAATAATGGAATTGTCTCATTTGAGGCGGCATCATATTCCGTATATTTTGACTAAACATTAAAAATAGAATAAAATGTATTCATATTTGTATATTAAATTAAATCATTTGAAATAAAAACAATTTCTTTCATCACCCTAATCAGTGCAGGTTGCGAATTAATCCACCTTCGAAATTTGTTCAAAATTTGATCATCGCGTTGCGAGGCCAATGTTTCCAGCAAAGTTTTAAATTCATAGAATTTGTTCACTGGCGATCCCAGCAGGAATTTTGGTACGTACAAATTGTTAAGGCCCATTTCCGTCTCGAAAAGATGCATTTGCACTAACGAAATTGGTGTGGGAGCATCGGGAAAGAAGAACAGTGGTGCGGTCCGTGGAGGCACGCATTGTATGGAAAATTGGTAAAAATTCAGAAGCAAAAGGCACAAAAAGGTTGATGAAAATAGAATTTGCATTTTAAAAATATATCTAAATATGGCATCATTTAGCACAAACATTTTATAAGCCTAATACATATATTTAAACATAATAAAATTTCAAAAAATTGTCTTTTTTATAAGAAAAGTTTTGGATGAAATTGACTTAATTTTATCACGCGGAAAAGAACTCGGCGGAGTTTAACACCGAAATCTAATCAAAATATATATATGGCAAAAAGTCAATTAGGAAGTAAGAGCTCTAAATGTTTCAATAATATTTTTAAGTTTTCGTTTACTCAAATACATTTCATTTATAGAAGACGACGTCTCAATTATTTTGAAAAAAATATAAAAATTATTTTGTCCTTTTAATTTAATGGAGATGCGCTGTGTTTGATAAATTAATTGAATGATTGGAAGAAGAAACCATACAAATCGTGATTTGTTTTCTCTTTCGATGTTAAATAAATAGAAAAAGAGTCACCGATCGGCAAACAACAATTTTGTTTAAGTGATCATTTATCGCTAATAAATCATTTAAATTCCTGCTCAATTAAGATTTTGAATTGATTTGAGTTTGCCCATGTTGGCATTTTTGGCTTTTGGCATTTTTGGCTTTTGTGCCTATTTCGGCACTTTTTGAAAAAAAAATTTTAGGATGAATGCTAATAAATCGCCCCCCTAAAAATCGCTTTTCAATTACCAAATTTTCTCCAAAAAATTGATTTTAGCAAATGTACTTCAGTGACGATTTTAGTTTCCAAAAAACACCCCTAAAATTTTTCAAAATGCCCTTTTGAAAATTGGCTTTTTTCTGTACAAAAAACTCACTTTTTGATGAAATAACATTTTAATATTTGGTGTTCAACTACGAATCGCAAAATTGATTTGTTAAATTTGAATAAAATTTATTGGATTTACCTTAAAAATGAAATGTTTAGTGCCTATTTTGGAATTTTGATGGTGTTAGCGTCGATTTCGGGAGTGGTGCCTGCACCTATTTCGCGTTTTTTAGTGTCTAAAAAGCCAAAACAACAAAAAATAGAAAAAAATAATAATAAAAAAAAAATCGTCAACAAAAAAACTAAACGCTTTTGTCTGTTTAAAATTGCAGCATTCCCCACAAAGGAGACAAAGTGTAATGAGCAAAAGTTTTGCTGGAACCAAAATGTTCATCAGCTGTCAGCAAAATTGCTTTGTTTTGTCGCGTCGTGCGCAAAATTTATCGGGGCAGCCGACGGTCGCACCTAAACCCATTTGGCTGGCCATAACCAATTGGGTAAACCGAATATATAAACAGTACAAAAAGGCTCATAAAATGTCACAACTTCAAACATAAAATCAGTGAGAGATATTAGCATTCTTAATTTACTTCATAATGCTATTTATATAATTTTAATTCCATATTTTAGCAATGAATATTGAGTTGGAAAGCCGTAACAAAGCATACCGCTTTGTGGCCTATGCCGGCGTGTGCTTCTCTGTGGTGGCAGTGATTAGCGTGTGCGTTACGCTGCCCATGGTGTACAACTACGTGCATCATGTGCGACGTAGCATGCAAGAAGAGATCAATTATTGCAAGGTTAAATACATACAATGATTAATCGGATGTTTTTTATTTAAATTTCATGAAATTCTCAATCTTTTTATGTAATGTGATAAATAAAGTTATTAATTTCAACTATTTTGGTAGGGTTCTGCTCGTGACATATGGATGGAAGTGAACCAACTTCGCAACAGTCCAGCCACAACTGCCGGCAACCGTACCGCACGCTCAACTGGTTACGCTAGCGGCGCTGGAAGTGCCGGTGGTGGTGGAGGCGGATACGCATCCAGCAGTGGTGGCGGTGGCGGCGGCAGCGGTGGAGGCGGCAGCGGTGGCGGCGGCAGCGGTGGAGGCGGCGGTGGATATGCTACTGCAGGCGGCACCAGCGGAGGCGATGGCGGTTGCCAGCCTTGCTGCAGTCCTGGACCGCCGGGACCGCCTGGCACTTCYGGACGACCTGGACGTCCCGGGAAGCCGGGCTCAAACGGCATGCCAGGTAGCCCGGGCAAACCGCCAACTCAGCCATGCGAGTCCGTCACTCCGGTTTGATTTTATGCCGACGGCGTCGATAAAATAAATTGAAATTATTAAATTTAGCCTCCATGCAGACCGTGCCCAGGTGGGCCACCTGGACCTCCAGGGCCGCCCGGACAACCTGGCGATGCTGGAGGTCCTGGACAGCCTGGAACGCCGGGTTCCGACTCTGGTGCAGGCACGCCCGGACCCAAAGGGCCACCTGGTCCACCTGGCCAGCCTGGTCAGCCCGGGTCGCCTGGCGAGCCTGGGCAACCAGCACAATCGCAGCCCATTGTACCTGGACCGCCAGGACCTCCGGGTATTTACTAAATAGAAAATGAAATTTAACCAAGTTCAAGGTGATGCCGGACCAAATGGGCCTCCCGGTCCTCCTGGTAATCCTGGCAGTGATGGAGGAGCTGGCCAGCCCGGTCCCAAGGGACCGCCCGGGCCGCCAGGACCACCTGGCAACGACGGTCAGCCCGGCACTTCTGGGCAGCCTGGACAGGCAGGTGGACAAGGCGAGAAAGGCATTTGCCCCAAGTACTGTGCTAACGATGGCGGCGTGTTCTTTGAAGACGGCACACGACGAGCTTAAGAAACAACTGAATGAATACGTGCTTAAATGGACAATATAAAAATGTTAATGAATGAGCGAAAAAATGTATTGGCTTGAATTTGCGCTATTTAACAAAAATTTTCAAAATGAAATTTGAGTAATTTCTTTATAAAGGTTTAATACATTTGATAAAATTGACCGTATTCTTTTTCTTCCAGATTTTTGGATATTATAAAATGCACAACAGAGCTTTTTTTGTGATTAGCAACATTAGGGAAAAGAAAAAGTAATTGTGAAGTGTTTTATTTTGTAAAATTTATAAAATATATTTATATATACTAAGTAGGTATATATATAAATGAAAATAGGCCTATGGTGACACATTTTGCTTAATTTGCTTTAACAAGCACGCATTACTTAGCATGAAATTCTTCTTTTTGATGTTAAAACATAATTACTACTAAAATATTTATCTTATATTTTAATCATATCAGACAGRCGTTTAATTTTTGGTCCAAGAAAAATCATTTTAATGGTGCATATTTGCTTTTATGAATATTTTCGGGTTTTTATTGSCTTTTTCTAAAGAAATTTTTGGAAAAATGCCGAAATTTTTAGGTTTTAGAAAATTATGAAAGGAACTGCAAAGTTTTTCTCTTTCTTTTATTATTTTTTAATTATTTTGTCTGTTCGACACCCTACAAATGGAATTTGACCAACTCTGCCAAAAACGTCCAAATATTTGGTCACTTTATTGATGACATTTTCAAAAGCGATGAGGCGACAAAATTCCTATTTTACATCGCTTTTGTAAAATTTGCGTCAGTCAGAAATTGCCAATTTTCGCTCTTTTATGCAATTTTGACAAAATTAAATAAAAATTATTGAATATTTTGATTTAAATTGTTGATCTTTGGAGTTTTGAAGCGTTGGTTTGAATTTTCAAATAAAAACATTACAGAATTTACAGCGGAACACAAAACTTAATTGTACGCAAAAATAGTGTAAATATAAGTTATAATATTTTTCTTCAAAACTCTCAATTATTTAATTAAAGAAAAAATCAATGATTCAAAGTGTGTTCATGTGAACGGCGCCGGAAATCTGTTCTATTTTGTTTATTTAAGAGTAAAAACAAAAACATTATGTCATAGACTTGAGTGGCCGGAAGGCACTGACTTTTATAGTATTTAAGTAAAATGTTTTCATATAAATTATAATACTAATAATTTTAATATAAAAAACATTTAAATAATTTAGGGTTGAACGACGTCGGGGTTGAGAATTGGGTCGGGGTTTTTCGGGGGTGGGACTGTCGGGTCGGGGCTATCCAAATCGGTCGGTTGGGCTTTTTTAATTTTCAAATTTATTAATAGACCAAATTTTCCTCGTCCCGGTAAAAATCCCTTTGAATTTTTTACGACCACTTTGCGATAAATTTTTGATATACAATTGGAGGGTCCGTCGGGAACATTTTTTTTAGGATTTTTAAGATTTTTTAAGAAAATTTGTCAACTAAATGTTTTTTTAGAATCTGTTTGTTTAGATTTGCAACCAAAATTTGGAAAATTTAAAGCTTTTTAGAATGGGGGGGGGGTCGGGGAAGGGCTGTCCTCAGCAAAATGAATTTTGTCACTCAATTTTTGAAATTGTTACAGAGTTTTCAACTTTAAAAACCGCTACAATGACTGTTTCCTACCGTATCATTTTTCTGATATTTCTTACTGTAATTCCATTTGTTACCACCGCCTACCCTTCATCCGATGCCGACAATTCGCCTACAAATGATGCAACAGTTTACGTGTACTTCAAAGGAGTTGTGCAGGGTAGAAGGGAGAATGAAGTGGTAAAAAGTCAAAAAAATTAAAATGCCTTTTTTAAAAATATATTTTTTTACAAATTATTAATTTCTATAAAGTTTTATGTTGATTCNAAGTCAAAAAAATTAAAATGCCTTTTTTAAAAATATATTTTTTTACAAATTATTAATTTCTATAAAGTTTTATGTTGATTCTACGATATCATAATTAAATTTAGAATGCTTGGAAAAAACAGATTTATTTTTTTTTTATAAGAAAATTAAAACGGTCGAATTTTCACATTTTCTATTTAAAATGCAAAATGTTAGGTTGTGGACATTTTTTGCGGTCAGACTGGCGGAAATATTTCTTTTTACACTGGCGCAAGAGGACAATTCGAATTTCCCATTGGTGAACACTTTTTGCGATACATTCGCGGTTGTACTGTTGAAGGTATCACAATCGGATTTTATAAGAAAGACACAAATTATGTAAGCAAATTAATTAACATAATTAATTAGAGGGTGTACTAATTAATAGTATAGCTGACCGGGGGGACGCGGATTTAGGGTCCAAAGCACATTTTTGATAGGGTGGAGTCGCGGAATGTTTTTTTTTCTGAAAATTTTGATAAAACCATAGGGAGTAGAGGAATCCTTTTAGTCAAAAAAAAAAATTAATAAAAAATAGCAAAATAAGTTAAATTGTATGGTATTGGTTCATACCGGTTAGCTTTACTATATTCGTATTAAATAATAAATATTTGTCTTTATAATAATCACAAAACAAAATTATTCAATAATTTTGAAGATTAAAATCAAGTGTAAGCTTACATTAAAATAAAGTTATTATTAAAATTGGAATCAAACTATAATCTTCTGAATTACTGTTAAAATAATTTTAAATGAAAAATGTGATAAACTTCTAATCATCTTATTTTTTATTAAATTCCTTTTTCAAGGCCCGTCAAAGCTGTCTTGGCTGTTTAGTTTCTCCAAGAGAAGCCCAAAATAAAAGAGTACTGAAGTGCTTCGTYAGTGTCCGCTACAGTTGGCTCAACTTTGGCGGAATAAGATTTACACAACAGTACAAAGACCATGTGGATGCCAATGCCGAACCCCGAAATGTRTTTAATGTGGATTTCGCCCACGGCGGAAGTGCCACAATCAATGGCAACGAAGTGCGATGTACCGATCACTTCCCACTGCGTGACTACGGTCTCTAAATATTATGTTTTTTTCAACCTTGACCATTTATTTTTATAAAGATTAGTCCAATCGCATAATTTTATCTAAAGATCCTTGCTCATCGAACGCTTGAAACCAATAGAATAAACAATTTCTTTTTGTATATTAACTCTTTTTTTCAATATTTAATTTTATGTCCCAATTCCAAAGAACCCCGTCCCCGGACTTACTGTCGAAAATATTCATTA
>MEIZ01000010.1:787684-801377 GCA_001723225.1 Globodera ellingtonae | reverse complement strand
GTTCCACATATACCTTGATGTACTATTTGTTGCAAATTTTCGCTTCCCAGCATTTTTTTCAATATTTCCGTAACATTTCGAATTTTTTCTTCTTTTTGTTCTTCAAACTCAATTTGATCACTTTCCATTTCAGCATCCACTTTTTCATTGTTATATTTAGGTGATTTTACCGCATTTACATTTTCATTGACTTTATTTTGCGCGTTTTTCTTATGTTTCAAATTAATTTTCGCATTATCTTCGATTTCCAGATCGGTTTCGCTTTCGACGGGTGTTTTGAATTCGTCCTCAGAGTTAACTTCTTGCGAGGCTTTCATTTTGCTTTTCGTTTTTTCCAAATTTATTCCCTTTTGTTGTGTTGCAGCATCCAGACTCGATACTGCTTGAAATTGATGTTTGCTTTTTCGCCTTAAAGACCTGCAAAAAGTGTCAATACTTCAGCGTCCAAATCGTCAACGAAAATGGGCACCAAAATAACAACAACAAAAATTGCAATTACTTTTTGAAGAAAAAAGGCCGATATCGGACCATCCGTCGGAACTTTTGGGATTTGTCGGGTTTTGGGTCCTTTCGGGTTTGATTGAGACTAAATGTCCCTTTTTGGTAATGTAATTCTCCCAACCATATGATCTCGGGTTTTTTTTCAAATTTAATCCCGATCCGAGATTCCTTAAAATCCCGACCTACTTTCACATATTTTAGAATAATTTTCTCCTAAAAAGCTCTTAATGTTTAAAAAGGTTCACAGCGACCGCCGGACTTCCCGAACTAAAAATTGCCAAAAAAGCGTAAAAGCGGACAAAAATTCTTTAAAAATTCAGGCGGCACCAAATTCTAAAAAATCATAGGAAAGGCTCGCCCCTAATGCGCACTTTTTGCTTGGATGGAGGGGGGCGGGGGTTGGCGGGACGGAGTTGCGAAAGTGCCAAAAAGTTCTCTGTTAGTGTGCCATTTGTGCGTTAGTTAACCTTTCAAATAACCTTTTTATTTTATTTTCTTCAATGATCGCCTCAGAGTCAGTCAATTGGTCGTCGTACGCTTTGATTTTTGATTTTAACGATTTTTTCCTTTCTTTTTTGGCTTCATTTTCCAAGTCCAATTTTTTGAACTGTGCAAGAAGCTTTTCTATTTTTGAAATTTGGTTGGCCTTTTCTTTTTCTTCTTAAATCAAAAAATTATATTAAATCACAATGTATTAACGAATAAAAAAGGTTCGCTTTTTGTCTTTACTTTATTATGTTCAATTTGAACAACCACAAAAAAATGGCTAAAAATTTGACGAATTTGACATTTACTCTTTTACAAAAAATTACCACTTTCCGATTTTGTCTCCAAAGTTTCCCATTCTTTCTCTYCMYTTTCTTCAAAATGCATTTGTCGCGGACTGCTGATCGTTCGATGGCCTAATTTGCTAGTTTCTGCTAGCAAAATTTCCGGTTCCCCCATTTTTTGTTTGCCCTTTCTTTTGATGTGCTCTTTAATTGACTCCAATTTGGCCTTTTCAATATCTTCCTCAAAAGTATTATTTGTTGGTTCCGATTGTTGTTGGCTTTGGCCTTGGTAATTTGCATTTTTGTCGCCCATCGCTTCTCTTTTTGTGGCATTTTCCTCCTCAAATGCCTTTTCAAATATGTACATTGCGCCACTCATAATTTCAATGCCCCTCTCGACGGCCCTTGCCAACTAAAAATAATAAACAAAATTTTGAATTTTATATTAAATACTTTTAAAATGATAATTCACCAATTTATTCGGCTGTGCATGGTCGTCCACTTTTCCCACGTAAATGTCAAATTTGGTGCAACGTTTTCCCGGAAGAAAAACAACAAAATTTCGCTCGTTATTTTGGCTCGGCTCTGATCGATAAGCATCAGTTTTTTCGCCATGACAATTCACTTGCACTACGTAATTTAATGGTTCAATTCGCCTGAGGCGAAGTCTCGTCCCCGGCATTTCGTTGACCCTATCGAACAGATAAAAAAGAATGAATGAATGAATGAATTAGCAGAAGTTTTTAAGTAAAAACACATCTTAAAAATATTTGGAATTCCCGCCTAAAAATCCAAAGAATTTTATTTTTGCTGAGTAAAAGTCGTTCGTAAAAAAAGCGACTCTGATCGGATTGTTGATTAGCTTTAGAATTTACAAATTTACACAATATTTGAGAACTTACGTCGCCGCTTCAGCAATGGAAAGATTGAAATGAGCACCCATAAAAAATGTGAATAATTCAGCGTCTTTGATCTCCACAGACTTTTCAACAAATGGCGGAAAATTTAGCTGAAATTAATTTAAAAATTCATCAATACAATAATATTTTCTCTACTATTATGCTATGTACACTTATGGGTTTCAAATGTTTAGATTTTCAAAAAATATATTATTATTCAAATGAATATTAATTCCATATTTTTAAATTGGATTCCCGATTTAACAGCGACTCCCCCTGCTGCTTACGTTTGAATCCGTTTGGGACATCTTTCGCACTTCGATATCAAAAAAGAGTAATTGGTAATCGGCAGAGTATTGCACTTTTGCCGTATTTCCATCAACTGTTACTGAAATGGCATACTTTTCGTAGCTGCATTGAACATCAACTTTGTAATATTCCTTTTTATCCGCCAATTTGGGCAAAATTTTTATTGAAAATCCAAACTTTTTCCCCGTCGATGATTGAGCCTATAAAGTAAATGTTAAAAAACCATTTTATTTTTTTTTCAAATTCAATTTTGGCATACCGATTCGGATGAAACATTCTGCTGGATGTTGTTGTTTGTTGGTTGCGTCGATCCTCCGGCATAAATGCGTTTCAAATCATTCAGAAAATTGTAAATTGCTGTTCCGAGACTGGCAGACTCCTCATTTTCTGGAGGGTTCACGATTTCTTCACCCATTTCATTTCTTTTTTGTTGCATTGGCATTGTTGCTCTTGGCACTGTTGTTACAGAAGCAACTTTATCATCGTTCCTATTAACCAAAGCTTCCCAAAGTTGGGGACCAGCGTCCTCCGATGCCCACCATCTTCGTGATGATGTTGGCGGCGCTGGTGGTGGTGGCCTCGTCGTGTGACCTCTCTCCCGAAACGGCCTCTGCTGAGCGCTGGCCCTCTTGTGAACTTCTCTCAAAGCTTCCAAAAGTTCTGGCTCCGTGTCCGAGTTTGAAATGTCGCGCACGGAACTTGCTGCTGCTGTTGGCAATTTTTAAACGTTTAATTTGATGGATAATAATTTGTAAATTTGCCTGAGCTTCGCTGATCGGATGCAGCGGCGCGTTCTCGCTGAATTTGTTCCCATATTTTTTCCTGCTGTTTTTGCATTCTGGTTGGCTCTTCCACAACACGCAGAATCTCCTATATTTAAATAATAATTAAATTAAAAATATTCTTCCATAACATGCAGAATTTCCTATATTAAATAATAATTAAATAAAAATAAAATATATTTGTAGAACACACCTCGACGTATTCAGCTGATGGTTGCTGTTGATCGCCAGTGTCGCTTCTGAATTGTGTGTTGGATTTTCATAGAAATTTCCACATTTTAAATAACCATTCGTTGGACAAAATGCTTACCTTTTTTGGCAGAAATGTTTATTGGATAGATAAATAATAAATAATGTAAAATTCAAAAAAAGTGAGCCAAAGTGTTGAGAAAATTGAAAATACCAAATGGGGAGTTAATTTGTAAGCCTAAGAGCTCTGATGGCCTAAAGAATAATTCAAAGAATTAATAAATTTAAAAAAACCTTTCTGCCGGTGTTTCAATTGGTGCACGAATGCCCGCCTCAATTTCATCGCTGCCCGGGGGGCTTGGCGGATTGTCAACATCGGGAATGTACCGGACAGCATGTAAATCGGGGTCATTATCGCTTCTAAAAAAGAACAACAGCAATCGAATGAAAGATAGCAGCTAGCTCTAGCATGGGTTATAGCAGGCGTGTGCACGGATATCCGGATATGCGGATATATCCGGATACGGCTATGGAATTTCGGAAAGTCACGGATACGGACGGATATGAGATTTTGAGGACGGACGAATACTAAAATTAGTATCCGTGCACGCCCCTGGGGTTATATGTGGAGTCCACAAAAAAATAAATAAAAGAAAGAGTTTAATAAATATTTAAGCGAGTTGGATTCCATTATAGCCCAACTTTCTTCCTGATTTGATTATTTGTCAAAGAATGAATATGAGTTATAAAAGTTAGTAAAATAAAATGTTATCAATTTAATGCCAACGGTCGCTGTTAATTAAAAAAGGGACCCTTCAGCCGGCGGAAGCATTTCGTCCTCCGTGTCATCCGCTGAATCCTCAAAATGATTTGCAATGTCTTTCGCCATTTCGTCCAAATTGTTCACAATTTTTATGGTCTGGCCATGCATCAGTTTAGAGGGTCTCGACCTGATTTCATTTATGAATTCGGACAGGAAAGATTACTAATCAAAACATTCATAAAAATAAAATTTGTTAATTATTTAAATATGTTTTAGAAGCTTTTTACAACAAAATAAGTTTAAAAAAAATTTACAGTGAATTATAATTTGTTGCAAATTCGTAGACAAATTTGGGGCGTTCACCTCCGCCATTTTGAAGCACAGGTTGGACAATATTGAACGCGAAAAGTTCGGTCAACGGTAAATTTGGCTCCTTAATAGAACAAAATAGAAACCATTTTTAGTGGTTTCTAATTAAATTAGTGTTCAAAAATAATTATTAAATACCTTAAAATTTTTTAGTGTTTTTCATAAACTTATTAGTGCACATTCCACAAATAATCCCACCTGAAAATAGGCTACGTTGCCATCAGATTGTGTGCTTTGGTCGACACTCTGAAATTAACATTCAGAAAGATTATTTTAAATTTTAATAATTTATTCCATTTAAATTAGAAATAGGAAAGAAAATATATTTTTTTACATAATCCTAAAACTGAAAAAATCAAAATGGCATGATCAGTTTACTGAACAACGCTCAACCGCCAACCCTTTTAGCGACCCGACCGTTTCGCACTGGTGTGACTCGTGCTGTCGCATTTGCTGCTCCAACTCCTCCTTATTCGAGATGAATTCCACGTGCTTTTCATGAACGTTGCCTTCGGCGTCCAATTCGTGCGTCACCACCTCCGCCGTGTCGTCCTGCGACTGATCATCATTCTCACCGAATTTGATGTACGCAATGTCCGTACGACAAACGGGACATTTGAATCGGTTATCGCCGCCACGATTAAGCCTTGGGGGTATATAAATGAATATTATTTAATAAATAAAAACTTACAAATTTTTTATGCAGATCCGATGATTATAATGCTAAAAGGATAATGGACATTTCACAAAATTAAGGCTTCACTTGCCACGCAGTTGTGCAATTTTTTTGCGGGTTCAACTCCCTTTCTGAACACACATTGGCAAATTGAACACTGACTGGCGTTTATCTTTACAAAAAAAGCGTTAATGAGTTCAATTTGTTTTCTTGTAACTCACACCAATTTTCTATAATATTCTGATTTCCAGCAAAGAAAACATTTAAAAAATATTATTTTATAAAGGAATTTATTTTCGATTTTAATTTTTGAAAAAACGTCCCTATTTAATATTATTCAATCACTTTGTACAGCCGGAGCGTCATTATGGGTTTTGCAGTGTTTTGTTCGTATTCAAGTCCGTCCTTGTTCAGCTTCAGAATGATGCCTTCCTCTTTATTTGACCATTCCGTTCGGCTGTCATTGCATGTTTCTGTTGTGCCATAAATGATGGAACCGTCCTGACTGGTCAGCCTAAAAAACTGAGTGCATCAAAAAAGTATAAATTCAAATAAAATAGGGCAAAATTTGTATAAAAAAAAGGCTAAACTCGATAAATTCTTTAAAAAAATATTGAAAATTGCATAAGAATTCGATGGCATCTTCAATTTTAATCCCTTGATTATTTAAGAACCTCAGCACATATGCCATGTCTTCGTCCAAATTTGGCAATTCACTGGTGAATAAGCCGCGGAGAAACAACAAATGATTTTTGGGCTCGAATTCGCCCATGAAAAATGCGTAGAATGCGCTTGAATTTGGATTATCCAACGCCCATCTGTTAGACTAAATAACAAGCAAATGGCATATAAAGACATTATTTATGGTCGATTAGGGTTGGCTGTTCTTGGGAATTCTTTAACCAAAAAAATCCGGTGTTTACGAGTCGGTTCGGAACCCCTCCAATTCATTGCAAAATCAAAATTTGGTTGATGAATTGAACCTGTAAATGTTCCACCCAAATGTACCAATAATCTTTTTGAAGCACTTTGTATCCGAATCAGAGCAAAAAACATTTTGCTAAACTGATGGATGATTAATTACTGTACCCGAATTTTTTCGCCCAACGGCACTTGGGAGGTGGCAGTGACGGTAAGCGTTTTAACGCTGTAGCAGCCCTTCTTTAGCAACAGATTGAAGCGGAACCGACCGTCCACTTCAGTGAGTATCTCCTGCACGGTCTTCTTACAGACACTGCACTCAACCTTCACACTGAACGCGTTGCCATTTGTTCCGCCGCCAACGATCGCTCCAGTGAAGTTGAAGTAAACTTCTTTTCTGTCAGCAAACAAAGCGGGCAGCACTTGAAGCAGTAACAGCAATAGCTGTAGCAGAACAAACGGACTTTGCATTTTTTCAAAAGTCAAATCAGCAACCAAATACGTTAATTATGAATATGGCTTATAGTCAAAAAATTGTAATATAAAAATTTTGCCATGTGAAAGACACGTTTTATAGATTTTATCGATATGTAAAGCTATTAATATTTTGTTATCGATTTCTATCAACGTGTTTCGGGGAATCCTTTAAATTTTATTATTATAAAATGTAAAACTATACAGTTGGCTAATTTTTCGAGCCGAGTTTGGCTAAATTTTTCGAGCCGAGTTTCGAGTCTGAAAAACCTTGAGTTTCGATCGGAAACCCTGCTAGGGGTAGAACAAAAATAGTCCAACAGTCACTAAATTCAAATTAGGGTTGTAAACCAATTGAGAAAAGCTAACGCTTTCGATTGATCCATATGAAGAATATCCCGGGGGTCGCGCGGCAAGTTTATTTGCTTGCCTGCCCGAACCTTTTTTTATTGGTACAAAACACCAAAATTATTTGAATTTAAGGCTAAGTGTTTGCCGCTAGGCGCTGCCCAAATGTTAGATGCTGTAGCATTTTTGGGTCCGAATCCAGCGTCCGCTATGCAATAAGTTCTTCATTTAGCGCATCGGGTTGCCCGGAAAAGCCCGCCGGCCACTTTCGGGTTGCCCGGAAAAGCCCGCCGGCCACTTTCGGGTTGCCCGGAAAAGCCCGGCGGCCACTTTCGGGTTGCCCGGAAAAGCCCGGCGGCCACTTTCGGGTTGCCCGGAAAAGCCCGCCGGCCACTTTCGGGTTGCCCGGAAAAGCCCGCCGGCCACTTTCGGGTTGCCCGGAAAAAAGCCCGCCCGGCCCCAACCCGATTATCTGAACCCTATTTTGCTACGTATTGAGTAAGCATTAGTGATGCACGAGAGTCTCGGGGTATCGAGTCTCGAGTATCGGAAAAATTTGGATTTCGTGCATCACTAGTAAGCATTCTCTTCTCTTCTAATGTTAACACTCATTTGGGTGGCTCGCCTTCCCGAAACATTGCTTACCACCATACCACGTTGAAAGCACGCCATCCCGTCAGATCTGGAAGTTAAGCAATCTTGGGGTTTTCTTAGTACTTGGAACGGAGACGTCCCGGGAATCTCTGGTGTTGTAAAGCTTCTTTTTTAGCTTAAGATAAATGTTGAATATTTCAGGACCGAAAAATTTGTTAAATATTACTCAAAAAGCAAAATCATAATTGAATAATTGGTTCATCATAAACTACTTTTTGTGCTAAATTCAAAAGAAGAAGAAATTTAAAATTTTCCGCTTATCATTACTTCCAATTTTGGATTAAGGGTTAGCTGCTGCGTTCATCAAAGGAAATTGTTATCATTTTATTCAAGCTCGAAAATTCTTAAATTTATTTTTTACATTTAATACAAAAAAAAAATTTTGTAAATTTAGTCGAGACCTATAAATGACATTCATCAGACTATTGAACATCTTTTTGTTAAGACAAATTTAAGCGCCGCCCAATGAAAGGCAGCGCTGGTCCAAAAATTAATCCTTGCCAAAGATGTTTTTCATTTTTTAGCTGTCTTTGTGGCAGGACACATCAGGTACCACTGAACTGTAAGTCAATGAAAGTAGCGCCGTAGGGAGAATAAACCTTTTAGCATATGCAAATGTTAGATGCTGTGCGTGCATTTTTGCCTCCAATTCCAGCGTCTGCTATGCAATAAGTTCTTCATTTAGCGCACACTCTTTTCTTCCACTCGTCGTCTGCTGCTCTCTCTCTCTCTCTCTCTCTTCACTGTCCTCACATTTTTCTACGGGTGATGATTTTACGTTTCGCCAACTGTACATTTTGCCAATGTTACGTTTTTTGGAATGTTTTGAGGCAAAAGATTCCGAAAAATTTTGAAATCGAAAAACCTTCGAATTCGGGTCCGGTGTTCGAAATTAATCGAAATTTAAGTTTTTGCTGGGTTGGCAAAACATTGGCAAAATGTTGGCAAAACGTAGGGGCACCTTTTCTACGCAGTGAACATTCTCTTCTCATAATATGGCATGCGTTCTTTTTTGCGAATTTTCTTTTTGATTTTTCAAGGACTCAAAAAATCATTTAAGAATTTTATCCAATTTTTGTGCTAAATCCAACAAGAATAAAACATTTTTCAGCTTGTGATTATTTCCAATTTTTAGGATTAACGTTAGATGCTGCATTCATCAAACAAATTAGCTATCATTTTATTCAAGAAAAAGTTGTTAAATATTTTTTAGATTTGGTGCAAAAAGAAAAATCTTGTCAACTTCTTTCTGCCCGTAACTGAAAAAGATAATACTCTAAAAGCGGCGGATTCACTCATTAGCATTCAGTCGTCATCCCTTAAGTGTTAAATTAATATTTATTTTTATTATTTAAAAATCTGAATAACTTTTTTATTTGAATTCCTTTCAAAGCTCTCAATGAGCTGAAGCATTAATGACATTTACGAGATATCTCAAAAAAATATGGCCAGAGAATATTATGTTTTTTTTCAACCTTTGACCATTTATTTTATAAAGATTAGTCAAATCACATAATTTTATCTACTGATTCTTGCTCATCGAACGCTAGAAACCAATTGAATACCTTTTTTTTTGTATATTAACTCTTTTTTTTCAATATTTAATTTTATGTCCCGATCCCAAAGAACCCGTCCCAGGACTTACTGTCGAAATATTCATTATAGAGACCGTAGTCACGCAGGGGGAAGTGATCGGTACATCGCACTTCGTTGCCATTGATGGTGGCACTTCCGCCGTGGGCGAAATCCACATTAAATACATTTCGGGTTCGGCATTGGCATCCACATGGTCTTTGTACTGTTGTGTAAATCTTATTCCGCCAAAGTTGAGCCAACTGTAGCGGACATTGACGAAGCACTTCAATACTCTTTTATTTTGGGCTTCTCTTGGAGAAACTAAACAGCCAAGACAGCTTTGACGGGCCTTGAAAAAGGAATTAATATCTTTAATTATACACTTTTCAATTTAAAATTATTTTAACAGTAATTCAGAAGACGATTTAATAGTTTGATTCTAATTTTAAATAATAACTTTATTTTAATGTAAGCTTACACTTGATTTAAATCTTAAAAATTATTGAATAATTTTGTTTTGTGATTATTAAACCGGTATGAACCAATTCAATTTAGGCTAAGAATGGGTCGATGCAAAGCGCGTTTTTGAAAATTTTTTTAATGGAAATTTGACAAAACAATAGGGGGAGGAACCTTTGTTTTTTGGCCAACATATTTTCACATACAATTTAACTTATTTTGCAATTTTTATTAAATTTTTTTGACTAAAGGGGTTCATACTCCCTATGGTTTTATCAAAATTTTCAAAAAAAAACATTTCCGCGACTCCACCCTATCAAAAATGTGCTTTGGACCATTTCTTCAAAATGTTCTAAATCCGTTCAGCTATACTATTAATTAGTACACCCTCTAATTAATTATGTTGACTAATTTGCTTACATCATTTGTGTCTTTCTTATAAAATCCGATTGTGATACCTTCAACAGTACAACCGCGAATGTATCGCAAAAAGTGTTCACCAATGGGAAATTCGAATTGTCCTCTTGCGCCAGTGTAAAAAGAAATATTTATGCCAGTTTGACCGCAAAAAATGTCCACAACCTTAAGATTTTGCATTTTAAATAAAAAATGTGAAAATTCGACCGTTTTAATTTTCTTATAAAAAAAAAATAAATCTGTTTTTTCCAAGCATTCTAAATTTGATTATGATATCGTAGAATCAACATAAAACTTTATAGAAATTAATAATTTGTAAAAAAATATATTTTTAAAAAAGGCATTTTAATTTTTTTGACTTTTTACCACTTCATTCTCCCTTCTACCCTGCACAACTCCTTTGAAGTACACGTAAACTGTTGCATCATTTGTAGACGAATTGTCGGCATCGGATGAAGGGTAGGCGATGGTAACAAATGGAATTACAGTAAGAAATATCAGAAAAATGATACGGTAGGGAACAGTCATTGTAGCGGTTTTTTAATGTTGAAAACTCTGTAACAATTTTCAAAAATTGTGTGGCGGCAATTAAAAGTTTTGTTGTAATTTTCTAATTTTTTAGTTAAATAAAACTTCAGTTGGGGTCAAACGCGAGCACTTATTTTACTTTTGCACCGCCGACCCCCCCCCCCCATTTTTACGGGGACGAGAAAAATTTGGTTTATTAATAAATTGGAATAAATTTGAAAATTAAAAAAGCCCAACCGACCGATTTGGGTAGCCCCGACCCCGACGCCGACAGTCCCACCCCCGAAAAACCCCGACCCCGCAATTCTGAACCCCGACGTCGGGGCTTTAACCCTAAATTATTTAAATGTTTTTAATATTAAAATTATTACTATTATAATTTATATGAAAACATTTTACTTAAATACTATGAAAGTCAGTGCCTTCCGGCCACTCAAGTCTATGACATAATGTTTTTGTTTTTACTCTTAAATAAACAAAATAGAACAGATTTCCGGCGCCGTTCACATGAACACACTTTGAATCATTGATTTTTTCTTTAATTAAATAATTGAGAGTTATGAAGAAAAATATTTTAACTTATTTATTTACACTATTTTTGCGTACAATTAAGTTTGGCTAGGGAAAGTTTTTGTTTGGGGGGGGGGGGTCTTCCAATTAAACTGACAAATGAGGAAAAAGGCGTTTATTCTACAAGAAAACGTGAAGTTAAAAACGCTAGTCATCCCCCGAAGGGTCGGGGCCCAATTTTTCTTATTTATACTTTAATCCCTCCTTTTTAGTATTCCTAAAATTTTTGAAAATAAAATTCTAAACATTTACATAATAATTAGTTCATTTTAGAACGTTCAATTACCTAAAAATTGAACGCTTTTTCTTTTAATTTTTTCTCCCGGCGGAAAAAAGTTATGGTCAGAAAACTACTAAAAAGCCCGATTTTTGACAATTTTACATTATAACTTTTTTGAATCTTTTCAAACCACTTGGACTTTGCTGTAATGTTTTTTCTTTTCATTTAGAGCTTAATGATATAAGGCGTTTCTGATTTAACAATTTTTTTAGTGCTAAGCATGAAATTACTTCATAATGTGGCGGAATTTACTAAACGACCTGGCACCTAACCGGTTATGGAATTTTAAATTTAATACGTCACGGTTACGGTTAGGTCTATTTGATCGCCTGTATGAGAAAAAGCCGGATTATACGAAAAGCATTTTTGTTAGACACATAAAAATTCCAAAAATGCTAATTAAAGGAAAATTTTACACTTTCTTTATAGGACCCAAGGCGTTTTTATTATTAAATCTGCTAAAAGTCACTCGCTTTAATCAAATCGGAATTTTCTTTTCCCTTTTAGCAAAAATTGCTGCATCTGAAGCTAATAAATACCACATGATATGCATAAAAGCTGTCTCTTATACACATCTAGATGTGTATAAGAGACAGGCATAAAAGAATGCAAATAATAAATAACAATAATTTATTGATCAATAATAAATAATTGCACTTACAACGTTGCAAATTCTTTTGTTATTTAAGCGTAAAATATGCAAAAAAACATTTATTATTTTATTTAATGTTGCCCCACCATTTTATAAATTTTACTATTTTCTATGTTTTGCTGTGCCGAATGAGAACGAATGCTGCTGGATCTGGAGAAATTAAAAAAGAACTTTTTGACGAACTGTGCCGGACTGATGAATCGTCGACATTCAAATCGTCAGATAAAGTTCACTCAAATGAAAGGACAGAAAATATTTTTGTAAAAAAAAGAATTGAAAAATGAAAATTTTGCAATAAAGAAAGAGCCAGAAGCATTTGTAAAGGATGAACCATTCGATGACGAGAAACTGATTGATGAAAAGCGATCGGAAATTATCAAAAAAACAATAAAACAAGAACAATTATCATTTGGGGAACAATTATCATTTGATTCGGACCAAATTCTGAACGAATATTCGGAAGAAAGTCAAAATAATGCTAAAATATCTGATGAAAATTTCGAAATTGGCACAGACGAACAAAAAGAAAGCTCGGAATTAGACAGTCACTCGTATGAAGACGATTTTGTGACTTCTTCAGGCGCATCATCAGCAGAATCTTTAAAGCAGCAAAAAAGTCATAAACAAAATATTGAAATAATAATAATTTAATTTAATTTAATTGTAATTTTAGAAAACAAAAAGAAAATGGAACAAATTGACAGAAGGAAATTTCTCATAAGCGAATTTTTTAAAATGAAAGAGCGAATAATAAACAGCGAAAGTAATCAAACATCGGAGCAAATTGAAAATGCCATTGCCGGAAGGTTGGGCACAACGCGTGCAACTATTTATAAATGGAAGAGAGATTTGGGCATGACAAGTAAGCGAAATTTTAATGCTTTTATTTACATATTTATATTCAAATTAAAATTGTAAGTAACATTTAAAAAAGATTCACGAATCTTTGCACACTTGTCATTAAGCGCCTATGCCGCCCAGATATTCACAAAAGCAAAAGCGCAAAATTGTCGACAATTTCACAAAATTGAAATCAAAAATTCGCTCAGAATTTCCATCTTTTTCATTTAAAGAAATCGAAAATGCGGCAAGCAAAAAATTTAACGTTTGTGCAAATACTATTAATCGCTGGAAAAAGAAAATTGATCCATCCGCTGTGCTAGGTCGTCGTTAACAAAACTTATATTTAAATATTATTAAACAACTATTTCATAAATAAATATTCATTTATTTTTTTATAATAATTAGGCGCAAAACACTGGCACAGATATTTGGAGTCATAATTCATATATGTCATCAGTGTTTTAGGGAACTTAGTTCAACTACTGAGCCATATCGCATATTATTCGGAAATTTTGTAGGAAATGTTTCGGTTTTGTCCGGTCATGTGACCTTTTCTGACCTTTATTTTAAAATTGCATTTTTTGGCGGGCAGAATTTTTGAAAGAATCATTTTTAGGGGTGCATTTTTTAAATTTTTCGTTTATTGCATTTTCTTAAGGAATTTTTAAAAAGCCCAAAATAGGTGAATAAGACCTATTTTAGGTCCTAAAAAAT
>MEIZ01000010.1:768490-787603 GCA_001723225.1 Globodera ellingtonae | reverse complement strand
ACCTTTATTTTAAAATTGCATTTTTTGGCGGGCAGAATTTTTGAAAGAATCATTTTTAGGGGTGCATTTTTTAAATTTTTCGTTTATTGCATTTTCTTAAGGAATTTTTAAAAAGCCCAAAATAGGTGAATAAGACCTATTTTAGGTCCTAAAAAATAAATGCTAAAAAATAGGTGATAAAAACTCGATGAAAAACGACCGCTGTGAGCTAAAAACATAATTTTCGTCGTACTTTTTAGAGTAAGGGTCGTTCAGGAAAGCTCTAATCATTACATATATAATCTTTCTTTAAAATTATTTTTTATATTTTTTTGTAAAAATGAAAAAAGGTTTTTGATGCTATACAAAATATCTTCATAACGTTAAGTAAGACAAACGAAACGCTTAACTTTCTTTTTAATAATAAAGGCACCTTTTTAGAAAACAAACATTATTCTGCTGCGCATAAAATGGAATTGTTGAGAAAGTATCACGAAATAAAAAAAAGTGATCCGAACAGTAAAGAGGCTGATATAGCAGTCCAATTGAAAATCCCACCGCGTACTCTGAGCACCTGGAAAAAGGAATTGGATTTAGTCCGTAAGTTTTTGTTAATTTTTGAAATTAATTTAACAAAATTGTTGTTATTTAGAAAAACAGAATTATTCTAATAAAGAGAAAATGGAATTAATTCAAAAATTTGAGGAAATGAAAGCCACCAAATCGCAATCATCTTCAAAAATAGCCGAACAAATTGCCAAGGAGCTGGGCGTTTCTTACTTCACAATTTGTCGTTGGAAAAGGGAACTGGACTTGAAAAGTAACGTMAAATTATTTAAATTTATTTATTTATAATCGAGATTGAGTRAATTTGCTTTTCAGGAAGGCCCASTTACACAGAGTCTGACAAAATGAAACTAATGGAAAAATATTTTAAAATAAAACGAAGRCATCCMGAATTGAGTGATGTCAAAATTAGCAAAAGGCTGAACATTAATAACTCAAATATGTGGAAATGGAGACAACAATTTGTCAACAAAAGTAGGCACCATAATTTTTAACTGTTTTTTATAACCATTTAATTTTTTTGAGTCAAATTTCTGTAAATTTTAACATTCATTCAGATGCCAATGCTGAGTCATCTGCTAATGATGAGCGGCCAAAGAAAAAGCAATTAGGTCGTATGAGTTTATAAAAAACTACCTAATAGAGGTAATTATTGTAATATTTTAGAAAGAAAGCGTTATTCCGATAAAGAGAAAATGGAATTGACGCGTAAATATTATCAAATTATAAAAAGTGATCCAAAACGTAGCAATGTTGATATAGCAGAGCAATTGAACATTAATTTGAATACTTTGAGAGGATGGAAAGTAAAGCGGATTGGGAAGCAAAGTATAGGGTGATTTTTATTACAAATTTAAATTATATTGGCTCATCATAAAGCATTTGAAATAGAAAACATGGGGGGTTTTTCAATAAAAGGCAGAAATTTTTTGTTTCAAAATACTTTTTTAATTTCAATCAAATTAAATTGATCAGCTTACAAATTAAAATTTTAAATAACATAAAAATTTGCTATATGCAAAATTTAAATAAGGCAACGTGAGATTAACAGAGTCAAAATCAAAAACTTACAATAAGAAAAAAATGTGATCAGTTGCTTTTTCCGTTAAAAATTTGTTTTTACGGAAAACGGACAAAAATATGCAGCCCCCCCCCCCCAAAAAAATAGGACATCGATGCACAATTTGTATGAGTGCGATAATGAAAATATTTTTTTCTAAAAAAATTCGAAAGATTAATGCTTTGTTCAGAGTTTTATCACATTAAAGATTTATTGGACGACTGTCGCGGACAAATAAAAAGCGTTGGCATAAAGGAGTGAGTTTTGTTTTTTGTTAATTCGTTTTTAAAGAGTTTATTAATTGATTATTTGATTAGTTCTTCGCCATGTCAAACAATGCCCACGGGCATTGCATGGAAATGGAACCGGTGTACAAAGGAAAGAAACAACGAAAATGCCGAAGTGCGTTCTCAACAACTAACTGACTGATATATTTTATTCAATAGCACAATCAATTGATTTTCATTTGTAAATGATTAACAATTATTTATTTTGTCTAAGTCTGACGTTAATCAAAAGCTACAAATTTTGATTTTTGCATATTTTCACCCAAATTTTAACATTTGGTAAAATCATTAAATGCAAAAAAGATGGCATAATTTTTGCATTTTTGTAATTATAAATTTATGACACAAAAAAAGCAACTTTGGAGCAGTGATGCCCCGGTCCAATGCTCCGGTTCCAACTATTGAACTTTAGGTTTCGGGGTTACGGGTACCGGCTTTTTTTTCAAATTTAACTCTTTTTCAGTTGATGTTAATTTAAATTTTTGAAATTGAACATCAGATTAGAATTGAAGAGAGACGACTTAAACAATGAGAAAATTAGTTGTTTTGGCGAATTGAATTATTTCCTCATCATTATTGAAACTAGTGGAGTGCTGTACAACACTCTCTGTGAGCTGGTAAAGCGCTAACGCGCTTATCGAGCTTCGCTACCTAGGTCGGGGTTCGGGGTGTGCAGTTGGGGGTGAAGCCCGGTACACCGGTTTGGGATGCGGGGATGGCAGTTTGAACCGTTGATTGAGCCAAAAAAGTGGCCAGGTACAACGGTTTGGTACGGGGATGGCGTTTAAACTGATGATTGAGCCAGGTACAATGGTTTGGGATGCGGGGAGGGTAATTTGGAAAAGTTGATTGTGAGGTACAACGGTTTGGGATGCGGGGATGGCATTTGAAAAGTTGATTGTGGAAAAGTTGAAAAGTTGATTGTGAGGTACAACGGTTTGGGATGCGGGGATGGCAATTTGGAAAAGTTGATTGTGAGGTACAACGGTTTGGGATGCGGGGATGGCAATTTGAAAAGTTTAGGTAGGTGGATGGGGATGAGGTACAACGGTTTGGGATGCGGGGATGGCAATTTGGAAAAGTTGATTGTGAGGTACAACGGTTTGGGATGCGGGGATGGCAATTTGGAAAAGTTGATTGTGAGGTACAACGGTTCGGGGTGCGGGGATGGCAATTTTGAACTGTTGATCAAAATCTCTCAATTTAGCGTACTATTTCTTCGCATTTATTTTCTCTATTTTTATTCACATTTTGATGCACATTTTCGATGTTTAACCTTGTTCAACCAAAAAACAAAGTTCATATTCGTGTTCAGGGCATCAAATTTAGTCGAAATAAATTCATTTTGATCAAATTTGGAGCAAAAAAATTTTCGATTATACCCCAAAAGGGGGACCCCTATGGTTTGCTCATCCATTTTAACTTTTTCGATCATAACTCGGTTTAGTCTCAACACTTTAAATCCAACTAAAATAGTTTTTAATAGAGAAAAAAATAAGCTATTTATCTAATGAAAGAGTTTTTGAAAATCTCTTTTCAAAAAATTTTTATGATTTTTTTTGTGAAAAATTCGTTTTTTTCGAAAAATTGACCTTAACTTTTTGAATTCAAAACATTTTATAAAACTATAATAAGATAAAAATAGCTCTTATTTTTCTGCATTTTATCATACTAAACTTATTATGATATCTCAACTTTGAAAAAAGTTATGAATTTGATGTTAATTTAAATTTTTGAAATTGAGCATCAGATTAGAATTGAAGAGAGACGACTTAAACAATGAGAAAATTAGTTGTTTTGGCGAATTGAATTATTTCCTCATCATTATTGAAACTTGTGAAAGCAGTGCACTCAGCGTCTGCACAATCGCCACGACAATGAACAAAGTGTTCCACTAAAAAATAAATAAATATTTTTAACAAAAATAAAATTTACCCCCTTTCCCCTCGGGTCATCGGGATTTGGAATGATGAAAGTGACAAATTCGGGGATTAACCTTAATTATATCAATTGTTGAATTTTGGTTAAAAACATATGAATGAATTACATCACAAAAACGTGAATAATTGCTGTGTTAATTGAGTTGATTGATTGCGCATGCTCAGAATCTGCCTAAAATATAATAATATAAGTAAATCACAATATCAGGTTTAATATTTTGTTTAAACACTAATTATTACAGTTAATTTCAAATAGGGTAGGTTCTCGAACCAGGACAAATTGTCGTAAAACCCGTTTGCCCGAGTTAGGGTCTGAGAGAATCCGACACGGAGTTTTTTAACCCAAAAATCGTGAGGCCGACTTAACTTTGTTGGAAATTATAAATTTTGTTACCCATCGAGCTTGTTTGACAAGGCCAACAGTGCATAAACCAACCACAGACATAATAACGACGTATACAATTTGAATTAAAAATGGGCTCGAAGGCGTTACTAATGCCAAAATTACATAGCCAATTGCCATCACAAACTTAATAAAAAAAGGAAAAATAATTATAGAAAATAAATAAATTAATTAGACATTTTTCTGAAAATGTCAAAATGCTGTTCTATTCATTACTACATTAGGAGCTGAAATTGCTCTTATTAAAATGCTATTACCGGTATATGTTTTTAAAACTTCTTTAGTTTTAATTTTATTTGACTACAATTATAATTGAATAAATTTATCCCAAATTCCGCAAATGGGCAGTGTATTTGTACTTTTGATGATCAATTCCATTTTAAAAAATGTACTATTTATTATGAGTTCCTTTAAAAATTTCAAAATATTTTTGAAATTTTCGGATATTCGTTCGCGAAAATTTAACAAAAAACGAACAATCCTATCGCAGGCAAACTTCAGCAGATTTAGCAGAAGGTGAACGAGTCGATGTAGATGAACAAAGGCAGTTCAACCATAGCTAAAAGCTGATATGGTGGACACATTCTCTGGTTCCGATTCAGAAATTTTAGGCGAATTTCAATTCTCAAGACCCTCCCTATAGAGACGACAACGACAACGGGAACACTTTGGCCGTATTTTCCCGTCAAAAGGGGCAATTCTTTCAAACTTTGAGCGCTATAATTATAAAATAATTATATTTTCATAATTTTTACTTGTGAAAAGCACGTTAGAAGGGTCAACACCGGCTTAATTCCGACATTGAGACGGTCGGATAATMGGCCAACAATAAGTGACATAATGGAGGAAATCACAAAAGGCAATGCCACAATTAAACCAGTTCGTTGCATGTCAAGTCCAATTGACTAAAAATTTTATAATTTAATTTTTTTAAAAGAATTCAAAAATCGTACATTATGCAAATAAATCGGTCCGTATAGTGAAAACAGATGGGCACCATTTGCAATGCCAATACCGACGGCAAAAACGGTCAACACGTGCCAATTTGTAAGCTTAACGGCAAATAAAAATATGTAAAATGTAATTAAAAAGCATAAGAGTTTAAATTAATTTCAATTTTACAAATTTGAATCCTTTTTTGCTTCCATTCTTTTTGGCGACGTCAGTTTTTCCAGACTGAATGCATCTGATTTCAGCGACAGAAACATATCTAAATTTTGTTGATCAAAAATTCCGGAAAAAATGTTCTAAACCGATGATTTGTTGGCGATCCGCGATAGAAGGCATAAAAAAGTAAATATGCCAAAATTGTCGAAATGCCGAGGAAGTAATAAATGGATGCCCAACCAAGCGATGATTCACATAAAAACCCTGATAACGGCATTGTTATGATGCGACCAAACTGCAAATTTTTATTTTCTATTATAGCACATAGATTTTCAATTATTTATTTATTTATTATTTTTAAAAATATAAAAAATGAATCCGAAGAAAACCTGAAAATTAATTGAGAGAACACTCATGAAGAAAGTCATTTCCTTCAATGTGCTCCAGTTTTTGCTAATTGTTTCTTCAATTTAAAAATTATTTGTTTAAAAGTCACAAATGTCTTCTTACCTATGGCTACCAAAGACATTGAAAGGAACAGACCCTAAATTAAAAATTATAAAAAAGTTTTTGTTTTGCTTTTTAACCTGAATGAACCGAGCACCAAATATGGCCATAAAATCGAAAGGTTTGGCGAGAAATCGGGCAGCCAATGGGACGACTACCGTACCCACTCCGTTCAAAATACCGTAGACAGTGAAAGCGCGTCGAAATCCCATCCAATTACAAAGGTGGCTAATTGGGAAAGTGCCCAGCAAAGTGCCAAGGTAAAGCGCCGAGAAAAGCCGTCCCTCTTCCGCAAATGTGAAAAGTGGCGTCGAAATCACTGTTCCTAGAGAATTTAGACAAAATATAAAATATTTTAATATTTTTAAGTTTTTGTTTTTAAAAAGATGTTATTCAATTTTCTTCAATTTTACCATTCAGCAAAGTCGACTCTTGTCTCATACAAATGACTGTCAAATGTAAAACAACAGTGCCGCACATACCCAACGTTAAGCACAATGTGCTTAATGCCAATATAACAAAACGCATGCTCCGAAAATTGCGTTTATTGTGCTCATCTGTGGCATTTATGACAGAAATGCCGTTGTCGAAAGGCAAAACGTTGACCATAGTCAATAAAAAAATAGTATTGATGAATCATAAAAAATATTTCGTTTTTAGATAAAATTATAAAAAAATAACATTTTTATGGAATAAAAAAAAATTCAATTTAATTCAAGTTAAATTATTCAACACTGAAGTAATTTGATGTCATTTTGCTCTTATCTCCGAGCGCAACGTTCCTTTTTATTGCTTTTTAACGCTGATAAATATTGAGTTTTGTGTTGTGTTGCATGCACACTAAAAACAGTTAATTTTTGTCATAAGTTTATAGCTGATAAACGATAATATTCTCATTTTTTGCAATAAAATTTATTGCAAAAATAGGAATTTTATAAAATAAATGTTATCGCAAAAGAGGACAAATCGACAATCGCCCACATAAGATCTGTCACGCTATATTTTTTAAAAATAATTGCGAATATGGCAAAAATCAGATGGGTTGCTGGAAAAAACTTCGGCTTTTGAGGCCAGAGCTGACAATTTTTAAAATTTAAATTATTTAAAAATCTTTCTCTTAAGAACATAACCAAGCTCCAGAGATTCGTATTATGCAATTCATAGTTCCTAAAAAGGCCCAAAATTAGTGGTGCAAATTGCCATACTAAATTCAGCTCATTTAGTGAAATTTTGAATTTTGATGTGTGTCTCGAAGTTTTGTGCCGCGCTGAATCATAAACTTCTTTTGTTTCAAATCGTCTAATTCTGCTTTCAATAATATCAAGATTCTTTGATTTGTCATATAAACAAAAGTTATAACGTTCCAACTTGTCTCCATCAAAACGGCCGGCACCAAACTCACCCCAACCGGGGTCAACCACGGCGGCCGGTCGCGTCCATTCGGCACATATTTGCTGCTCGAATGGAATTAGAGAAAGAGAATTGTCCACTCTCTCTTCCCCATTCCTTCTCTTTCTTTCTCTGTCTGATACATTTTATGAGTCTGACTCTCTATGCCAAATCAATATTAAATGATGCCACAGTTGCCGTTCAGCCCACTAATTCATTCCATTACTTACATATTCACTCATCCACTTTCCTGTGCCGTGCAAAGTTTAGTTTTGTTTTAAAATTAAAATAATATGCCTGGATAGTATGTTTATTTGAATACTTAAATTTTTTTACGAATTCCTAATATTATTTGAAAATATACAAATACTACGGGAAGTTAGTACAATTTGGAATATCTTCACAAAAGTGAATTTTAGTAAATTTAAAATCCTTTTTTTCCATGAAAAATATTGAATAAAGGAATTAAACAACTCACATATACTGGTATTATAATTTTATGTACAGTATATTGCCAAAAATCGCTGTTTTCGATTTGCCCCCCCCTCCGTTTTTGAATAAAAATGTTTGAGTTGTTTGTTTCAGGCGTAAATTTTAACAAATTTTTATTCGATTGACGTAAAAGCCTTTTCCAGTTTTTGGGGCGTGAATCTGATCTGCTAATAAATCCAATCAAGTCATTTAGTATATGAGATTTTTGCTCGACAACTTCTCAATTTTAAGCAAAGAATATTTGAAAGAGATAAATCGAATAAGAAGCAACCAACTTTGATAATGAAAAAATAAATAAAGATTCTCTTTCAAATAATTAAATTTTGATTAAATATTTAAGAAAAAAAAAAAATTGCGTTTGACACCGTTAGCATAAAGGTAATGGGATGCGTATGGCATGGGTGTCTGAAATGCAAGGATCGATCAAAAAAAATCTAAAAGCAAAAACAAACATAAAATTAGAAAAGAATGATTTATTGTTGAAAATAAACGCATAGAGCTAAACTGGCATATTACATTACTACAACAACCGAATAAATCGGAAACAATGTATGTTTTTGAAGAAGCATGACCCAATTAAAAGGTTTATATAATTTAAAAATTTGAGAAAGATGAACAATCTGAGATATTCAAATGTTGTTGCTAAAAAAATCAATAATATATGCTTCGTTTTCCAGTGTTAACTTTACGGAATATACGCATGCCCACACACCTTATTATAAATTCCTAATTAAAAAAAGTAAATTAACTTATTCATAAATATATTCTAACAAATTAATTCATAAAGTCAAAATGGAATCATTTAAACGAATAAATTTCAAATAAATATAGTTGTTAAAAAACGTTAAGACTCTGCTTTTAAAGAGTTTCTTCAAACCATACAGCACGACCTTCTACTGCATAATTTACGATTTCATTATTTATGAAGCAAATGCTTCATTAAATCATAAGCATATAAATAAATATTTAAATTTTTCATGTATTAAAAAAGGGCGCAGCATTATAATAATAAATAAAAACCGACACAAAATTAAAAAAACAAAACAAAATCTTATACAAAAAGATTTGACAGAATGTATTGCAAAAACTTGTTGTAAATATTACCTAAAAGTACAATTAAAATACAGAATAAAAAGGAAATGAAAATAGGCAAGAAAATACACATAAAATCCATTTATAGATGTAAAACTGATCAGTCTAGACCAAACTTATATGTAAAAAGTTGAAAGCATTTATTCTTTCAAATATAATACATTTGGATTAAATAAAATATCTAAAAATTTTTATTGCAAAAATTGTGAGGCTGGGATTTGCAATAATGAGGAGGAGAAGAACATTATTATTAGATTTTTAAAATAATTTTTTCAAATTTGTGCATAGACTGAATAACAGTGCTTAGCAATACTTGTTGAAAATATTACCTAAATAAATATATAAAAATAACCAAAGTATATAAAATGCTATTTTAATTTCATAAAATAAAAGTAAAAATATAAAAGAAAGGAAGAAATTAGTAAACGATATTTATACTAGTGTTTGATTCAAAGTAAAAAACTTCAATCACCAGATTAATTGATAAAAACCGAATTAGAAAATATAAATGGAAACAAAAGATCAATTGTTAAAAAAGGAAGCACAAATATTTGTCAATAAAAAAGAATATATTTGTTGAAATTACATTAAAAAAATAGTCCAAAATTCGTCATGCAATTCACGATGAACGGCATTTGGTAAAACGCGGTTACGGGGCAGGTTTATTGAAGCGACAAAAATTACTCTACAATTTTTAAAATTGATTTAAAACAATTGGCAGTAGAAATACGATCGTTTGAATGAAAATAATAATATAATAAGCGAAATTGGCAATTTATCATGTTAGAAAAAGTCTTGACTTGCTGCCGGTGGATGCATCGGGTGGCGAACGGTCACAACGGCAAAAAGAATTTTAATTTTAGAGCCCAGAATTTAAAATGAATGGAGGATTAGGGCGGGCATTGGATTTGAGTTAAATAAAATCTAAAGAATTAAATTATAATATTATTGACTTACATATTTACTATCAAAAAATAAAAATATTAAAGAAAGTACGAAATTAGTAAACATAAAATTAGTTATAGTGTTTAATTAAAATTAAAAACTCAATAATCTGATTAATTGAATAAAACCAAATTAGAAAAAACAAACTTATCCCTTAAAGCATATCATAAACCTAAAATTAAAATAACTGCATTGTTAAAATATGTGATTGAAAATTAACAAAATAATATTTGTGAGTGTGAAGGAAGAAAAAAATTAAAACACAATGTAATTATTTCCTGCAGGCAAAAAGACCACAAAAAGTAAAGCCTTAGGGTTGCAACGGATTGGGAAAAAAGTCGGATACGGATTTCGGATCGGATTGCCCTTGAGAAAAAAGTCGGATACGGATTTCGGATATCGGATTTGAAAAAACACCGGATTTGGGATAACGGATTTCGGATGAAAAAATTTTTTAGTGGAAAAAACTGAAATTTTGTTGTTTTTTTAGAAGATTTTCGGGAAATGATAATTTATTCAATGTAACCCTCAAGTTCAATAAGAAAAATCGCAAATGGGCAAATTATGATGAAGAAAAAGTTTAACTTCCCATCCAGGGCAGGGCCTGTCTCTTATACACATCTAGATGTGTATAAGAGACAGATTTTGTTAAGAAAAGCATTTTGCTTCGGAATTTAGGAATTTTAAAAAAAAAGATATTTGTTAAGAAAATGAAAGCAAAAATTCAAGAAGATGTGATGAATTTATTTCAAAAATTCTTTTTTTTGTGCGCATTTTTAATTTAAAAATATTTGAAAATCATTAAATTCCGTTAATGGGGATAGAATATGAAGCAGGGATGGGCGGAATTCCGTTTTCCGTTTTTCCGTTGTTTTTGGGCCTTTTTTCCGTTTTCCGTTAAAATGCCCTTTTTAACTTAAAAAACGGGAAAAATATACACCCCTATTTTCTGTACAGTTACGGTGGTTAAACATCTTTTAACTTTTTCCAATTTAGAAACAAATATTTTAGATGAAATTCATAAGCTTTTCATTCATTTTTGTTGGACGAAATCAAAAAACATTATGGGGATTTAGTTTTGCATTTTCATTTTTGCATAGTAGAAAAAAATAAGCTAAATAAAATCAAAGAGAAAATAAGCTAAATAAGATCAAGGAATAAATTATTAAATAAAAATTGTTGAAAAATTATTGACTTAAATATTTATTTTTGACAAAGAAAAAGATTAAGAAAGTAAGAAATCTTAATAAACGATATTTATACTAATGTTTAATTCGAGGTAAAAACTTCAATAATCTGATTTATTGAATAAAAAACTGAATTCGAAAATAAAAGGAATTATCACTCAAATCATATCATATACATAAACAAATATCTTGTTAAAATTTTAAACAAAAAGATAATATTTGTAAAATGTGTAAAGGAAAGCAAAAACCAAAAATGAAAGCACATGTAATTTTTGCTGCAGGACAAACCTTAAAAAGTAAAACCCAATTTGGTTTACAAAAATCTACAGGTCAAAGCACGACAAAAAAAGTTTAATATTGCATACGGACGGCTCAGAAGCAAAGCATTAATAAATAATTACCAACAATTAAACCCAAAAACATTACTAAGTCAGACTTTTTTAAATTTTCCAAATATAAATCCCTAATATCGACTTTTTATAATCAGCGTTTTTTGGTGAAAAGGCATTAAAATTAAAAAAAGACAAATAAATGTAAAAACAAACAATAATAATATGAAATACTAATATATCAATGAATTCAAAAATTGGCCTTTATTTGTTTAACATAAAATAAAATAGATTTATTATTTCATTATGCTAATTACTTATTTTCATAAGTAACAAGGATGGGGCTGATGCTACAATATGTATTCAACAACAATTCTATTATGAGTATCGTCAAAGAAAATATGATATACTCCAGCAACGACTGTAAAACCCATCGGCTTTGTTTTATATATTAATATTGAGAACAAACTAATTTAAAAAAGGCGCAGGAAATAACTTCACAATTGCACAAATGAGGCCAACTAAGTTTAAAAATGAAAAAGGGCCTCATGCAACAAATCTTCGGCGAGGCCGACATCGACGTTACGACGAGCGACATCGGCGGGCCACGCATCTCCACCAAGCAACAAATTGCTTTACACAGCAGCTTTACTTTAAATAACCATAAACATTGGCATCAAAAATAATTTTGAACCAACTCAACAAGGCAAGAATAATCAAAAATTAAACAAATTGCAAATTTTAAAATAACAAAAAATTTAAAATTCACAGCTTCAACGGCCTTCTTTATAAAAAATTTATATAAACGGGAGAAATCGATAATTATTAAGATGAAATTTTATGTAACAATGAATTTAAATAAAAAGGGATATCAAAGATACACAAATATACTTATAAGTCGTTAAATTAATAAATATTAAGAGCTTTGAATTTAATGAACCTTCGGGGGTTTTCGGTGGTGGAACTGGCGGGTGGGGTTACCCAAATCGTTCGGGGTTTATATTTTAATTTCAATTTATTACAACATATTAATAAACCAAAATAATGTTTTAATCTTTATCACATTCATTCCCCACATTAAAGACCGGTAAAATAATTTTTGGGAAGGAGAATTCCAAATTTAAGTGACGGCAATCTTAAATTTCTAAAAATCGGTTTTTAGAAGTGTTTTTTGCGGTTTTTTCTCAATCCAAAATAGCTCTTTAAGAACTTTTTAGTTCGAAAAAAAAACTATGAAAAACTCCTATAACATCGACTGGAAATGATAAGGCTGACCAAAAAACTTCATTTTCGTGCTTTTAGTGCAGGATTAGCAGAAAAAAATAGTTCAGGAACTATAAAGGCCATCCATAATTATTACCATTGAGTGGACTATTCAACCAGATTAAATGCGTGTGAAAACTGACTGATCTGTTTGAATTCTCTGGCAAAATTTATAATGTCGTCTTTCACAAAAACAGTTAGCGTTGAAAATCAAATTAAAAAACAATCATTATAAGAAATATACTTACTCACGGCTTCTCTTTTTATTTGTCAGAAAATGCTTTTTCAGTTTTTTGGAGCTTAGAATCCCATATGGGGTTTACAAAATCCAATCCGCCAGCCATTTAGACGATTTTTTTCGCTCGACAACTTCTCAATTTTAAATTTTTTATTTTTAAATTTTAAATTGTTTTCTTATTAATTGCGAGATTGAAGGTTTAACGCCCAGAAAACGACGTAAATGGACTTTATTTGAAGTTATTTTGAAATTTTTGAAATTATAATTTGGTAATAAGAAAAAATATGAAAGTTCAACATAAAAAATTCGAAATGAGTCATCAAAAATAATTAAAATTTGATCAAATATTAAAAGTTATGCGTATGGCGGCAAGGCTGTCAAATCAAAAAATTAAAAACTTGTTCAAATTAGGGTTGTTACCCCGACCTCGCAAAGTTAGCCCATTTTTCGGGGTTTCCCCGACACCAACACTTCCAACCCCGACCTCCGAACCCAATCCCCGAATCGGGGTTAACATACACCCCTAAGGATGGCACCATCGAGTGACAAAATTCGGGGCTTCAACCCTATCACCAATCTCTGAAAAAACTCATTGGTATTTTGGAAAAACAAAATTACAAGAAATAAACTGCAGATTTAAATTGCGATGCCAAACACATTATTTAAATTACAAATTAAAAGTATCGAATAATCGATAACTTAATTGAATTTTTATCGATGCTGGCATTCAAAATACTAATTAAAATTTATTTTAAATTAGATAAAACATATTTACTAAGTGGTAATATATCAATTTCATTTATTAAATAAATATGTTTGCACAAATGAACAATTTTATTACAATTAAAATGTTAATATAAATTCACTTAAATCGACATCTGATAAAGCTAACAAACAAACAATATAATACCACGAGTTGCGTAAAAATATACAAAAATAAATTAGATTTAAAAATAAATCAAATATAAATATTCAAGTGGGATTAAACAGTTAAAAGCTATAATTATTAAAAAAATGGAATTTTGTAAAAATAAAATATCGCTTATAGACACTATTAAACATACCATAAAATATACGTAAAGAGCATTTAAATAATAAAATAAAATTCAAAACCCCATCAATAAAAAAGACAAAAATAACTAAATTTGAAAAAATAAAATAAATCACTGAGTTTAATAATAATTCAACAAACAATACAATAACAACACCATGGTTTAGTAAGGAATTTGTTTTGTTACTATGGATCACGTTAACAAAAGTCCAGCCAAGTGGTTTGGACAAATTACGGCTAAAAATTAATATAAATTAATGAAATTACTTTCAATACTGTGCAATAGTTTAATAAAAAAGATTTTTAAATAATAAAATACAAAAATTAATTTTAGTTTTTTAATAAAAATTAATTAGTAAAGGCATGAAGTGGGATAAAGATTAGTAATAAAAAGATATTCATACTAAAGTCTAAAACAAAGCAAAATTCAATAATGATTAACCAAATAAAAACCCAAATTAGAAATATAACAGACTAAAAAACAAAAGACCAAATGTTAAAAACTGGAGCAAAAAGTATTACAATAGTAAAGAATTAGTTGTTGGAAAACACAAATAGCTGGAGATAAACTTTCAAAAAATGATTACAAAGAAAAATATTAATAAAAGTAAAAGATAGATCTTCAACTTAATCTGTCCACACTTTAGAAGCATATTAGTAAGTACGACAAGTTCCAAGGAGCGGTGGCCCTGGAATTTGAATGCAAGTTGATGGAGTACATGGGGGTGCCCACGGAATATGTCACGTGGTGGTTCAACTGACATGTTTATGCGAAGCTCCTGGACATGCTATGCTATATATTATTATTAACAAAAAAAAAAAAATTAATAAAAGATACACTATTATCTATTTAAACATTCAATAAAGCATGTGAGTCTCTGATTTAATTGGACTGTAATAAATTTAAATATATTCCTAAACATCCCGCCATCAAGATTATAAAATTAACATTAATATTAAAAATTAATTACATGTTATTTTAAACAATACAACAGATAATTTAAAATAAGACTTTGAATTCATTCAATATAATATATACAATACTCCACCGTCTTATATGCTCCAAATTCTTATTAATAAAACAAAATATTACACAGTATTCAAGCTTGGAAAATACATTTTATTCTAACCAAACCAACAATTAACTCGTATTATTTAATAAATATGCCCACACAATCAAGTCCCACCGGACGCGCCTGTTGGTAAGTGGTTGTACATTGCAGGATATAAAAAGTAAATTATAACTTAAGGATAATAAACAAAAATTGGTTAAACTGATTACAACTAAAATCTAAAAGCAAAAATGGAAGTACGGGCAGGTTTCTAAAATACAACTAAACACTTTATGTCAAACAGCCCCGAATTGCAGGCCGCAAGCAAAACATTACAGATTTGATGTTTTTTCACAATTAAAATGCCAATATGGATATAATTCATGAATCAACAATTAATTTTGTAAACCTAAATAAGAATAATTTGGCAAAAAAGCATGAAACACATTATGCAATAATAGCAACAAAACGCAATTTAAATTTAAATATGCAAAAATTATAAAAACAATTTCCCGAAACATATTAAATTTCAATTATGATCTAAAAGCAACAGTTTGCTTCGGTGTTGACCGAAAAATTCACCCTAAACAACAATGTTGAGAATAATAGTAAATTAAATATTACTTAGATTTTTCAACATTATTTAACCAAATTGTTATAAATGCAATGCGTTCGAATATAAAATTCATATAAATTTATGAAATAGCAGAGCTAAATTCACGTTGCCGAATGGCTTATTGCGGGTCGGCCGTAGGAGCAAGACCGAATTTTTATATCAAAATTTAAATCAAAATAAATGATACAGCTTTGGAAAAAATTAAATTTGTAATCAGTATTCAAATTAAAAGAAATTAATTATATTGTCTAAAGTAATCTAAAATTAGTAATAAAAAACTATTAAAAGTCTATTTTTGCTAAATAAATCAAATATTTTTTATTATATAAAAATAAGTGAATCAAAAATTAAAAACGATTAAAACTGATTAAATTTGACCGAATTATAGGTTAAAATGTTTAAAATTTTTTGTATCTGAAAAGAAATATATATCTATTGAACTACAAATTTTATTTCGATTTTTCCGATTTTCGGATTTTATATGAGCCAAAATTACTTTTTGAATTAATTCATTCATCACATCTTACTCAATTATTGCTTCAATTTTCGTAACAAGTTTGTCGATATGTGTAATTTTTCCCGGCGGCGCCTGTCGGCATCGCCGGACCTCTCCCAAAAAGCTACCAAAATTTTGCATTTTTTTTAAATTTTGGCTGCTAATCTCTCAACACATTGAGTGAAAATTCAAAATTTTCTCGGCGGCACCTATCGGCATCGCCGACCCCCTCATTATTATTTACCATAATTATTATCAAAAATTGAAATTCCGGGCATTTTGGGTCAGGAATTCTGGTTTCCGGATTTTTTCATTCGGTTATATCCCTGGTGCCTACCCTTCTCTTCTATAAGAACAAATTCTTTAAAAAAATGATCGGTGCCAATGATTTTCAGTAACACATTATATTTTGAAAATTATTCAATTAAAAAAAATAGAATTCTAAAATTTTGGAGAAAATTTCAAAAACTGAGTGACATTTAAATATTATTAGGTTGTTAAAAAATTTAAATTCGTCAGCATTATTTTTACTATTTAAATCGACATCTGACAAAGCTAACAAAACAAAAATATAATACCACGAGTTGAGTAAAAATATACAAAAATAAATATGATTTAAAAATAAATCAAATATAAATATTCAAGTGGAGCAGTTGATAAAAGAGTTATTAAACAGTTAAAAGCTATAATTATTAAAATTTGGCAAACCATTCTACAATATATTTAACAAAAAACATGTTTTTTTTGTAAAAATAAAATATCGCTTATAGACACTATTAAACACACCATAAATTATAGGAATATGATGATGATGGTTCGTGCGCGAGTGCCTTTCGCTATACAATACGCCAATTGACTCCGGCTGATTATAAAATATCTTTTATTCCAATTAAATTATTTAAAATTGATAATGAAATTACTTTAAATACTAAACAAATAATTTAATAAAAAAAAATTTTTAAATAATAAAATACAAAAATTAATTTTAGTTTTTTTTAATAAAAATTTATTAGTAAAGGCATGAAGTGGAATAAAGATATAAAAAGACAGGTATAAAAATTTTATTTAAAAACAATACAAAACTATTTTATTTTTTTAATAAATTCGTGCCAGGCAGGGAGCAAAATTATAATTTAAACTAAATAAACTTAATATTATCTGTCTATGTTTATATAAATCACTTAGAATTAATAAATCTTTACAAGTAACGTGAAAATATTAATCACGAAAAATAATATAATTACATAACATTTGTTTTTTACAAATTTTAACGGAACTCAACAATGCTGAATCATCAAAAATAAACAAATTGCAAAATTTATTTTAAACCTAAAAAATGTAAAATTCATATAAAGCTCTCGAAAATTTAGCGACGCTCCGGAATGCAAACTCCTTTACATTGACACGGACAGTCATTTACCCGAGAACAACGACTTAAACAAAATATTAATCGTTCTTTCTCAAATTGAAACTTTAAAAAAACAATATTGCATAAAAATAATCAATTTAAAAATCCGATTTTTAGTGAAAATAAATATCGAAATAGTTAGGTAATGTGAGGAAGCTAAAGTGTCCACAGATGGCTGGGATGGTTAAAACTCCTATGGCGGTGGCATAAGATTAGGGTTTCGGTTCCGAACCGAACCAGCCGTATAACCCGTTCAAGTGTTCACAACATAAGACTTGCCGAAAAGACAAACCACTAAACCGGGACCCCCGATTATTTTATTTGATATGTTTTGTTAAGAAAATTGATTCAAGGCTCCTATCGACATCGCCTGACTTTTTATGGCACCGTATTTTCGGCAAGCAACACAATTACCTCTCTAAATTTAATGTAAAATAATTTCGTGCAAATTGAAAATTAAAAATGATTTTTGGCAAAAATGTTTGATACAACTTTTAATTTTCTCAATAAACTTCATAAAAAATCCATCATTAGGGCTTTATTTTTTTAATTTTTCCAACCGAAACCGGAAGTACCGGTTTTCGGTTAGCCGGTTTTACGACTCTCGGTTTTTAATTTATGGACCAAAAAAGCCGATTTCGGTTCGGTTAACCAAACTTATGAAAATCATAACATCAATGCTCCACTTTTAACTAACTCATATTCAATTTGGTTACCCGACTTCAACTTTAACCGATTCAGACATTCTATACCCAAACCATTCGGACGTTCTCGAAGTGTAGAAGATAAAATTATTAAGTGAATGTTTTGCTTTATTAATATTTGTCCAATCGCAAAGCTTTAGCTGAACAACAATTTATCTCTTCGAATGGCTTTAGAATGTGTGAATCGGTTAATGAAGCAAGTTATTGTCCCGATCCGGACGGCAAATGTCTGGACACGTTCATCCTCATCACTTTTGCCCCGTTCCGTGCTCCTTAAGCTTTCGTTCTCCTCAAATGGCGTTGCATCCCTCTTCAATTCACATATTTCATCCGCTTCCTTTCGACTCGGGATTTTTAATTTGATGTTTTATTGTTTTTTTTAATATTAAAATGAAGACAGAATACTGAAATAAAACTTCTTGCACAATTTTGAACAGGTTGCATTCCAGTGGTTTACGAAAATAATTCCAAACTTGAGGATGCAAAAAAGCGGCACTCTCTTTAAATAAACTCGGAGTCGGGAATTCTGAGCATCTCTCTATTCGTCATTTGGATATGGCTTTAAGATTATTTTCACGCTGCTTTTTGGCTCGAAACTGATTGCTTAAGGCACCCCCCAAAGAAGTCATTTTCACTAAAATTTTTTATTTGATATTTTATAAAAGTTTCAAAAACGTGTGAAAAATATTATATTTACAACTGCAAGAAGAAAATTAATTAAGACTGGTGGATTTTAAAAGTTTTAACGCAAAAATTGAATGGATTTAGTCAGTTTTAGCACCTTTTTTTAGTCCCTATTTTGACACTTTTTTGGGGTTTTAGTCCCTTATATGTCCCTTTTTCACGTTTTTTAGTCCCAAAAAATCTCGGCCCTATGTATTAGCACATTTTTTATGTGTTGGCATTTTTTTGGCGTTTTTGGACAATATTTTGGGTTTCTTGGTCAATATTTAACGTTTAGTTAATATAATAAATGCGTTTATCACTTTTATTATTATTCA
>MEIZ01000010.1:748295-765466 GCA_001723225.1 Globodera ellingtonae | reverse complement strand
ACCAGGGATAAACAAAGGGGGGATTTGTGGGTTATTTATGAAAAGTCCCCCTGCACGGAAACCTTTAGTAAAAGGCGAAAGATTTCATCGTCCGAATACAGAGGGACCAGGGATAAACAAAGGGGGGATTTGTGGGTTATTTATGAAAAGATTGGGAGCAATTATATATGGGTTGCAAAAAGGGAAAGAAAGAGGGCAGAAATCCGTTGTATTTCTCTTTTTGTATAGCCTCTTGCTCCTCCCGGTGTCTAATATCTCTTTCTCTAAACTCCCATTAAAGAAATATTTCCATTTGCTGCGCCCTCTTTCCTTTAAAGAGCAGAGAAATGGAAAATGGAAGAGAACACACGGCAAGACGCGGCGATTGAAAGAGTGAGCGATAAAGAGAGGGGAGTTTGTCGTTTTGCCTTCCCTCATTTGCACCCCATCTGAAAATTGTCCATATTCTCCAACTTAGTCATCCCTTTTACCCCCTTGCTTTAGCCTTGCGCTCGGGCAATACAGCGAGCAATGAGGCTTAGCCGAGCTGCTGTTATTGCTGATTGAAAACTTTTACCAATTACCCGCCTGGGCCTGCGAAAGCGGTGCCCTGTGCAATTTTTGGACAGCTTTTCGGGGCTTAAAATTGCTATATATGGTCRTCTTGATAGTTGATGATTAAGCATGGGTTGTAGCCGTACAACTGGCACACGGGACACATTCTTCCTTACGAAACATTGAATACTGTTTCGGGCATGCAAATGCTTGAAACTTGGTTGCCTATTGATTTACCGATGTGATATATCCTAAAGGATGGAAATTGATGTCTAAGTGAAGCAAAATGAATGTCTTCGTAAATTTTAATATGGGATAATAAATTGAAGATGATTTCTCAATTTATTTTAAGGACTTAAAATTCATCACCATTTGTCTTTGGACGATTAATTAATTTATGTTACTTAATGAATAATTCGGACATATTTGCGTGCAATGTTTATCAGGTTGTTCTCGACGTTTTCAATTCAAACAATTAATAAAATTCTTTTATTCCGCCACCAATCAGTTTCTTTTTTTTGATTTACAGTTGATCTTACACATCATTTCGCTCAAAATTTGTTTGGCGGGGCTCCTCCGTATGCAATTACGCCTCCGGCTTGGCCAAAGTGCCAACATTTGCATCAGCGCCTCCAGCAGCTGCCGAGGGGCCAAAGCCGGCTTCACGTTTGCCATACCATCCGTAGGGATAGGCGTAGCCGTAGGCGGGCCCGTAGGCTGAGCCGTAGCCGTAGCCCCACCACTGAAAGCGTAAAATTGGTGTATGAACGACAAGCACGGCTCCAATTCTTACGTAAGCTTGGCTCTGTTCAATGGCTATCCCAATGCAAAGGACGAGCAGAACGAACGAAACTCTGAAGAGACGATTTGGACAGAAATTGCGTTACAAAAACTTGCATTTTGATCGTTGTTGTCGACATTTTTAGCACAAGAATAATTTGATTCTTTTTGAACACAAAAGGAATATTTTAGAGAATGTTTTGAATGTGCCAAAAAGGACATTTGCCGGCCTTTAAATACCCACAAAGTTGTTTGTGATTGATCCCGTGACACAACAATAATCCATTCAATGTTCCAAATTTATCTACAAAAAAAGGTCGACAACAAAAGATCGGATAAGGAATATTTTATTTATTTATTTATTTACCTTTCACTTTTTTCCAGACGTCACAAACAAAAAGATGAATGAATGCGCGTTAATGGGGAGGAAACTGGAGACTTTTGCTGCTGCAGGAAAGGGAACAGAAAAAAGGTACAATTTCCAAATAAAAACAAAACTTTTAATATCCCCATTTAGGCTTGGCATCCAATTTTTGAAATATTCGTTAACACTAATATTAATAAAAAATCCATTAAATTTGAAATTCAAATTGTATTTAAATTGACAAAAATATATACCTATTCATTTGCTTAAATTGATGAACCGATTAGATTTTATGTTTTTGGGATTTCTTCGCATTCTTTTTGTATACCTAATTTCTTTCTGGCTCCAGAGATATTTTTTCTTTTCTTTTGCTTATTTATTTCCTACACCTTGTCCCATTCATTCCGTAAAGTGAAGTCCGCTTTAAAAAATTGCCGAATGAGGCAACAAATTCGAACCAAAAGGTCAGCCAAAATTTAGCGAGCCGTCCATTTTGTAACGAGTCCCTTTCTCGGCCCCGGTTACGAAAACCGGGTCTTACTCCCTGATTTGAAGTACTTTTTATTTTTTTAATTTATAATAATAAGTACTCCTTTTTACAAAAAAAAAACATCACTCAGAAACCTTATAAATGGTGATTTTTTTTTTGAAATTTTATGCACATTTTCCTAAGTGAATTCACTAAACCTTTATTTTTTTCCCGGAGGTAGACCTCTCACATTCTTAAAAGCTTCAAAAAATTACCGTACTTTTAAACTTTTGGTTGCAAATCTCTTAACAAATTTAGTCAATAATTCAAAAATTTTCTCGGCGGCGCCTATCGGCACCGCCGACCCCCAAACTTGTATTCCTGATCAACTTTCTTAACAAAAAAAATGCAAAAAAAAACTCAAAAATGCATTCATAAATTAAAAATTTATTGGTTCCGAATTCTTAATCTCGACTCTCACCCAAAATTAAAGTCTCCATTCTACTGCTCGAATATTTTATTTAAAGTTTACAAAAATTACTTAGTAAATTAATAAATTAAAATATCTTTATTATTTTGAAGGAAAAATATTTCAACGTTTTTCAGAACTGAACAGATCCAAAAAAAGTTGGAACAGTAAAACACTGGTCATAAACCGAAAAAACCGGTCGGTTAACCGGTCAAAAGTTCTAAACCGGTTACGAAAACCGGGTCTTTGAAAACCCGGTTAACCGAAAACCGGGGGTACCGGTTTTTAACCGGTCTGTCTTACCCTAATCCCCAATTTACATGTTCTCAATTCCCTTACTTTAGATACGATCAATTCATTTTCGTTTTAAATTTTTTGTTATTTTCTATTCTTAACCATTACTAGGGTGGCGATTTATATGGATAAAAAATCTCGAAATATGGCCATAAAATATGGATGAAAAATCGTAAAATATGGACAAAAATTGCAAAATATGGACGAAATATGGACAAAATATGGAGAAATTTTTTTTCAAATATAGCAAAAAATGGGCAAAATTTCCTAATTGAAGTAATAAAAGAAATAAAAATTTTTATATGCAAATTAAAGGCATTTCAGAGAAAATTTTTGAAAATAAGCAAATTTTAAAAATTTTCATTTTTTGGTGGCTGAATTTTTAGTCGCGAAAAAGTCAATTTTTAGGGGTGTATTTTTTAAAAATTTTGAAAAAGTCGATTCTTAGGGGTGTATTTTTCGTTTTTATTGCATTTTTGTTAAACAATTTTTTTGAAAAATGGCGAAATATGGAAAAAATATGGAATATGGATAAAAATCGCGAAATATGGAAAATATGGATTATAAAATGGGCTCTAGAAGCTCCAACCAAAGTTAAAAATACTATTTATGGCATTTAGAAGCCGTTTCAAGTGCGCAAAAAAAATATGGATTTCCATATAAATCGCCACCCTAACCATTACATATTAACAGTAGAGACCGGAAACTTGGACCCAAAACCCAAACATTTTTTAGTCATTTTTTGGGTTTTGCTCCAATCTTACTCCAGGACTCTAATTAACAGTAATCTCAACCCCGGCGTCGGTGTCGCAACCCAAATTTAAATACCTAAAAAAATAATAATGTTTTCTGTCTTAATTGAAAAGGTTTAGTGCAATTACTAATATGCCTAAATGATTGGTACCCAATTGTCCGACTCCTAAACTCATGGCTTGTCTGATCCATTTAAAAACAATAAAATTGTTAGGAATAACGAATCATTAAATTTAAAATGTAAATTGTTATTTAATAAATGACAAATTATGTAAGATTCTTTGGCTTATGTGAACCGTTTTCAAATTTTGTGCAATAAATTGGCTAGTTTGACTTCTTATAATCATTTTATTTAATGAAAGTGCAATTAAATAAATGTGAAAACCAAAAATAATTAATTCAAACTTTTTATGGGGGTAAAGCAGCATATATATGTAAAAAAGAGGGAAAACAACGCAAAAACCCGCGCAAAATGATGAAATGAAATCGATAGAATTAAAAATACAGAGGAAAGCAATTAATGGTGTCAAATTATGCTAATGCGTAAAAATAATTCAATTTTGGGCGTAAAATTAAGAATAACTGTTTACAGAGGCACAATTTGATATTATTACTGTTACGGCCAAATTTTTGATACCAAAATTTAAATAAATGAAAAAGCGATTTGTTTAAACATAAAATATAAATAATTTAAACGTGGGTGGAATTGCGCGAAAAAGTTCGTTGCTGTTGCTGTTCTCCGCCGCGTCCAATAGGCATCAACACGTTGCCGCCGTTGCTTAAATATGTGCGGTTGTCAGAGGCGGTAGAATCCGGCGTCCGCAGCATTTCCTCCGGCACCGTTTCCATCACACCGTACTGCTGCTGTTGCTGATAGTATTGTGGAGACGAACGGTTGGAAAATGGCATGGTCCCAGGCACCGTCGTTGTCGTACCGTCCAGTGCCATCATGCCGTCGAAGCTGTTCGGAGACAACACCGGCGGCAACATGTTGTTGTTGTTGTTGACTGTGACGGGAAAAACAATTAATAAAAACTGAGTAAATACTATTGCAGCTTGAGACATATTCGAAAACTGTTCTCGGGATTAAAACAACTACCGCTTTTCCCAGAAACGGGACTCGGGAATTCAGTTGGTCAGACAAAGAGCAACAAAAGAATATATATAAAAAAAATTCCTCGAAAAATGGCATTAGAATTTTGATTATGATTTATGCCCATATTTTAGCTTTCTGCTGCTTGTCATTTTAAGTGTTTTTGAAGGGCCGACAGTAAAGTGGCCATAGGCGCCGCTGGGAATTTTATTGCATTAAAGTGATTCCCCCACCTGTTTTATGACCAAAAGTGCTCCCAACTCCGTTGCCGAATGACTGATACGAAGAACAAAATGTTTGTTGATGAACATCCGACTGAGGGTCAGTAGCCGCAGCAGCAGCAACACCGCCGCCGCCATTGGGCATCAGAATGAACTGGTCGCCACCGTATTGCTGATTGTGCGGAATGAATCCGTTGTTCGGCGAGTAGTTGGTGAAGTGAAAGTCCTGTTGTTGGCAAAAATTTTTAAAAATTAGAAATGAAAGTTTATTTCAAACCGGCGTGTAAAACTGTTGATCACAAAGTGGAGCGGAGCTGCTCGTGTTAGTGCCATTGTCAACTTCCTCAACATTCACAGTAAAATCGCCGTCTGAAAACGCTAAGAGAAACATAAATTAAAATAAGAAGTTTAATTTTAGAGAAAAATGTTTTAATTCATTTAAAGAACCAACTAACTGGCTTTGGAGAATTTTGAAAGTCCGCAACGACGGCGATGCCAATTGCGAATGCAACAGCAGCAGGCCATGCAGGCGATCCCCAGCAGAGCAAGCGTAAACAAACCAACGCCAATTCGCGCCTCCATCGGAGTTTTGTTCACAAACCATCCTTAAAAATTTTGAATATTTATTTTTTAAAACTCAACAATATCTAAAATTTGTAAATCGAATTGTGTTGTTAATTTTGTAAAAAAAATCTTACGGAGACTGTCCACGACGTTCAGCGTAATTTCGCGCTGATCGGACACCACACCGTGCTCGTTGCGTGCCGTGCAGTTGTACGTGCCAAAGTCGGCGTCGGTGAAGCGGAGAATGGTCAACCGCGACACAATTTCCCAACGGTTCATCCGCTCGTCCCGGACCGCATAATGAGGCTGATGGTCACCAACAACATCCAGCTCCGGCTGTTGTTGAAGGTGAACGCCCGGCTCAATGTCCACGCGATGGCCGTTGTGATACCAATGGACCTTCACTCTCTCAGACCGGTGTTGGACCTACGAAATTAAATTTGGTTTAAGTCTCCTAAGCTTAAGGTCGAGCTGACGTTGTTATTAGATTAAATATAATAAAATTGCTGACAAAATTCAGATTCAGAAAGCAAAAATTGCAGATTTCAGAAGTCCCGTCCCAAGCCCAAAACTAAAAAATGGCCTAACCTTGCAGGCCAATGTGACCGAATCGGCATTGAACAAAAATTGCTCGGACAATTGGACTTTGGGCGGGCCTTTCAAGAACAACATGTGGTGGAGGGCCTTCGATGGGAATCCGTCCACTTCGGCGACACACTTAAAATAACATTTTAAAATGTTTATGCNTTCGATTGCCGGCCTCATTTTCCATGCCAAACGCTTCCAGCAGAAGGGTTTCGGCGGTGCACAAATTTTCAGATCGAAAAGATTGTTGGGGTTGGATTGAATGGAAGCTAAGCACGTAAGAAAGACGTTCAGCGATGGAGTTGGCCTTATCAAATCGCTAAAATTGAGAAACCATTTATATTTAATATGTAATATTGACTTATAAAAATCGTTTTTAAACTTTTCTGGGAATTTAAGACCTTAACACAATTTTGAAGCACAGTGTCCAAAACGTCCTGCTGTATACCATTCGGAAAATTCAAAAAACGGGTGGCATTTTGTGCATTTTGCTCATCTGCCACTTTGTAGTGCAACCATTTGGTCATTAATTCAGGCTCATTTTCGCCTTTCTAAATTAAAAAATGAATAAACACAAAATATTTAGGAAACAATTTGGATTATGAAAAAAAACACTTTAACAAACAAAAGCATAATTAAAATTGTTGTGGACCTCGTGAAACGTCAGTCTGGCACAGTTCAGCACCGTTGTGTTGCTGAGCAGCCAATTGCGTTCATAATGCCATTCGTTTGGTGCCAAATCGGGCGAATGATTTTGTTGCCAAATTTCAACAGAAAATGCTTTTATTGGCTCAAGAAGGGCCAAATATTCGTCTAAATCTGACAGAACAGTGCTTTCGTCGACAATTCCAATGGAATTGTTCGGCTTATGCAGCCACAAGGACAGCTGGCACTGGCAAAACAGTTCGGCACAATGGCGCAACAGGGCCAATTGCGCACGATGACGGCGCTTAAAAAAAGTTTGTATCACAAAATTTTTAAAATTTAAATTTATGCTCCAACCTCGTGGCATGTCGTCATGGTATCCGCCCGCTTTCCAATGCGAAATTGGACTTGGCCCACTAATCGGAAAAATTTTGCCAAATCATTCTTGCCACAATCGTTGTCTAACTCCTCAAAATTGATTGGTTGGTTTGTAAAAATTGCAATAATTATTTAAATGCTTTTAAGAACATAAACTTTTAATCTCAAATATTCTTGCATTGCGGGAATGGCCTAATCTGCATTATCGGATTATTTTGTTCGGACTTTATAGAAAAGAAAGATTGCAAATGTAAATATAAACTTTCAATTTAATGAATGCATTCAAATTAATCATTTCTTCACCTCAAATTGACCCTCCACTTCGGTGAATGCACGCTCAAATCCGTCCAAAAAGTCATTGGCACGACGAATTACGTGTAAATTTGGCACATTTTGTTCACAAATCGCGTGGAAGCGACGGCTGATGGGCTGAACTCGACGAAGAAGCTCTTGACGGCCCAACATTTTGAAGCTGTCCGTCCACAGTTCGCTGGGAAGCCAAATGCTTTAATGGAATAACAATTGTTTTAATTATTGCCCCTAATCTTAAAATTATATTAAATTTAATTATACAATTTGTTCAGTTTAATTAATAATAAGTTAATTCCTATTTTAATACCAGCGCCTTCTGTCCTGAATATTTGTTGCTCCAAATAAATTCATTAACGGAAATTTTTTCTTAAAATTTCTAAAATGTCTTTTTTTAAATTGTTTTTTCTTTTTTCATATTTATTCTGAATACGAACAAAATAATGCTTATCGTTTTATTTTATCGACCTAAAAGAAACGAGAAGAAAACATATTTTGGTTTAACACGTGAAAATGAATCAACTGATTAGAAAGAAGCAAATGAATCATCGTTTAATTGTAATTCGAAACTCAAAATTAATCGAAATTCGATATTATTTAAATGCCAAATTTTATCACAAGCCTCAAAGTCTTGTTCAGATTCACAAATTTTTAAAGTAATTCAGAATCGGTACTGAAGCTTTACTAATATTAATTTAATTTCAACAATCGATTAATTCGCTTGACGAATGCCAATTTTCCTTAATTAGAGGCTCTAATGAGTGAGTGACCAAATGTCTCCGCCATCCGTCAGTTGGCCTATGATTTTTAATGGGCAAGGAATTGCGGCCAAATAAACACGCAAAAGTTTCCATTTTATGATGGACTAAATGCGCGGCACGACATTTTCTGCAAAAAGTGAAGTAAATGTATCTTTTTAGATAAATTGAATATTTATTTTAATTTTCAATTCTAATTTATGTTAAAGCATCGCAAATATTTTACTCATTTAAACATTGCTGATTTACATTGAGGAAAGAGATGTTCTTTATATTTTAAATTGTATTCGCCAAAATTGCTAATTGATGCTTTACAAATTAGTTCAATTTTTTCCAGTTTCGTTTCCAACAAAAACAAAAAATGTTTACAAAAGTAGTTACTTAATTTTAAAGTTTTATGGCACCGAATTGAACTTTTCTTCAAAACTTCTTTGGAGTGCCGAAGTGCGAATGAGGCCAAAGAGTCGTCCCCGGGGACAAATCTCATCCCCAACCCTTTATAAAAGCCTCTTTGACCTCCTCTCACTGCTGCTGTTGGAGCCTCATCGACCCTCCCCTCACAAATTGGATAGGACATTCGCCGGAACTTTCCCTCGGGCGATGCCAAAACCATTTTCATAGAGAAAGGGGAGCAATAACATTTATTTTATGGAGTTTATTAAAATTAACAAAAATGCAAGCATGAAATTGAAAACAGAGCCCGGATAACGAAGAGAGAGTCACCGAGATTCTCGAACCAAATCCCCTAAAAATGTCAAATTTAAAACTGAGCATAAGATCAGAGTCAAACAATTATTCCCTCGTTTATTATTTTCTTAGATTTTATAGCCATTTTTATTAAAATTTTAAAACATAATTGACGAATTTATTACAAGTATTGAATACCTAAATGCCATGTTTCGCCCTTTAAAACCTTTTCTTTTAACCACAAATTTAAAAAAATCTTTAAACTTTGAAATTTGAAGGGTTTAGCCTTCTTACCCCCCCCCACCTTTTCTTCACCATTTTGCCAATTCGTGTCGAATTTCCCACACTTTCGCCCCAACGAAAACATTTGCTTCAAAACGCTTGTCGTTGGAGTTTTGTCCGTCCGTCCATCGTCCACCCACCTTTTCCCATGCAAAGACAAATGACCTCGATTTTCAGTGTAAATGTTTTACTCACTCGGAATAATACGTATTGCTTACATTCATTTTGAAAATTTTACATTAATATTTAATACATTTTTTTTCAACTTTAAAAACAAAATTAATTAAATTAAAGAGGAGTCGCCACTTTTGGCGCTTTTTGTCCCATTGGCTGCTCTTAGCCTTTTAAATGACAAACAAATTTTAAATGATTTTATTGCATTTTCTTAAATATTTTCCAACTAATGACAAAATAGGCACTAAAAAGCTAATATTCACGCAGACACTAAACATCAAAATAGGCATTTTTGGCACTAGAAAGCCGTATTTTTGAGCTCTCTCAACAAAAATATGCACAAAAAACAGCAAATGCCTAAAAATCCCACCCCCAACTTATAATAATTAAGAAGGCTTTTTAAATACAAATAAATATTCATTATTTATGTTTATTTTTTTATCTCGCATTATTAAAATTTAATGGGTTAATTAGGTGCGAAATTCTCTCCGCAACAATTTTGCAAATTCTTCACCCCCCCCCCTTTTTGTCCACCATTCCGCTCAATTTGTTGTCGCCCTCTTCAAAATGCCATGCCATTGTTCATCCCCTCAAAAATCTCCAAAATTTCACTCTTTTGCAGCCCAATCGTCGTCATATTTTGAGATTTTTTGGCAACCAAACTTATTTTATTGGGTCCATTCTTCAATCTAAACAAAGTAAAATATTTTTCAATTTGCTTGCAAATAATGCTAAAGAATTATTTTTTTCGAAAAATATATAATTATAGGCTGGGAATCCAAAAATGCAGAAATATACACTTTCAAACCATGTCAAAAAAGTTCAAACCAACGCGAAAAGACTTTTTTGGACCGTGTTTCAAAAATATAAGCATGCAAATGCAAAAACATATAAATTTCAGCCTTTTTATAATTATTTTATTTTGAAAGTCCAACGTAATATTAGTTTATTCATTCACACCATTAATTACATCAACTTTATAGTTTTTGCAATTTTTTTCTTCACAAAACAAAAGCTTCAATAAATTCGTCCATACGCCTACTTAAAAACTGAATTTAAATTAGTGTCCAATTTCTTTGGCTTGGCGCATTTTTGTCATTTAAATTTTCGGTTCTTCTCAAATTCGGACTTGCCAACAGTGGCAGGCAGTTGGCGGATGCCTCAGAGCAAAGCTCAAACACATTCGATGTGTCATACCCAATTTCGCCCTCGGGGGACTAATTAATCGTCCCGCCACCATCTTCGAGGTGCCGAGAACACCCGGCTAGGGACCCTCCGCGATGATGCCTTTCCAACAATGGCACCATGCCCGGGGGAACTTTGCGGGACCTTAACTTTCTTTGACCCTACGGACAATTCAGGCCAGAACAATTTAGTGCCAACCATTTGTCATATTTTTTTTCAAATTATACCTTTGGCCCATTCGAAAGCCCAAAGTTTTGATCAAGCTAATTTGTAAGCTGATCGGATCCGGTTGTTTAGATCATTTTCCGCTTAAAAGTGCTTTGGTTGACCCAATGCTAGAAAACAAATATAATTTTTGGCGCTGAATTGTTCTGCTCAGAACTTTTCCACTCCGATGCCCACGGGGTGGTGGGGGCCAAGGATTGGTTGATGGTTGCTGGACACGCCTTGACAACGGAAGAGTCCGGCACAGGCCGACCGGATGGCTTCCCCCCGCTTTTGCTGCTGATGTCTTCTTAACAGACGCCAATTTGGCACCGAGCTGAGCCGGTGGGGGAGAAGAATTTGGCCCGGGATGGACATTCAATTTGGACTGGGAATGCCTGGAACAGGCGCTGACCTGAACATGCTTTTAATTGGCTTTTCAAAATTATTTAAGCTTTCCATTTTTATAATAATAAGGCGTTTATGAGCGGTGAATGGGATTGGCACAAGCCAACAAAAGCAACACATTAAACATTTGTTTTTTATTGAAAAAATTTCACTTAAATATAATTTTTACTAGCATTCTGGATTTGACGATTTTGAATATTTTTCTTGTTTTTCGACATTCTTTTTTTTAATTTCCGTTCCTCCCCATTTTTGACACAAAAAAAAATTATTCTTTCATAAATCACTCATGCATATATTATGTCCCTCACATTTGTATAATATTTGTGTGTCGGAACTGAAAACGGCATGTGTCCCCGCCACGTCAGCCGCGTCCATCTTATTTTACCCATTTTTCTTTCATCAAAAACAAAATCTGGCACATCCGACACCCCCGAGGCGATGTGCCATGCCCCGTCGTTGCTGTTATTGGATTAGGTTTTAGTGAAAAGCATAGAGGGGGATGTGTGCCTTATCCGTCCATCCGATTCAGGGTTTTTTGCTGTGTCAACAAAATCAGGGCACCCAATTTTTTTGCTCGTTACTAAACTCATTTTTTGTTACTAAAGTAACTTTTTTTTGCAAGAATATAAATAAAATTACAAAAAAAAACTTGTCCAGCCCCCCCCCCTTGGCTTTTATTTCAGATTTTAAGTGGTTCCAATAATGCCTTAAGGGTAATGCAATCGTTGCCTCGGGCGATGATGATGATAATAATAATGAAATTGGAAACCATTGGCACCGCAGACAATAATCCGCTCAAAACTAACCAAAACACTCAAAAAGGAGGCCAAAAATCCATTATTCGTCCACTCTAGTTTTGTCAGTTTTAAATAATTTAAAGATTCCAATTAATCCTTTTTATTTTTGTTTTAAATTTTTATATGATATACCTATAAAGGTCGGCCCAGGCCTAATTCGTTTTTACCCTTCCCGTTGGCCCAGTAGTTTTTTTAATATTGAAAAAACGCCTGGCCCGTGAAGAGACCGGGTTGTATATGTTACGGGAAATTCCGGAATTTCCCGGGAAATTATGGAAATTCTAAATTGACCGTTTTGACCGGGCCGTTCCAGAATTCCCAGTCCCCTCTAATTCTGTCTCTTATACACATCTAGATGTGTATAAGAGACAGTTATTGCTCTTTCCCCAAAATTGCACAACAAATAGCCCCAAATCCCTCAGAGAATCCGTAATCCCCCGAGGGGCACTTCTCTGAAGCTGTCTCTTATACACATCTAGATGTGTATAAGAGACAGGCACATATCGATGATGAATTATTGCTCTTTCCCCAAAATTGCACAACAAATAGCCCCAAATCCCTCAGAGAATCCGTAATCCCCCGAGGGGCACTTCTCTGAAGGGCACTCATCACGGTCATCCATCTTCAGAGGAAAATTTGGCATTTTCTGGCTGATTTGGGGGTGCCGAAACGTATAAATGGCGCGGCTTCAGCGGGGGATTGTGCAAGAAATTGGGAGGAAAAGGAAATTCGGCCCATCTGTCTGTCCCCCGCCCGAGGGAATATTGCTTTTCTGAGAACAAAAAGTGCCCGCAAAGCGATTAATCATTGTGAAATATTCGCTGTTTTGGCAATCAAAAGGTATGGCATAAGAACGCCAAACTTTTTGTCTTTTTGTGCCGTGCCGATAAAAATTGATGGATTGACTTTTCTGCTGGGGTCAAACGTCAAAATGTTTTAAAAATAGAAAAACAATAAATTTTAAGTTTGAATAAGCCATAATTTCAAAAAATTTTCTAAAATCTGTTTAAATTAGTTTTTGGTTTAACAAAAATATTTTGAAATGTTAAAATCAACATTTCTGCTTATTTAAGTCTTGTGGGTGGAGCGTAATGTGACATAAGTTGGAAAAGATGGCGTTTTGTCGATCATTTGATCGTTATGAAAAACAATATTGAAAACTTTAAAATTACTTTCAACACATATCGCATTTAATTTGATTAAAATCCATTTTTTAACCATAAATAGAGGGAACTCAAAACGATAAATGCCGCAATATTGTTCAAAAAATGCCGGACCTGATCCGCAACGCGGCAACGCAACAGCACAGTGTCGCCAACACGTGCGACGGTATCCTCCGGTTCCTCGACGATTCGCTGCTTTCCTTGCGCGGTTGTTGGTGCCATTGCCACCAACATGGCGAAGTTGGCGATGAGGACAGTGGTGAAGCAGTTCATTGAGGTGAAAAACGGCCAAATGGCAAAATGTAATTTTATTTGTTGCAAAATGAGATCTGAAATTGAATAAATATTAAATAAAAGATAAATGCTTAAGAAAAACTTTTGCGCTAATTTTTCTGGATTTAACTAAATTAAATGGGGGATGGATTTATATGCACCAAAAATTGCCAAAATATACACATTTTTTTAAATTAATTTTTGGCTAAAATATGCTCCGAAATACTCAAAATATGCAAAATTCGTTGTTATTGCATTTTGTAAAAGCATTTTTATTCAAAACGAGCTAATTTCAACGAAACTTAATTGCACTAAAAATATGCAAATGCATATAAATCCGTTCTCTAATAATAAAATATTAGAAATAGTTTTGTTTAGGGTACAAAAGATAGGTAATTGGAAAATTCGCGCTTTTTAAATGAATTTCTGAGGAGGCATTCAATTCAATGAATAATCTTCGCTTTACCGAAAGAGACTTTAATGCGATAATTTGCAATTTTCTGCAACTTTGCCAATGGCTACGATTAGTTGAGGGTTCGATGATCAAAAATTATTTGGAAAAAATTTGAAATTTTTAAAATTAAAAAATATTTAAAATCTTTGAAAAAGAAAGGAAATGTTTTTTTAAGTCCAACAGAAGAGCATAACGACATGCAATAAATTGTACGTAGATATTTGCAAATGCAAAATTTTCGGATCAAAATTTGCCCATGGCAATGTTTGATGACCCCCCAAAATTATTTTTAAGTTGTCAGCCAAAGTTTGGGGGAAATGGAAGGATTGATGGATTGGTTATGTGTCGTCGCCCGTCTGCTGCCAATGACCAAAATTTTGTCATTTGCATTTTGTGTCAAAAAGAGTTAAGCAAAATGAAGGATTCCGCCGCACACAATAGGGGTTCTTCATTCATTCATTTTGTCATTAATCAGTCAATTAATCAATTAATGACGGGGCGGAGATTTTTCAATTAAAAAATAATTGTTTACATTTTCAACAAAAGGCCGACATTTTGGGGTCGATATTCCGATAACAGAAAATTTTAAGGCATTGAGTCCGACTTAGGAATTGCGCAGAAAAACCACTTCTTACAACTATTTCCAATATCCCCGGCGGCGCCTGATGGCGGCACCCGCCGAGCCCGTGTCAGGACAAAATCCCTAATAAGCCAAAAGTGGACGAATCACTAATTACCTAATTAATGATTTCGTCCTCTTTGGCTTATTAGGGATTTGTCCGTTAGTGATTTTGTCTTAGCTCCGTCGAGCCTCTTCTACAAGAGGCGAAAAACGCTGTTTTAATCAGAAAAATACCCAAAAATCAAAATTCTTGAATTTTTGCAAAATGAGGCTTTTCCTGCCAAATTGGCTTTCAAAATCTTTGGAGTCCTGCAACAAACGATCAGTTAAATTAATCTTTTAAAAATTAACGTATTATATTATTTTGTTGAAATGAAATTACAGTTGGAAATAAATAGTCTACAAATCAAAAAACCACAAAATTAATCGATAAAAACAAAAAGTGTTACGGAAGACCCCCACAGGGCTGTCCCTGTCTCTTATACACATCTAGATGTGTATAAGAGACAGGGTCTAAATTGATCAAATTTTATGAATTTATAGTTTCAAAAACCTACAAAACAATTTGGGTGAATTTTAATGCCTTCGTTACCTGCGCGTCCACANGGTCTAAATTGATCAAATTTTATGAATTTATAGTTTCAAAAACCTACAAAACAATTTGGGTGAATTTTAATGCCTTCGTTACCTGCGCGTCCACAACCTCCAAACGCTYCGGCTCGCCACCCCAACTCCAACGCAGCTTCACATCATCCGGATGCGCGTCGCTTGCACAATGCAATCGAATGTATCCGCCTTCGTAAATCTGAACAATTTCTGTTAATAAAAATGTGCCCGAGATTTATGGAAAGGTTGATACCTTAAGGCAATACAATGAAAAATAAATCAAAATAAGGAATTTTAAGTGAATGGATTTAAAAAATTCAATCACCTGACTGCCCTCCGGAATGGTTTCAACGCGCACTTTCGGCGCAAACAGCACGTCCAACCGTATGCTTGCACTGCGCGACTCTTTCCCGTACACTTCATGCGCTGCCAAGCAAACCAACCAACGCCCATTCTCCGCTTGGGTTGGTGTGAAACTGAAAAATATTAAAATAAAATAAATATTTTAAATATGCCAATGAATTATTATACTTTAGATGGGATGTTATTGTGTTCAGTTGAGTGTCCCAATCTTTGACCAATTCTTCGCTGATATTCCCGAAAATTGGTCGAAAAAAGCGGTGGGCCGGCGGCTGGCGGAGATGTTCACGTACTAAAAATAAATTATCCATTTACTGGGTTATAAAAAAACGCTAATTATTATTATTCTGATAATTAACCAAGCAATTAATTCAGCAATTAATTAATTTGGCTAACATTTCAAGATATATTAATAATTTGTTTTTATAAATAAATGAAAGTCAAAATGTTCTCTCGCTGACCTCTGATCGGATGTCCCGTCGTTGTTGTCTGATCGGTGGCATTTTCTGCGGTCCAATTGGCGATGTGTCCGATCACTTTTTGCGCGTGCCAATCCTCTGCCAATGCCCAACTAAGCCGTGCCGCTGGCTTTCCCACGCGACTTTGGCAACTCAACCGAATGGCATGGCCTTCCGTTGCCACAATGGGCTGTGTGCGCTGGACAGTCGATGACACCGCACCAGTGCCGACGGATTCGCCAAGCAATTGTGGCATCTTTGGCTCACCTTCAAAGATTAATGCAAAATTTTGGAACAATATTATTTTAAAAAAACATTATTATATAATATTATTCATAAAAAACATGTTATATCTTTTTTGTGAAAATTATTTGGTGCTATACATACTTAATAAAGTAAGTGTTGCCCTGCGGGAAAGTTGCGCGATCGGTTCATCCTCAGAAGATGAAAGCTGGCACTTAATTAGAAACCATCAAACAAATACAGTAAATCGTGTAAACATAAATGATGATAATTTATATTCAAATTTACAAAAACTATTAGTGAAAAACAGTGAAAATTAAAAAATAATATATATTAAAGAATAAATTTCATAAATTTGTTTCAAAATTTCTTAAAAAGTATTTCCCTAATTATGAAAAGATTATCTTTTTATCTACCTGATATGTTTGCTCATCGGCCAAGGACACATTTCGGATTTCCAAATGGAATTCGCCGTCGTTAAGACTGCCGACCATTCGCATCCGCTCCCAAAACGGCAAATCGCGCTTGTAGCCGAGTCCGATGTCGCCCTGCATCCAAATCACTTGGCCCTTCTGAAAAAATAAAATAATAAAGCTAAATTGCATAATCAACTTTATTCGAGTTTCAATTTTTTAAATTTACCATTCTTTAATAGTTTTAAACCCTATAAAAAACGAATTAAAATGTTTTTTTTAATTGATACAATTATTTTGCCGCGTAATGTTTTTGCCCATTTGTGCTAATTCAAGAAAAAAGTGTCCCTCAACCTTTTAAAAGGTAAAAAATATGTCTGTTAAGGTCAGTTGAGGGAACGTTTTTACGCTTTCCATCGAACCTGTCTCTTATACACATCTAGATGTGTATAAGAGACAGCTCTAATTCGACTTATCCAAAAATAAAAGAAATAGTATAATAATAATAGTGGCGAAATGTTTCATACTTTAATCCCCCCCCCCCACACACCAGATTTTCCAAATCCATACTTGACAGCTCATTAATCTTTGGGCACCGGATTGTCTCGGTTTGTTCCTGCCGGTTG
>MEIZ01000010.1:730460-746326 GCA_001723225.1 Globodera ellingtonae | reverse complement strand
TCTTCTGAGGGGCAAGAAACGGTGTGATTTTCAACTAAAAATGTCCTCGACGATAAGATTTTAAGCAAAAACCAAACCGAAAACACTTTTAACTCGTAAATTCTCTTGTCTTAAAAGCACAGTTCAGATATTCCAAATGTTTTGACTTTTGCCTAGGGCAGGCCGTGCCCTCTGTTCCAAGAAACGGGGAACAGGAACGCCAAAAAAGAGGACTTACGGGACACGAGATGGCCCAGCCTTAAATTATAAGCCTTTCATTGATTTTAAATTTGTTTTTTTCAAACATATTTCTTCACGTTATAAGTTCGAAGCCTGGAATATATTTGTAATTAAAGATTTAATGCGTTATCAGAAGAACATAATAATAATAATTATGACACTAAATGTGTCGTCGCCTCCAATCCCTCCCAATCATTTCGTGAGCGGTGAGTGGTACGACTGCTGGGGGTGAAGTGAAGTGAATGAGTAAATGAAAGGCCGGCCGAGGCGGACACCAATTGGCCAATTGGTCAGCCATCGATCATTGCCAACCCCCCGCCGCCCCCCCGGCCAATTCCAGCGCCCTTTGACCTGCTGTCCACACAATCATCATCAACAAGTAAATTGGTCTCATATTCGCACAAATAAAACATATTTAAGGCTCTTTATTCTGCTCGGACATTGAGGACACGAAATTGTCTTGTCTATAGGTACTAAGTTGGGCTATCGATTTCAGGACATTTTTTGACCCAAATCCGTCTCTGAAGATTGACCCCCCCCCCCTCATTTAATCTCGAGCATATCGACAAGACTGGTGGGCTGACTATATATGAAATGGTGACATTTTTAAGGTTTTCACGAAAAAACATAGTTTTTTAAGTATATCAAAACTTCTTTGTGTTGTCCCATTCGAACAAAATTCCTACGATACCTTTAATAAGTGAATTCAATTTCAAATTCCATTTATTTTATATTTTTAATTGCATTTAAAAACTTTATTTAAAGCCAACCAATTTGTCAAGAATGATGAAGCTTAAAGATCGAGTTTAAGGCGCCCATTTTGGTGTTGTCCATAACTCGGGCTCCTCCAATTTAAAACTCTTTTTATGTTTATGTTTCAAATGTATCAATTACTTAGGGCCTGAAATCGAACTCAAACCCAAGCACAGCGTGATTTTTGTTTTGTTTTGTCAGGGTGGGCGCATTTTTCTGTGGGAAGAAGGGTCAAATGCTGTCTCTTATACACATCTAGATGTGTATAAGAGATCTGTGGGAAGAAGGGTCAAATGTTCGGGTCAAATTGACTCATTGGCGTCTTTCCCCTAAGGGGTGCTTTGCTATTGATGCGCTGTCTCTTATACACATCTAGATGTGTATAAGAGACAGGGATAAGTGTTTATTTGCATAGAAACACGGTCTGCTGTTGAATGGAGAAAGGCGAGAATTTGGGGCCTATCGGTCGGGAATGGGGAAAGGAAGTGCCGGAAGAGTCAAGAAGAATGAACAATGAGAAGAAAAAATGTTCGATACTGAAATAATCAAATCTCAAGTTTCGATATAGAGAAAAACACCTGAATTTGTTCTCCTAGAAAATTGTATGGAATTGTGGGTTGTGGCTAGGGTTGGCAGTTTCTGGGATTTTTCGGTTGCCCAAACCAAAACTTTTCGCTTAGTTCTTGCAACCAAACCGAAATTTTTCGTTTTTAAAATTTACTATAAAAATCTTTAATATCAATCTTTGGCATAGCAAAAAATTTGAATTGGCAACAATAGGTATATTGGGCCGGCCCGAAACTTTTCGGTTCTCGGAACCGGACCAAAGACCGAAAATCCCGGTTCTACGGTTGGTTTGGTTTGGGACCGCCAACCCTAGTTGTTGTGGCCTCAATGTTTTATGCACATCCCTCAAAACTCTCGAGCAAATGCCTTGGGGGATGATTGTGAAGGGGGGGGGGGATCACCGGTGGATGATGGACCCCGTGGGGGCATTCTCTCCGCAAATTGATTGAGCGGTGGTGGCCTTTCAGTGGCCGAAGGCCAATTCAGTGCCCCCGGGGATGGGCGGGGGATGGCATTGAAAGTAAAATAACATTAGAAATCGATTGATTGGATGCGGTGGTATGTTGTGGAACGGAAGGCCCAATCACACAGAGAATTATTCAGACAATTGCAATAAATTAAAATGGCTAATGCTTTGATTTCAATTTAAAATTACATCTAAATTCAACTGAAATTAAACTATAAATATATTATTAATCCCATAAAATTTGGGCTAAAATGGCTTTTTCACAATATGATTTAATTAAGATTTTTTGAAATAGTCTTTTCACAGTTGTCAAAAATTCATTTTCTTGTGAGAGAGAATCATAAAAAATGCTCCGCCAGAAGGGCACCATTGACAAAGAATTGGATCAGAAAAATTTTCAAAAAAAGGCTAATGGCTTTACAACCAACGCCTGCCCCATAGTGAGAATGAATAAAACACGCTTTTGGAGTTTCTTATAACTTTCAGTTTTTATTACAAAAAGTTTATTTAAAAAAATGAAAAATCCATTACAAAAAAAACAATATTTTCATATGATAAACAAAAACGCAATTTTCAAAGGGTCTAATTTTGCCAATTTTGCATTGCACGGCCTTTTTCTTAGAATAAAAGTTTAAAATAACGCATAATTGGCTAAATTATAAAGTGTTTAGTAGTCAGTTTAAACAAAAAAGTGTAAATATTAACTTTTATTATTTTAGTTAATTATGTAAAAGAATATATTAATTCATTCATTTCCCCCGCTTTTGAGCTGCGAGAAAACATTTTTTTGCGTGTGATTCGTTGCGTAATCCGCTTTGTCGTTGGATTAATTTGAGGGGGGGGGGAATTACTTTTGCGTTTGAGAGGCTTTTAGACACATAAATATTTATTAAAATAAAATTATTAAGAGTATTTATTATCAATTTAAATTTGTAATTTCTAAAAAATACTTACACTAAAACGTTTATAAATAAAAATTAAAACAAAAATAAAAGCATATATATAGATAGCGGAAAGGCACATGAAAAGAAAATGGACGAAAAAGCCCCCCAGGGATTTCCGAGCATCTTTTTCCGTCAATATATTTGTCGGACTATCGACAACACTTTTACATAAAATTATCTTAAAAAATTGATAGTCAAAAAAGGCATAATAAAATTATGAATTCTGAAATTTTATATGTAATAAACATTAGAAAAGTTCTTAAAAGTACCTAAATAATAAAAATAAATTAACAATCAAAAGAAAAATTATGAACTTTAAAGAAAATCTTTTATTTAAACTTTTATGTTTTTTGGAATTAAATGGCTTAATGTTTAAATAGAAATGGCCCAATGGTCAGCTGAGCTTAGCCACCAAAATTTAAAATGTGCCATTCAAGCAGAGATGGCCAGCGAATTCCCTGGAGGAATTTTTTTTTCGACAGCAATCGAAAATTGGTCTTTTAATGGCTTAAGAAAGAAAATTGCATTTTTATGGCAAATGTTTTTGTAATTTGCAAGTTTTAATTCGTTTTTCAAAGAAAAATAATTTTTTTAATTAACAAATTTTAAATGTTTAAAACTATAACTACAATGCGATGAGTATACTGATTTTATTCTGGAGTTTAAAAAGCTTTGATGCTCATTGATTGGAACCTTCTTAGAAAAACTCCGATAGACTTTCGATATCAGTAAATTTTGTCACCTCTTTGATAAATGCTTTTATTTGCAAATGATCAACAGAATCGGACAATCAAACGACGGGTGCAAATGGGCGACAACGACGACCAGTTGCTCAAAAAAGTTTTCGTCCCGGGGTTTTGGAACACATTTTGGGCGGCTGGCTGATCAGAAGAAAGTGATCGGATGGAAGATGGACCAAATGCCACTGAGTGAGGTTTTAATGTGTCAGGGCAGTGATTTGGATTGGACAAAGTTCCATCTGTCTTTAATGTGAAGGTGACAACCGGCAGGAACAAACCGAGACAATCCGGTGCCCAAAGATTAATGAGCTGTCAAGTATGGATTTGGAAAATCTGGTGTGTGGGGGGGGGGGATTAAAGTATGAAACATTTCGCCACTATTATTATTATACTATTTCTTTTATTTTTGGATAAGTCGAATTAGAGGGGACTGGGAATTCTGGAACGGCCCGGTCAAAACGGTCAATTTAGAATTTCCATAATTTCCCGGGAAATTCCGGAATTTCCCGTAACATATACAACCCGGTCTCTTCACGGGCCAGGCGTTTTTTCAATATTAAAAAAACTACTGGGCCAACGGGAAGGGTAAAAACGAATTAGGCCTGGGCCGACCTTTATAGGTATATCATATAAAAATTTAAAACAAAAATAAAAAGGATTAATTGGAATCTTTAAATTATTTAAAACTGACAAAACTAGAGTGGACGAATAATGGATTTTTGGCCTCCTTTTTGAGTGTTTTGGTTAGTTTTGAGCGGATTATTGTCTGCGGTGCCAATGGTTTCCAATTTCATTATTATTATCATCATCATCGCCCGAGGCAACGATTGCATTACCCTTAAGGCATTATTGGAACCACTTAAAATCTGAAATAAAAGCCAAGGGGGGGGGGCTGGACAAGTTTTTTTTTGTAATTTTATTTATATTCTTGCAAAAAAAAGTTACTTTAGTAACAAAAAATGAGTTTAGTAACGAGCAAAAAAATTGGGTGCCCTGATTTTGTTGACACAGCAAAAAACCCTGAATCGGATGGACGGATAAGGCACACATCCCCCTCTATGCTTTTCACTAAAACCTAATCCAATAACAGCAACGACGGGGCATGGCACATCGCCTCGGGGGTGTCGGATGTGCCAGATTTTGTTTTTGATGAAAGAAAAATGGGTAAAATAAGATGGACGCGGCTGACGTGGCGGGGACACATGCCGTTTTCAGTTCCGACACACAAATATTATACAAATGTGAGGGACATAATATATGCATGAGTGATTTATGAAAGAATAATTTTTTTTTGTGTCAAAAATGGGGAGGAACGGAAATTAAAAAAAAGAATGTCGAAAAACAAGAAAAATATTCAAAATCGTCAAATCCAGAATGCTAGTAAAAATTATATTTAAGTGAAATTTTTTCAATAAAAAACAAATGTTTAATGTGTTGCTTTTGTTGGCTTGTGCCAATCCCATTCACCGCTCATAAACGCCTTATTATTATAAAAATGGAAAGCTTAAATAATTTTGAAAAGCCAATTAAAAGCATGTTCAGGTCAGCGCCTGTTCCAGGCATTCCCAGTCCAAATTGAATGTCCATCCCGGGCCAAATTCTTCTCCCCCACCGGCTCAGCTCGGTGCCAAATTGGCGTCTGTTAAGAAGACATCAGCAGCAAAAGCGGGGGGAAGCCATCCGGTCGGCCTGTGCCGGACTCTTCCGTTGTCAAGGCGTGTCCAGCAACCATCAACCAATCCTTGGCCCCCACCACCCCGTGGGCATCGGAGTGGAAAAGTTCTGAGCAGAACAATTCAGCGCCAAAAATTATATTTGTTTTCTAGCATTGGGTCAACCAAAGCACTTTTAAGCGGAAAATGATCTAAACAACCGGATCCGATCAGCTTACAAATTAGCTTGATCAAAACTTTGGGCTTTCGAATGGGCCAAAGGTATAATTTGAAAAAAAATATGACAAATGGTTGGCACTAAATTGTTCTGGCCTGAATTGTCCGTAGGGTCAAAGAAAGTTAAGGTCCCGCAAAGTTCCCCCGGGCATGGTGCCATTGTTGGAAAGGCATCATCGCGGAGGGTCCCTAGCCGGGTGTTCTCGGCACCTCGAAGATGGTGGCGGGACGATTAATTAGTCCCCCGAGGGCGAAATTGGGTATGACACATCGAATGTGTTTGAGCTTTGCTCTGAGGCATCCGCCAACTGCCTGCCACTGTTGGCAAGTCCGAATTTGAGAAGAACCGAAAATTTAAATGACAAAAATGCGCCAAGCCAAAGAAATTGGACACTAATTTAAATTCAGTTTTTAAGTAGGCGTATGGACGAATTTATTGAAGCTTTTGTTTTGTGAAGAAAAAAATTGCAAAAACTATAAAGTTGATGTAATTAATGGTGTGAATGAATAAACTAATATTACGTTGGACTTTCAAAATAAAATAATTATAAAAAGGCTGAAATTTATATGTTTTTGCATTTGCATGCTTATATTTTTGAAACACGGTCCAAAAAAGTCTTTTCGCGTTGGTTTGAACTTTTTTGACATGGTTTGAAAGTGTATATTTCTGCATTTTTGGATTCCCAGCCTATAATTATATATTTTTCGAAAAAAATAATTCTTTAGCATTATTTGCAAGCAAATTGAAAAATATTTTACTTTGTTTAGATTGAAGAATGGACCCAATAAAATAAGTTTGGTTGCCAAAAAATCTCAAAATATGACGACGATTGGGCTGCAAAAGAGTGAAATTTTGGAGATTTTTGAGGGGATGAACAATGGCATGGCATTTTGAAGAGGGCGACAACAAATTGAGCGGAATGGTGGACAAAAAGGGGGGGGGGTGAAGAATTTGCAAAATTGTTGCGGAGAGAATTTCGCACCTAATTAACCCATTAAATTTTAATAATGCGAGATAAAAAAATAAACATAAATAATGAATATTTATTTGTATTTAAAAAGCCTTCTTAATTATTATAAGTTGGGGGTGGGATTTTTAGGCATTTGCTGTTTTTTGTGCATATTTTTGTTGAGAGAGCTCAAAAATACGGCTTTCTAGTGCCAAAAATGCCTATTTTGATGTTTAGTGTCTGCGTGAATATTAGCTTTTTAGTGCCTATTTTGTCATTAGTTGGAAAATATTTAAGAAAATGCAATAAAATCATTTAAAATTTGTTTGTCATTTAAAAGGCTAAGAGCAGCCAATGGGACAAAAAGCGCCAAAAGTGGCGACTCCTCTTTAATTTAATTAATTTTGTTTTTAAAGTTGAAAAAAAATGTATTAAATATTAATGTAAAATTTTCAAAATGAATGTAAGCAATACGTATTATTCCGAGTGAGTAAAACATTTACACTGAAAATCGAGGTCATTTGTCTTTGCATGGGAAAAGGTGGGTGGACGATGGACGGACGGACAAAACTCCAACGACAAGCGTTTTGAAGCAAATGTTTTCGTTGGGGCGAAAGTGTGGGAAATTCGACACGAATTGGCAAAATGGTGAAGAAAAGGTGGGGGGGGGTAAGAAGGCTAAACCCTTCAAATTTCAAAGTTTAAAGATTTTTTTAAATTTGTGGTTAAAAGAAAAGGTTTTAAAGGGCGAAACATGGCATTTAGGTATTCAATACTTGTAATAAATTCGTCAATTATGTTTTAAAATTTTAATAAAAATGGCTATAAAATCTAAGAAAATAATAAACGAGGGAATAATTGTTTGACTCTGATCTTATGCTCAGTTTTAAATTTGACATTTTTAGGGGATTTGGTTCGAGAATCTCGGTGACTCTCTCTTCGTTATCCGGGCTCTGTTTTCAATTTCATGCTTGCATTTTTGTTAATTTTAATAAACTCCATAAAATAAATGTTATTGCTCCCCTTTCTCTATGAAAATGGTTTTGGCATCGCCCGAGGGAAAGTTCCGGCGAATGTCCTATCCAATTTGTGAGGGGAGGGTCGATGAGGCTCCAACAGCAGCAGTGAGAGGAGGTCAAAGAGGCTTTTATAAAGGGTTGGGGATGAGATTTGTCCCCGGGGACGACTCTTTGGCCTCATTCGCACTTCGGCACTCCAAAGAAGTTTTGAAGAAAAGTTCAATTCGGTGCCATAAAACTTTAAAATTAAGTAACTACTTTTGTAAACATTTTTTGTTTTTGTTGGAAACGAAACTGGAAAAAATTGAACTAATTTGTAAAGCATCAATTAGCAATTTTGGCGAATACAATTTAAAATATAAAGAACATCTCTTTCCTCAATGTAAATCAGCAATGTTTAAATGAGTAAAATATTTGCGATGCTTTAACATAAATTAGAATTGAAAATTAAAATAAATATTCAATTTATCTAAAAAGATACATTTACTTCACTTTTTGCAGAAAATGTCGTGCCGCGCATTTAGTCCATCATAAAATGGAAACTTTTGCGTGTTTATTTGGCCGCAATTCCTTGCCCATTAAAAATCATAGGCCAACTGACGGATGGCGGAGACATTTGGTCACTCACTCATTAGAGCCTCTAATTAAGGAAAATTGGCATTCGTCAAGCGAATTAATCGATTGTTGAAATTAAATTAATATTAGTAAAGCTTCAGTACCGATTCTGAATTACTTTAAAAATTTGTGAATCTGAACAAGACTTTGAGGCTTGTGATAAAATTTGGCATTTAAATAATATCGAATTTCGATTAATTTTGAGTTTCGAATTACAATTAAACGATGATTCATTTGCTTCTTTCTAATCAGTTGATTCATTTTCACGTGTTAAACCAAAATATGTTTTCTTCTCGTTTCTTTTAGGTCGATAAAATAAAACGATAAGCATTATTTTGTTCGTATTCAGAATAAATATGAAAAAAGAAAAAACAATTTAAAAAAAGACATTTTAGAAATTTTAAGAAAAAATTTCCGTTAATGAATTTATTTGGAGCAACAAATATTCAGGACAGAAGGCGCTGGTATTAAAATAGGAATTAACTTATTATTAATTAAACTGAACAAATTGTATAATTAAATTTAATATAATTTTAAGATTAGGGGCAATAATTAAAACAATTGTTATTCCATTAAAGCATTTGGCTTCCCAGCGAACTGTGGACGGACAGCTTCAAAATGTTGGGCCGTCAAGAGCTTCTTCGTCGAGTTCAGCCCATCAGCCGTCGCTTCCACGCGATTTGTGAACAAAATGTGCCAAATTTACACGTAATTCGTCGTGCCAATGACTTTTTGGACGGATTTGAGCGTGCATTCACCGAAGTGGAGGGTCAATTTGAGGTGAAGAAATGATTAATTTGAATGCATTCATTAAATTGAAAGTTTATATTTACATTTGCAATCTTTCTTTTCTATAAAGTCCGAACAAAATAATCCGATAATGCAGATTAGGCCATTCCCGCAATGCAAGAATATTTGAGATTAAAAGTTTATGTTCTTAAAAGCATTTAAATAATTATTGCAATTTTTACAAACCAACCAATCAATTTTGAGGAGTTAGACAACGATTGTGGCAAGAATGATTTGGCAAAATTTTTCCGATTAGTGGGCCAAGTCCAATTTCGCATTGGAAAGCGGGCGGATACCATGACGACATGCCACGAGGTTGGAGCATAAATTTAAATTTTAAAAATTTTGTGATACAAACTTTTTTTAAGCGCCGTCATCGTGCGCAATTGGCCCTGTTGCGCCATTGTGCCGAACTGTTTTGCCAGTGCCAGCTGTCCTTGTGGCTGCATAAGCCGAACAATTCCATTGGAATTGTCGACGAAAGCACTGTTCTGTCAGATTTAGACGAATATTTGGCCCTTCTTGAGCCAATAAAAGCATTTTCTGTTGAAATTTGGCAACAAAATCATTCGCCCGATTTGGCACCAAACGAATGGCATTATGAACGCAATTGGCTGCTCAGCAACACAACGGTGCTGAACTGTGCCAGACTGACGTTTCACGAGGTCCACAACAATTTTAATTATGCTTTTGTTTGTTAAAGTGTTTTTTTTCATAATCCAAATTGTTTCCTAAATATTTTGTGTTTATTCATTTTTTAATTTAGAAAGGCGAAAATGAGCCTGAATTAATGACCAAATGGTTGCACTACAAAGTGGCAGATGAGCAAAATGCACAAAATGCCACCCGTTTTTTGAATTTTCCGAATGGTATACAGCAGGACGTTTTGGACACTGTGCTTCAAAATTGTGTTAAGGTCTTAAATTCCCAGAAAAGTTTAAAAACGATTTTTATAAGTCAATATTACATATTAAATATAAATGGTTTCTCAATTTTAGCGATTTGATAAGGCCAACTCCATCGCTGAACGTCTTTCTTACGTGCTTAGCTTCCATTCAATCCAACCCCAACAATCTTTTCGATCTGAAAATTTGTGCACCGCCGAAACCCTTCTGCTGGAAGCGTTTGGCATGGAAAATGAGGCCGGCAATCGAAYGACTCCACCAAACTTTTATTACCTGCGGCGATGTGCCACAAAAGAAYTGGCAGGCCATTTGCCCGATGTCCAAAAATTCTACAGAGAAAATTTSTATRCAAATAACGACGGAGACAAAATGTTTTTGCGAGTTCCAATTCTGCAGACCGGTGATGGTGATAAGTTTGAGACTCCAATGTTGGTGTTCGACTACTAAATCTAAGATGAGGAGGGCCACAGTTACATTTCTTCTCCTTTAATTGCACTTTTAATGAAACATTATTCAGTCTTAGTCTAGCACAGGGCTGCCATCGGGTAAAGACAATTCCCAAGGACAGACATGTTGATTTCCAAGGACACAGCAGTTTGGCAAAATCCAAGGACGCTCAAAATTTTGCCGATTTATTCTTTAAAATTGCAAATATTTAAACTTACAGCCAAATCTTCATTTTCCAAGGGCATTCTTGGGGGCATTTTCCAATACCAAGAGCCGATTTCCAAGGACTGCCCTTTGAAAAAAGGACGAATCGCAGCCCTGGTCTAGCAGGACTTCGTAATTCGTTTTGTCGCGAGATTAGAAAATGAACAATTCCATGCTAATCACTTTATGTTATGCCAATCTCAGAAATGATCCAGAAACAAATTTTGTGCAACAAAAGAAATATTGCCAGGGTGACCATCTAACCTGATTTAGCAGGTTTTTCTTGCTTTTTGGGCTTTTTCCTGCTAAATTTCTGCTTTTTCACTTTGACCTGCTTTTGTCTGCTTTTTGGAGTTTTTCCTGCTTTTTGCCAGCTTTTTAAATTTTCTAGAAATTCTAGCTTAAAAACGTCCAAATTCCTATATTTTTAGAGCAATTTTGTTAACAAATGTTAAAAATTTTCAAAAAAAATTCCGGCGGCGCCTATCGGCACCGTCGACCCCACCAATTCTTAAAAAAGCTTGTTAAAAATACGGTCAGTTTTTAAAAATTTGATTGCAAATCTCTTAAGAAATTGATTCTAAAATAGCAAAATTTTCTCGGCGGCGTCTATCGGCACCGCCCCCCCACCGCTAATAAAGCAGAATTCTCAAAAAAATTTGCATTATTGAAAAATTCCAAAATCGGCAAAATTTTCGAAATTTTTGCTCAATTTGGGTTTTAGAGGTGGTCACCCTGAATATTGCAAAAGAATCATTTGGAGTTTGAGCCTTCGCCGCTGAGTATTCCCATTCTGATGCGATCCAATTTTGAAATTGTCATGTTAAATTTGGCATCCAACAAAATTACGCTTTGCTTTAAAATTTTCAACGCGCTTTTCCTTTCATCTTTCAATTTGGTCAACCAAATGACGTCATAGTCCGGCGTTTCAAAATTGGCAATTAATTTGCGAAAAAGTGCCGAAAACAGAACCAAATTGCACAATTGTGCCTGTTTCGGTTCATTCGATTCTTGCCGTTGAATGAGAGGATTTATGGACAAAACAATTTGGCTAAGAAAATCCACCAACTTAGTAAATGCATATTCGCTGAACTTAACTGAAAACGAAAAGTTAAATGAAACTTAAATGCCATGAATTTATTAAGTATTTTATGCTTTGGATTTTGGGTTGTTATTTTCGAATCTGTGATGTGCCCAACCCTTTGGCGGGTGTCAGTCATAAGTCCAGTCAAGAGCAACGAAGTGGATTATTGGATCGGACTCAATGGCCCGGTTTAGCCGGGGTCGGACTCAATGGCCCGGTTTAGCCGGGGTCGGACTCAACGGCCCGGTTTAGCCGGGGTCGGACTCAATGGCCCGGTTTGGTCGGGTCGGACTCAATGGCCCGGTTTGGCTGGGTCGGACTCAATGGCCCGGTTTGGAATTGTCGGGTCGGGGACGAACTCATTTGAATGATTTTCATACTGTTGTTTTTAGCTGCATATCCGGTATGTTTCCGAATTAGGTCCATGTAATTGCTTCCAATCCACGGTTTATTGTCACAATATTCCAAAGATTCTTCCAATTTTATTCGGTTTAACATTATTTCATCCAAAATTGACCATCCAAAACCATTTTTAATCCATTCGTTTGTTGAACTCATTGGAAGCGCTATTAGAAAGGCCAATTTAGCCGTTTCAATAGCCTCTGCTAGTCGGAAAAAATTAATGCACCATTTTGAGGCCTAAAATTTAAAATTCAATTAATTTAATTAAATTTCAGCGACTTCATCATTTTGTTTTAGTTTTTTGTAAATTTCTTTTTTCATCTCTTCCGTCCAATCAAGCAGCTGTTTAAACTCGCTTTCCTGTTGGAGAACACTTGGTCCAAATGCTTTGTTTAACAAAATGTACAATTTGTCATAGAGACGGACAAATGCAAACAGAAAATTCGTCTCTCTGACGACTTCCCAATTTGCCGTCCGTGCCTTCATATGCCTTTCAAAGTCGGCACATTCCTCTCCAATTTCCTCCAAAATCTGAGTGATTTGCGCATCAGCGTTTTCCTTCTTCATTTGATTGATTACGAATTGTGCCGTATTGGTTTCAGCAACTTTTACAATATCAATCGCCATGGCCAGTTTATTTGCTTCAGCAGCCGGGCGTCTATCGTATCCATAATTCTTGAGTGATAATTGGATGATCGAAATGCTTTTCATTGCTGCTCTTTTAACAATTGCTCCAATTTCTTCTAAATATAGTTTCAGACCAGCATCTGATGGTTGCTAAAAGGAGCAGTCATAAGAACCAATAATTGATCGGAAGCCGTTTAAAATTTTATTTGGAAAATCAAAATTGAAACCGAAATCGATATAAAAAAACGCTAAAATATAAATTGATTACTTCCTCGTAATTTGATGCACCGGCCTCATTGACAGCAAAATTCACGGGCAGCTGCTGCATGGAATTGTTGGCGGATGACTCGAGTATCCCTCCAACAATCGGTGGGATAGACTTATTCTGATTTGGCTGCTGCAGATATCGCGGTGATTGCCTTTGTCGTTGTGCCGAATGCTGAATCGATCCCGGTTGTAATTGTGTTGGTTGAATCTGGCTTTGTGAAGGTTGTTGCAGTTGATTGCGTTGTTGTAGTTGTGCAAGGATCATCATTGCTTGTTGCTGATATTGATTCTGCAGTTGTGATTGCTGTTCTTGCATTACCGGTTGCAGTTGCTGGTTGCGAGACTGTACTTGGTATGGTTGTTGTTGCGCCTCTGTTGTTTGAGCCATTGCAGTTGGTCTTACAGCAATGGGTCGCCAAATTGTCGGCGGTGGTTGTGCCGCTTGAGTCTGATCACCTTTAGCTTCGTTTTTCTTAGGCGAGCTCTGGACGACTTTGTTGAAGGCGGACTGCTTGCTGTGATTGAATTTTTGTTGATTTCTTGAAGGGCCCCTTGAGCCTTTTTCTTGTGGCCTTTTTGGTGTCGCCCATACAATCGTGAAAATGGAGAAAAGAAGGCATAAAATTTTTGGATTCATCTAAAATATACATAAATAATTACTAAAATGCAACAAAAGTCACCGTTCAAATATAATTGCATTGAAAAATGATAGGTTAGGCTATGGAATGAATGCGTCAATAGTTATGTATAATATGCTACATAGAATATAATTTTATATTGACTTATAAATGCTTAGAAAATCAATTTGACACGTATTAATGTTTAACCAAGAATTTTCATTGGTTGGGTTTATATGGCATATGCGTGTATTAAACACGGAAAGTGCAGGAATAACGCGCTTGTGGCGGAATGCAACGCTTAAACAGAAAATTTAATTACTAAATTAAACCTTAAAATATATTTATTGCATGTTTAATTAAGTAAATAATAAATTACTATGACGCATCGGCGACCAAATGAGCGGAAGTTTTTGAATCGGCTGATGCAAACAAAGTGACCTTAATTAAAACAATAAATAACTGAGATTTGATAACAAAATTGTTTTAATTCTTTTTAATTTCGAAATGCCTTTAGGCCCTATTGTCAGGTCAGTTTTATCAAATTCCATTTTTAATTTACACCTGATGCCCTCGAGCAACCAGCCCTTCCACCAAATCGTTGACAATTTTTGCGGTCCTTTCGGCTTCTTTATCAAATTCGTGTTTTTGCGAAATGAATTCGCTGCTCTTGTCCGAGTATTTGCCGGGCTTTGGCGGAACGCTTTTTTCAGGGGCTGATCTCGAAACAGTTTTTGTCAAATGATTGATTATTATTTACAAAGTTTTGGTTTGGATTATTGGTTAGAACATCATTTGGTTGATTACTGTAGAGGATGCGCGCTATCATTTCTAAAATGTCAAAAAAGTTCCGTCCTTTCATTATTTTTAATTTTATGATTAATTAGGCTCGGGCCCCGCCCCCGATGTTTTTCGGGTTGAGAAAGCTGCCGCCTGTACATACAAGTTTTAAAAAATCTATGGTAAACATTTGCATTTAGTTTGGTCGCCATTTCTCCCCCCCCCCCCCGGGGGCAATCGTTTCTTTGTGTCAAATGGAAGTTGTCGCTCATCTTCATGTCAGTCGATTGGCCTTTGCAGAAGGAAGTTTGGGTACCGAAAAGTATCGGTACTTTTCGAAAAAGTTCGGTCGGTACTATTCGGTAAAGTACTGATGCCTGAGTACCGAAAAGTACCGAAAAAGCGTCGGTACTTTCCCGTACCGTCCGATCTCTAGTTTTTGGTAATATTTCGGAGATTTTGTCCATATTTAAGTCAATATTTCACGGTTTTTACAAATTAGTGCAAATAAGTCATGAAATTTTTTCTATAAAAGCAACCCATTTTTTGTAATTTTCTAACCGACTTGAAATTGTTTTGGTAATTTTTTTTTATGCGACATGCATGCGAAGACTTTGTGCTCTCAAAATTGTAAATTTCAGAATTCAGGTTCATGCTGATCAATCAGTCAGCAGAGCATTTTACTATATGGTTTTTATCATTTTTTTAAATTTCAACACCGCAAATTGCTAATGGCAAACTGATTATTAATTCATATTAGCCTCATCCTCATTTTTCGTTAGCGTACGGGTTCTAGCAGCTGCTGGTCGCGTGCACAAAAAGGGGATTCACAAACTGAAAAAAGGATTTGTCTGTCAGTCGCGTGCACAAAAAGGGGATTCACAAACTGAAAAAAGGATTTGTCTGTCAATAAACAAACTAAGCAAATGACCGTGTCCGATCTGCTGGCCTGAAGACGGTCCTGTTCGAAGCGCGCGAATTCCCTTCGGTCGTAGATGAGGGTAATCAGCTTCCACAGCAGCAGCAACAGCAGAGTGATCAGCGCGATACCGGCGATCACTATGAGAATAATGACCAAGGTGGACATAGGGATGGAAGGGGAAACAATTATTCACAGGGGTCGTCAAAATTGGCCCGATCAGAGAAAGGAAAAGCGCCTCAACTCTCCTCATCTCCCCTCCGGGGTCGAAAACCTCAACCCTCCTCCTCTCCCCTCCGGGTTCGATTCGGTTGGAGGAAGGAAAAGCCTCAACCCTCCTCATCTCCCCTCCGGGTTTGATTCGGTTTGAGGAAGGAAAAGCCCCAACCCTCCTCATCTCCCCTCCGGGTTTGAATCGGTTGGAGGAAGGAAAAGCCCCAACCCTCTTCATCTCCCCTCCGGGTTCGATTCGATTAGACGAAGGAAAAGTCTTAGACGGTCATTATACACCCAAAGGCACCCCTCCCTCAGGCTGAAAAAGTTCAACAATACGTAATTTCCACAAAAAGTAAAAATGGAAATGAGGCAGGACATTTCAACGGAATATTGATCGCCGAATACATTAGGGAAATTTGAATGGGAATTCTTTTTTAATGACCAACC
>MEIZ01000010.1:676038-719261 GCA_001723225.1 Globodera ellingtonae | reverse complement strand
AGAATTTAAGCTCAGTTAAATTTTCTAAAGGCCAATGACGCGCCGTTCGTTTGGTCCGTGAGAACGGACGTTCCGGCGCCGACCGGCTATCGTCAGAGCTGGGAGTATACGCATTTGACCAGCCACAAGGCTTTTGCTGAATTCCTGGAGGACCGCGAGGCCGCTGAACGCTTTCGTCATCAACTTTACTTGTTCCTCGGGGAGGCACAAGGCCCTCCGTCGCCAGGATACCCCGGCATCTATCCGGACAAGGCGTTGCCGCATTGAGAAGTGGACAACAGAAATTGGCCCAATTCGATATGTTCCAAAGAAGATTGAATTGTCAAAAAATATTCTTTAAAGTGATATTTAATGGTTCTTTGTGAAAAAATGCTCGCTGTTGGCGGGCCGTTACACGGCCTTTCATTATTATATCCGGCTTTTGTTACTTTTAAAATCGTTATTTTCAAAATTTTAACCCGCTTTAAATTCTATTTTATTTTCTATTGACGAATTCATAATCAGTGCATCAAATAACATAGACAATTTAGAATAAAAAATATTTTCCACAAACGTTTCAGTGGTTTCAGTGCCCATTATAAATGGACGTTTCAGTGCCATGAATAAATTAAAATGCAATAAATACAACTTTGCTTATTACTTAATTTTTTTTTTGATTAAACAAACCGATCTGCCTGATTTTTTGCACAGAGCGTGGCAACTAAATTGTCTATACAAAATTTAGGAAACTTTTTTAAGGTTTTTGAGTAAACAAATTGAAAAAAGCAGATAATATGTAATTAAAAAGGCAATCAATTAAAAAGATTATTACTGAATGAATTAGGATATGGTAAATTTTGATTTCTTGACGGCGCCAACATTTTGAAGCTGTCCTCCCACAGTTCGCTGGGAAGCCAAATGCTTATGGAAATTTTTAATTATTGCTAATTGAAGAAAACGCAATTTGTTTAGTTTAATTAATAATAATTCATTCATTTAATACAAGCGTCTTCTGTTTTGAGTATTTTTCCGATAGAGTAACCCACCCTCCATTTGAAACCCACTCTCTAATTGACATCTAGATGTGTATAAGAGCCCCCCTAAATACGGATTTTTTTTTTGTTGTAAAAAGACGTTAGTGCATTAATTGTGAGTTAAATGTAAAAAATAAATAAAGTCAAAACAACACAATACAAACTAAGAGTATCCGAACTGTCTCTTATACACATCTAGATGTGTATAAGAGACAGAAACAAACCAACACAATACAAACTAAGAGTATCCGAATGACGAGAAATGAACACAAACCATGAAAACTTGAATTCAACACAATTTATAAGCATTTGCCAACTTTCTTNGTTTGAACAATAGTAACCCATGGGTTACTAATATAGGAAAAATACGGTATTTGTTGGCCCAAATAAATTCATTAACAGCAAATTTTCTTAATAATTCTAAGATATTAAATTATATATTTTTCAAATCGTTTATTCTTTTATATTTTTTAATCCAAATATGAACAAAATGATACTTATCGTTTAGTTTTTATCGACTTAAAAAACGAGAAGAAAACATATTTTGGTTTATGAAAATGTTTATTCGTGGAGATTTCTGCCGTCGAGAGCGTAAGCTCCCCAACATTTTCACCAATTCGTGCGCGTGGACTGCACGACTTCTTTTGTGATTGGGCATAAAAGTGAAGCGTATGTAAAGAAAATTCATTACTTCTTTCATAAAACATAAATTATAAAACATTTAAAATGTTTTGGGCCGCTGTGCTTTTGTCACTTTTCGCTTGCTGCGACGGCACCAATTCGACGCCATTAGAAGAAGCGGATGGCTCAAAGTCGGATCCAATAAAAGTTTCGTCCCGATCGCCCTCACCCAACTCCGAAAGTGACGACGACCTTTCGCCTGCTTCTGCAGGAAAGATTAAGGTATTTTCAGTTAAATTTTCTTATAATGACCAATCCGGCCAAATTGTTCTTCATTACGATATTTATTAAAAGTTTTAAAAGATTAATGGCAATTAAGCCTTTGCGCATCGCCATAATTGCACCGCTTCAACAAAGCGTTCCGCCAAAGCCCGGCAAATATTCGGACAAGAGCAGCGAATTCATTTCGCAAAAACACGAATTTGACAAAGAGGCCGAAAGGACTGCAAAAATTGTCAACGATTTGGTGGAAGGGCTGGTTGCTCGAGGGCATCAGGTGTAAATTAAAAATGGAATTTGATAAAACTGACCTGACAATAGAGCCTAAAGGCATTTCGAAATTAAAAAAAATTAAAACAATTTTGTTATCAATCTCAGTTATTTATTGTTTTAATTAAGGTCACTTTGTTTGCATCAGCCGATTCAAAAACTTCCGCTCATTTGGTCGCCGATGCGTCATAGTAATTTATTGTTTGCATAAATAAATAAATATGCAATAAATATATTTTAAGTTTTATTTTAGTAATTAAATTTTCTGTTTAAGCGTTGCATTCCGCCACAAGCGCGTTATTCCAGGCAAATTTGACCATGCCTATCGTTGGATGTTCGAGCAAGTGCGTCGTCGAGCCGGCAAATTCGACGTGCTGCACTTCCACACCTTCGAACATTTGCCACACATCGACGATTTCATGGGCAAAACGGTGACCACACTTTATGATCAGCCGGCGGGCGGCACAGTCGCTGATCTGAACCCATTGGCTAAGGTCAGTCTGAAAAAATTAAAGTGATCACTGAACTTTGATTAGCCGAGCTCAATGCGACAAATATAAAGTGATTAATTATATTTAAATGTCATTAGCAATTAAAAATTTTAACTATTTATTAAGCTGTTTCCAAATGTGCCAATTGTGGTCAGACGTGAGCTCCAAGAAGAAGTGAAGAAACACTGGAARAATGTGATTGGCACTGTGAATGAAGAAGGTGAACTGGCCGCGGATCTCACCGCTCAATATGAGAAAATTTATGAAAAATTGTTGGCGGCACAATTCAAAGGGGACAATGTGCAACAAAAAGTGCAAAAAGCGAGCAAACATTCACTGGTTTGTTAGCATTTATTGAATGCTTTTATCTGACCAGAATTTAAAAGTTTTGACAAAATAATTTTTATTAAAATGATTTAGTGCCTGAAATCTATGGCTCCAAAACTTAAAATATTAATTGTGTCGGCAACCATTTTTGACGCACTCCCGCCCAAAAAAGCTGGTGGAACAGAAAAAATGATTTACGTGCTCACAGAGTCAATGGTCAAGTTGGGACATGACGTCAGTTTTTTTGGATGAATATTTATGGAATTAAAGAATTCAGGCTTTTCAAGGAAAAGCTTAAAAATGAAGCTAAATATTTTGGATTTAAGGTCACTTTACTTGCTCCGGTTGGAACAAAAACAAGCGCCAAACTGTTCGAAGTTCCATTCAAAAAGTTCGTAATTTTCCAAATTTTTTATCAATAAAAATTATATTTTAGCAATCCATGGGCGTGCCAAGACAATTGGGCATTGTGCCAACTCCCAGTAATTTACTTCCAGGTATATAAAAAGAATTTCCAAAACACAAAATGTCCATTAAAACGTGTTGTGCCTTCAGGAGATGGTGAAACGTCATGCGCATGAATATGACATTTTGCAATTGCACTCCCCTTCGCATTTCATCGAGTTTCGTCACTTTATCAACCATGCGGTGCATTCACGGCACATGCCAATTGACGACACGGTCTTTTTCAATCTGTTCAGCGACATTCCGCACATTTCAATCTCCAAAGAGCAGCAAAAGCTGACTCCAATTGGTAAAAAGCTTAATGTAGAAATTGCATGACAAAATTGGTCATCAATTATTGGAATAAAACTTATACAAAAATAAATCTAGATTTGAACTGGGTTGGCTTTGTGCACAATGGCATCGACCTCGGCGACTTCAAATTCAACGAAAAGCCGAACCGTGCCGAGCCGTATTTGGCATGGATGGGTCGGATGATCCCGGACAAAGGTGTTGATGTTGCCATCAAATTCGCGTTAGAATCAAAAATGAAATTGAAAATTGCGGCACAAATTGTTGATGACCACAAAAAGTGGTGGGAGAAGCGCATTTTGCCATTGATTGAGGAGAAACATTCTGATCTGGTTGAGTTTGTCGGAGAAGTGGGCCCTGAGCAGAGGAAGTGAGCTGTAAAATAAATAATAATTTAAATTGATTATTTAGTGATTTTCTGGGCAATGCCACGGCATTTTTGTTCACTCCAAAGTGGGATGAACCTTTTGGACTTGGAATGATCGAGTCAATGGCAACCGGGACTCCGGTTATAGCCATTCAACGAGGCGCTGTCGGCGAAGTAATCTTTTTTTTTGTCAAAAATTCTCTCCCATTATTTCACAGATTGTCATTGATGGAGTTAATGGAGTCACGTTCGATTACGAGGACAACCAAATGATCTTCGACTTTATCGACGTCAAAGGACTGATTGAAAAAGTGGTCAAACTTGATCGGACCAAAATTCGTCAAATCGTTGAGAATCGCTGGTCCCTGGAACAAATGTCCAAAAATTACGTCAAAGTCTACCGAAACGTGTTGAGGAAAAACTGTGAAAGTTAAATGCATGGATTGATGTGTTCGGCTAAAAATGATACAAATATTTAATAGATTTTTGTTCGGGCGGGTACCCAAATGTCCGTTCCCATTTTATCATATTGTTTTCCCCTTTTGTCACGCCCCCATTTCCTTCCATAAATACTAGTGCTGCACGAGACCCAAAATTTACCGAGACTCGATACCGAAACTCGAGACTTGACCCCGAGCCTCGAGACTTGACCCCGAGACTCGAGACTTGACCCCGAGACCCAAAAAACCCGAGACTTTTCTCGAGTTGAGACTCGAGACCGAGACTTTTTTGAAATTTTTTTTTTGAAATTCACTGAAAACGTTTTATTTTAGCTCCTAAAATTTCAAATTATAAAAATCGAGTTTAAAAATATTCAACCGCAATTTCAAAGGCAAACTTAATCATTTTCGGGTCAATTTTCTTTACAAATTCCATCAAAAAAGTCAAAACATTTACCGGCGGCGCCTATCGGCATCGCCGACTCCTTCCATATTTCTAAACACTTTAAAAAATTTTAAATTAGAAAAAAATTGCGTACGAAAAATGTAACAAACCCCCCAAAATGCACCCCCCTACGACTTTTTTTTGCTTGCCCCCCGAAAACTTTTTCTGGCTACGGCCCTAGTTTTCGGTTTTGTGCCAAAAAACCGGGTTTCGGTTCGGTTAACGACCGCCAACAACCCTATTAAGAAATATTCAAAAAATTCAACATTTTTTCTTGCGGATTCTGCTTTACTTTGGCGAATAAAGACACTAAAAAGCAGCATGTTGAGCAACGAGTTGGTCAAGCTAATTAGTCTTTTTAGCCATCAGATTCGAATTCTACTAGATAGAAACACCTTAAACGACCTTTTTCATATGCAAAATTTAGAAAATAGTTGGGGGGGGGGGGGAGGCAGGGCAGTGGCGATTTCTTAGCGCCGGCTTCTCTGCTCAAGTTTAACAAAACAAAAAAAACCCTTACAACACACATCATGAGCAATTGCCTTTTTTAATCTAAATGTTAATTCTTATTGAATGTGCTGAGATTATAAAATTGACAAAAAAAACGTTAAAAATCGCGTTTCTTAACTTCCGACTATTAAAAAAAACTGCTGAGCAAATATAAATTTAAATTAACGCTCTAGTGCACTTATTTTATTTGAACAATTTTCGAACTAAATGATGTTTGGTTAAAAAAATTGTGGAGGAAAGCTACTGTAAAATACGCGTTATGAGGCGGGATAATCAGACTAAAGCCTTAATGGCCAACTCTAAGTAAATATTAGCATAGGCACAATTGAAGATTGTCGCCAATTCCCGGTGTATTAAAAGAGAAAGGCACATGGAAGGATTCATTATTTAAAATTATTGCTTAATTTAAATTGAAAACCCCAAACTCGCAAAACGAAATATGAAAACTATTTACATGAATGCTTTGTTCACGTTGTTCTTTGTGCTCTTCAAACTTCAAATCGTTGACAGTCATTGGAAGTGGCACGACTTCTGGGGCAAGGATTCTTCATCGTCCTCTAATGAAGAGCAGCAATATAAGCCTAAAAGCGCACATTCAAAMCSCAAAATTCGAGAAGAGAGGCGAACAYTGGACCAGTTGTACGCTGCAGCGTTGAAGGAAGGTGGCCGAKTGATTGTGTACGCCGGAGGGGACACAGCGGRCCAACTGGACTGGATCAAAATGGCCTTTGARCGACGCTTTCCGAACATTACGCTGGACGTGGTGGTCGACTATTCGAAGTTCCATGTGCCAAGAATTGACTATCAGGTAAGTGTTTGGAAACAAAAATTCCAAATGCATTTTTGACTCAACTCCGATACTTGTTTTCCCTCAGCTTGCAAAACGTTCACTTGTGCCCGATGTGGTTCAGCTCCAAAGCTTGCATGAATTTCCTCGTTGGAAAGAAATGGGAGTTYTGATGCCGTACAAACCGGCAGGATGGAATGCCATCTATAAGGACTACCGTGACTCGGACGGCTATTTTACTGGCATTWYAGTCTTTGCGTTSRGCAACGTTGTCAACAGTCGGCTGGTGCCAAAYCAGAGSGAATGGCCACGCGAGGCAGCCGACTATTTGAAGCCGCAATTTGCAGGCAAAAAATTAGTCGTCACATACCCAACGGATGATGATGCAGTGTTGTTCTGGTTCAAGCAGGTCTTTTGGTTTAGTTTGGATATTTAACCAAATAAAACAAACAAACACAAAGGTTGTGGACAAGTATGGCATGGAATGGGTGATCAAACTTGCCAAGCAAGAGCCCATCTGGGTGCGAGGAACCCAAGCCCCGGCGGACTTGGTCGAGAATGGCACAGCGTTGGCAACGATGAGCACCACCGGCTCGCTGATAGCAGACAACACGACGGTCTCACGTTTTGTTCTGCCAAAGAAGGACCCATTTGTCGTTTGGGCCCAACAGGCAGCAATTTTTAAAGATGCAAAGCATCCGGAGGCAGCAAAACTCTACATGAATTGGAGTTTGGACAAGAAATCGCAGGTATCGCAATAATTGAAACATTTTATTTATGCTCTTCAAATATTTTAATTATCATTAAGGGTTAAGTCTTTATTTGAGAATTTAAGCTCAGTTAAATTTTCTAAAGGCCAATGACGCGCCGTTCGTTTGGTCCGTGAGAACGGACGTTCCGGCGCCGACCGGCTATCGTCAGAGCTGGGAGTATACGCATTTGACCAGCCACAAGGCTTTTGCTGAATTCCTGGAGGACCGCGAGGCCGCTGAACGCTTTCGTCATCAACTTTACTTGTTCCTCGGGGAGGCACAAGGCCCTCCGTCGCCAGGATACCCCGGCATCTATCCGGACAAGGCGTTGCCGCATTGAGAAGTGGACAACAGAAATTGGCCCAATTCGATATGTTCCAAAGAAGATTGAATTGTCAAAAAATATTCTTTAAAGTGATATTTAATTAGTGTTCAGCAAATGGGGTTTTTCGGTATTCGGTATCGGTATTTCGGTAAAATACCGATACCGAAAAAATACCGAAATCCCAAAATTTCTTCGGTCGGTATACCGAAAAAATACCGATACCGAAAAATACCGACCAAAAAAATACGGTACACCGACCGGTATTCGGTATTTTACATATTTTAGCATTTTTAAGCACATAAAAACATACATATTTTGGGGTTTTTAGCACATATAAATCCGGGCCCTACTTATTGGATTGTGGGCAATGTTTTTGTGGGATGACGGATATTTAGCAACGGTTCCAATCTCAAAATGCGCGCGAGCATTCTATGCTCTTGTCCGGCATGCCGTTTCCTCCGGGATATGTTTTTGAAAGCATCATCAGAACGTGAAAAAAACATCATTGAGCACCAAGAAGCATCAAATTCGACTTTAAATCGAAATTAAAGTGCCTGGCGCCGCTTTGAAATTTTGACTCAATTTGTTAAGAGATTTGGAACCAAAATTGGACGAATCATATACCAATCGACTCCTCTTATCGAGCTGAGCACGAATCTGCTTTGTGCGAAAAGCACTATGAAAAAAGTTATGGCTCCTCAAACTTTGCAAAACCATATGGGGGCTTTTAGTCAAAATTTGTGGAAATATTTTTAATCTAAAAATTACCTGAAAATATTTGACATGGAAAATAGCAGCCAAAGTACCGCACACTCGACTACAGCGTCCAGTAGGTGGGGCGAGACTCCGGGCACCGGAAGAAGTCCGCACGGGACCCGGCTGGGAGTCTCGCGCGCGCCCGCTCCGCGGGTCCCGTCCTCCGCCCTCCTTCTCGCCCCACTTCTTGCTCCGTCATCGCATGCTCGCTGTTGGCGGGCCGTTACACGGCCTTTCATTATTATATCCGGCTTTTGTTTCTTTTAAAATTGTTATTTTCAAAATTTTAACCCGCTTTAAATTCTATTTTATTTTCTATTGACGAATTCATAATCAGTGCATCAATAACATAATTTCAGACAATTTAGAAAAGACTTTTTCATGGACCAAAAATGTGCCCCTTAAAGATCGATATTTTCCGAAAATTTTATTTTGATCATTTTTTATAAATTTCAAAAACATGTGAAAGATACATATTATATTTACAATTGTAAAAGGAAAATTAATACAGACTGACAAATTTTGAAGGTTTTTACTCATAAATTGACTGGATTTGGTCAGTTTTTGCACATTTTTTAGTCCCTATTTTGCCACTTTTTGAGGGTTTTTAGTCCCTATTTTGCACTTTTTGGGGGTTTTTAGTCCCTATTATATGTCCCTTTTTCACGTTTTTTAGTCCCTAAAAATCTCGGCCCTACCTGTTACAGATCAAATGGAACTGAATCGTTTAGCCACTTTACAAAACAAATAAAAATCCATTCAATTGTGGCACATCATTCGGCTTTTCGTCAGTCGTCAATGCACTTTAAAATTCCAAAAAATTCTTCAAATATTCTCTTCATTCATTTGTTATTTTATTAAAATGTGCACTAAAACCCATTCTTGGTGGTGGAGGAGGTGGGTCACATTTATCTTTTTTTAACTTAGTTCATAAGATTGGATCCCAATTTTAAATTTTTAAAAAAGTTAAGGGATGATTTTATCGCAAAGCCATATAAACACTGGGAAGTGCTCAAGAAGGCAATTGAAGAACTTCTGCTAAAATGCACATCAAGTCATCCTTATGAAGAGCTTTATCGCATTGCCTACACAATGGTAGATAAATGCATAATTCTATTATTGTACTATAGCTTTTTTGGTAACATTTAAGTTTAAGCTCCATTTTTCAAAAAAAAAAGTTGGCAAAAGGGTTTGTTATAGGGTTTTCGGGGACGTAGAATCCGAGGCTGACCTCCATTTTGCCCAATTCCGAATACCTAACCAGAATTCGCACATTTGGTCGAAAAATCAAAAATTTTACCGCAGCAAATTCGTCATTTGCCTTTTCAGTGTAATTTTTTGCTTTTTAAATTTTTTGAGATTGGAGTTTTGTAAATTTTTGAATATTTTCTTGGGGAAATAAGCATCAATTTTTGTAACAAATTCTAATTTTTTTTATTATCATTTTTTGTGAGTTGTATCCAATATTGACGTTGCTTTATATTTAAAAGACAAAAGAACGGACATGAAATCGTCAGAGGATTTCAAAAAAAAAATATTTATTTTTTAATTTTCACTGAAATTCAGGTTTTGTTCAACCACGGAGACGCACTTTATGAAGGCCTCAAGGAATTGGTTAATCAACATTTACAGACCAGGGTATTATTATTGTATTGGTTCAGTGAATGCATTTGACGGTACTATCCTGTTATGTGACCACAAGCCAAAATTTTAAAAAATCAATACGCTCGCGAACAACAGACAGTAACGTATTAGCAGTTCGATCAGGCACAATAACAAGAAACGTATCGCGAGTTTCGCGACAAATTCCTCCAAAAACCCAAACAGATGGGTTTGCGCGCCCTTTGTTGATTTGCGCGCCTTTTGTTGATTTTTTAAAATTTTGGCTCGTGGTCACATAACAGGAAAGTACCCATTTGACTATTTTTTGTACACTCTCAGATACGAGAAGCCGTGGTCGAGTCGATAAAAGCTCGCTGCTTCTTCGAAATTTTGAACCGCGTTTGGACTGATTACTCCAAATCAATGGTTAAATTTTATAAATTAAAAACGGCGACACCTACGGAGCTGGCAGATCTCTGTGCTAATCTGTTAAAGTTAGGGTTGGACGGGACCGGGACTTTTGGAAAAACCGGGACTAAATTTGGTCCCAATCAAAAAAAACCCGGGACTACTGGACTGCTTGATAAAAACCGGGTTCAATTTTTAAAAATATAATTTTGTTTATAATTTTTTGAAATATTCTTTTGTTTCAGATAATGATCAAAGACATTCTTTTGTACTTTGATCGCCGCATAACCAAACCAAACATTGAAACTGTTCGCCAACTTGGAATGCGCATTTTCCGTGAACAAATTGTCGAATATCCGGTCATAAATGAACAGTTGAAGGCAACGTTTATTGGAATGCTTTCGCTGCATCGTCAGAAGAACATTTCCGAATGGTTGGTTAATTGGACTTTAATTGAAGATAAACAAAACAGTTTAACACATATTCCCGTATTGGATAAAAGCACAAAGTATTTTTGGATTATAAAATAATGCCATCAAATTTGAAAATCCTTAAACATTTTCTGGCTTTTCGAAGTCTGAATGATCTCACTAGAGCCGCGATGTTCAAGTTTTTATATGCTTTTTTTGAACTACTTCTGTGTTTTGAGGCAAAAAAAAAAGATTTTTTTTATTAACATAAAGTTATTCCCATGGGGTTTTGGGGTCGTACTAGTAGAATCCGCATCTGACTCCCATTTTGACCGATTTCGAACCTCGGACCCGAATTCGAACGATTTTTTTGGATTCGATTCAAAAGTAAATTTCAGCAACTTGCTTCAACCTTAACTAATTTAAACATTTTATACAAACATTCGGAAGCTCTCGAAGAGTAGAATTTTTTGTTGCACAACTTTAGGTTAATAACGGCTTTATCTCCTGAGAGCTTTCGAAAGGCTTAAGAATTTCTGATCGGTTAAGATTCAAGCAAGTTGTTGTCCCGGTCCGGGCCGCAAATGTCTGGACATGGGTTTTGAAACTCTTTGCCCAGTACCTTTTTGTTTTTAATTAGTTATTGTTTAAAAATGCAAAATATACCAAATTAGTTTCAACTTTTTGTTTCTCCATTTGTGTAGCAATTGATATCGCAATTTGTGCAGGATTCACTTGAAAAATGTTTGCCAAATGTTGATCGAGCTGAGCACGTTCGGCCGTGACTATTACGAGCACCAATTTGAGGGCCTTTGCTTGAGGGAAACGGCCGGTTTTTGTCGGCACGCCAACCAAATTTTGCGGGCTGAGAGCGGCGCCTGCATTTACGAGCACAAAATGATCACAGTTTTGGCTGAGAATGTGCAACGGATAGAGTGCTGTTTGGACCAAATCACAGCGGAGAAAATGATTAAAGTGGGCTTTTTTGAAAAATTATATATTTTTTTTTGCTTCAGTTATTAAAATTTTGAATTAAAAGATTTTTGTATTTTGGATTAAAAACAATAAAATTTAATTTGAGGCCTCTTTGGAATTAAATTTAGTGTTCATTTTGAGCGATCCCAAATTCCATAACTCGAATTCGAACATCGCATCGTATAACTGTTTTTATAGATGTTATACGAGGAGGTCATTTCAAGAAATATGTCAACGATCGTGGAAATGGAAGACTCGAGCATGGTTTACATGTTGCGCAATGACCGGATCGGTGGTATATGCCCTGAGGGGGTTTGGCACAATTCACAACAATTTCCACCTTTTTGAGATTTGCATTGTCTGTACGACTTGCTCAGGCGAGTGCCAAATGGGCACAAAACGATGGAAAATACAATGAGCAGATTTTTACATGCAAAAAGCATCGCCGCTATTGCCAATGACCACACCAAACAACAACAACCGGGAGAGGTATCAGAAGCAGTTGGCGATGTGCTGAATCCGATCACTTTTATTCAGGTTATATTCTTTCAATTTTTCGCAAAACTTTGAAGCGAAATTTCGCATATTTTTGAGGTTTTGAAAGCTTTTTGGCAATAAATTTATATCTGAATATTTGACCCCTTATTGGTGCGTAGAAATTGGCAGACCCCTCAAATTGCAGAATTTGATCAAACTCAAGGAGCATTTCGACCGTTTTCTGACCGAAGCTTTCGACAACGATCGAGAATTCATGCACCGGATACAGTCCGACTTGGAACACTTTCTTAACCTAAGCCCAAAAACGGCTGAATACCTTTCTCTTTACATTGATGACACGTTGAAGAAGGGCACCCGAATGGTAAATGCGTCCTCCGTTTTTTGTTGCTTTTTATGAGACGGATAGTTTTTAGTTGAACGAAAATGAAATTGAAGTGGTGTTAAGCAGGGCACTAGCACTGTTCCGACTTCTACGAGAGAAGGACATGTTCGAGAAGTACTACAAACAGCATCTGGGGAAGCGGCTGTTGCTGCAAAAGAATGTGTCGGTAGACGCGGAAAAGTCGGTGATCTCCAAGCTGAAGCCGGAGTGCGGGACCCATTTCACATCCAAAATTGAGAGAATGTTCCTGGACATTGAACTGTCCAACACCATCATGAACGACTATAGCGTGAACACAACATCGCAAAGCATTTAACATATTTTGTAATTTTAAGAATCCGACAGAACTCGACCTGTCTGTTCGAGTTTTGACCAGCTCGATCTGGACCACCAATCAGACGCCAATGTGCACACTTCCCCGGTCGGCGGAGCAGGCATTCCGGCAATTCGAGCAGTTTTATCTTGGAAAGCACAACGGACGCAAAATTACACTGAACCCCAGACTCGGCATGGCCGATGTGGCAGCCTTCTTCTACCCAACTGGTCCAACAAAGACAAATTGCATCGTCGCTGCTGACGTAATTTTTGCTATCTAAATTTTTTATAAATAAATTGGTTCGTTAATTTTTCTGAATTTGCATTTGTTTGTTTGTGCATCAGCAGGAGACTGGTGATGATATGTGCGGCTCTTCCTCATCAAAGTCTGTTCCCGCCATGAGTTGGAGAGAAGAGCAGCAGAAGCTTCTGACGGTCACCACCTACATGATGTGTCTGTTGGTGCGCTTCAATCATCGAGCCAAAATGACCTACGAGGTTCCCCAAGCTCATAAAAGCATCGGATGATCAGCGCTCGTTACAAACTGTTCCAATTGCTTTTCAGCAACTACTGAAAGAAACACAAGTTCCGGATAGGGAGCTGAAACGATGCCTGCAAGCGTTGTCGATGTCAAAGCAATCGCAACGGATTTTGTGTCGGCATGGCACAGCCAAAGACATTGGCATGAGAATTTGTTAAAATAAAATAACGAATTTTTGCCAATTTGTTCAGAGTCCGCGGATGAATTTTGCGTTAACGATCAGTTCAGCTCCAAATTGATGCGCGTCAAAATTCAAATGGTTTCCGATCGCGGAGAGACGGAGTCGGAGCGATCAGACACACGCGCGAAAGTGTTTTTATTTAATTGCTTTAAATCCCAGAGATTGACCGGTCTTTTTCCAATTTACAGGTCGACAATGATAGGAAGCTTGCGATTGAGTCGGCGATTGTGCGCGTGATGAAGGCTCGCAAGAAGCTGCTTCACGACGACCTCGTCGCGGAGGTCGGCTAGGGACAACGAGACTGCTTTTTTGGATTTGGAAGAGTACAAAAATGGGTCTTTGTGAGCGGCACTGCTCGTCCCCCTCCCGGGTTTTGATTAGTGCTCGGCAATGGCATCGATACGATATATCGAACGATATTTCGATAAAATATCGGTATCGAAAAATATCGAAAAAAAAACCGATATATCGCGATATTTTTCGCAATTTTTTTTTTGACCAATATGCAAAAAAAGTCATAAAAACGCAACAATAAAAAGTTCAAATTTTTAACTCTTCAACTCCACCATGAGAACCATCCTTWTAAAGAAGATCGTGAGAGCCCGACGATGCCGACAGGTGCGTCGGAAAAATTTTGGGATTTTTGTAAAYGAAATTTCACCAACATTTTTTTGCAAAATTAAGCATTTTGGGATCGGAAAAATTTTCAAAAAAAATTACATGAGAGTGGAGGATGTCCGGCGGTGCCGATAGGCGCCGCCGGGGAAATTTTTACAAAAATTGGCAACCTTTGTTAAAATTTGAAGAAAAAATTCAAAAAAGATGCGATGAATTTTTTAAAAAATTTGTCTTTTGCGCGTATTTTAATTGAAATTATTAAAAAATTTATTTAAAAAATTTTATTAAACAGGGAAGTGTAGGTGATAAAGGCGATTTCGATACGATATATCGAACGATATTTCGATAAAATATCGGTATCGAAAAATATCGAATTCCTAACATTTTTCCGATACGATATATCGAACGATATTTCGATATAAATATCGCGATATATCGCGATATTTTTATCGAAATATCGTATCGTGCCGAGCACTAGTTTTGATGCCTTTCAAACATCATAACTCCTTTCTTTGACAACCAAAATATACAAATTTAGTAACCTTAAGTGCTCATTAACTTTGAGAATGTAAGAAAATAAAATGTTCGAGATCAGTAGTCTGTGTAACATTTTTGCAAGCTATTTGATCGATTAGCTTATAATTGCACAAATATTCTAAATTCTAAAGACTTGGAGCTTTCGAATAGTACTAAGATTTTAGAACTTGGTTGACTAAGAACAGAGTTATGGTTTTTTAAACCGGCCGGGGGGTTAAACGAGCGGGGGGGGGGGGGGACACTGTCCAATTTGTATTTGTATTTCTGTTGGATTGCGCACCTATTTGCTTTATCAGGTGGCCAATCAATTGAAGACGCGCTTCTTGCCCGACCCGTCGTGCATCAAAAAGTGTTTGGAGTCGCTGACCGAAAGGGAATATTTGGAACGCGATAAAAGCAACTTGAAGATGTATGCCTATTTGGCATAATGCACAAATGTGAAAAGAAGAGCGGAGGAAAAACGAGAGAATTAATTAACCATTTTTTTAACATTTAAATTGTATAATTTTAATAATAACAATTTAGAATATTTTAAATAAATAAAGGAATGTTGCTGTCTTAGTTATGCCCAGTTGATGCCTTTTATCCGATACGGTTTCTTATTATATGCACTTCCAAATGCAAAAATCTGATCTCTTCCAACAAAATGAAAGTAACCAATCTGAATTTCTTTAGAGAATTGGTGAAAATTGTTGGGCATCAAATATTTTGGTAGCTGATGGTTCGATATTGAACCGATTACAAATGGAGTCTTTCTATGCGCAAGTTCGGATTTCTAAATTCAAATTGTTTCTAAAGGGAAGAATTTCAACTTTTTTTTTGTTCCGATTAAATTAATTAGTATGCTCTACCATTTCTTTTGAAAGCGAACATAGCAAAGGCAAAATGCTGCAACTAAAATTCTTATTCTTTAATTTATAATTAAATTTATTAAGACATTTTATTAAAGATTTGTGATTTTTTATAAATTTTTACATAAATTCCAAATTGAAATGACATAAACCTGAATCAAATAAATTTTTGTATAATATCCCTTTTTATTGCAGAAAATCAAACGATTTGATCATTAAATTAATTTTTTCCTTTTTATTTCAGATATAAACGATTTGATAAACTGGATTCAATATTTCCTCTTCGTTTATCAATGTCATAAATCGCAAACGAATTCGGCTCTCAATAAATTGGCAAAATTTGGCAACTCCAAATTTAACTTCGCTCTTAAAATTGATTAGAATATAAAATTGCTGCTAAAATCTAATAAAAAAAGAAAATGATAAAAACATTATTAATATGAATCTAAGGTTCAAGCCTATTTAGACGCGAAAATACCAAAATAGGTTTTATGTTGTCAAATTAGATTGATTATTGTATTCGTATCAGCGCCATTAATTACTCCCAAATAGGGTAGCACGGGTCTGGGACTTTTGGGACACCGCAACAGACTTGCTGGGACCAGAAAAGACCAACCGGGACTTTTCAATTAATAAATTTTACTTTTATCGAAACACTAAAAAATTTTAATTTTACGGCAACAAACATTGTTGATCTTTTATCAAATCGATTTCCTGTTTTAGTTTTGGGATTTTTAAAAAAATTTCATCAAAATTTTCGCAAAATTAAGCAATTTCCAGCAAAATGTCGGAAAGATTTTCAAAAAGAAATTGTTTTACGTAAAAATGGAGGATGTCCGGCGGTGAAGGCGCTGCTGGGGAAATTTTTTCAAAAATTGGCAATCTTTGTTTCAAAAATATAACGAATAAGTTAAAACCATCAGAAAATAAAATGCTTTTAAGCCCCGAAAGGCTGTCCAAAAATTGCACAGGGCACCGCTTTCGCAGGCCCAGGCGGGTAATTGGTAAAAGTTTTCAATCAGCAATAACAGCAGCTCGGCTAAGCCTCATTGCTCGCTGTATTGCCCGAGCGCAAGGCTAAAGCAAGGGGGTAAAGGGATGACTAAGTTGGAGAATATGGACAATTTTCAGATGGGGTGCAAATTAGGGAAGACAAAACGACAAACTCACCTCTCTTTCTCGCTCACTCTTTTCAATCGCCGCGTCTTGCCGTGTGTTCTCTTCCATTTTCCATTTCTCTGCTCTTTAAAGGAAAGAGGGCGCAGCAAATGGAAATATTTCTTTAATGGGAGTTTAGAGAAAGAGATATTAGACACCGGGAGGAGCAAGAGGCTATACAAAAAGAGAAATACAACGGATTTCTGCCCTCTTTCTTTCCCTTTTTGCAACCCATATATAATTGCTCCSAATCTTTTCATAAATAACCCACAAATCCCCCCTTTGTTTATCCCTGGTCCCTCTGTATTCGGACGATGAAATCTTTCGCCTTTTACTAAAGGTTTCCGTGCAGGGGGACGCTTATGGGTTTACCCTAATTTTTGGAAGCGCCTTCTCCAGGGAGGGCGCGCAAAACCCTAGTCAGTTAGTATGAAAATATTATTAGCCAAATAAAAAATATATTCAATGAATAATAATAAAAGTGATAAACGCATTTATTATATTAACTAAACGTTAAATATTGACCAAGAAACCCAAAATATTGTCCAAAACTCCCAAAAAATGCCAAAACATAAAAAAAGGTGCTAAAACTGACTAAATCCATTCAATTTTTGCGTGAAAGCCTTAAAATTCTGCATTCTATATAATTTTCCTCTCACAATTGTAAATATATTATTTTTCGCATGTTTTGGAAAATTGGTTCAGGAAAAAGAGTATTTTTTGGGGCTGCATTTTGAGGGGTGGGATCTAGGATTCCCGTTTCCTCTTTTGTTTGCTGGGATTTTTTTTTCATAATATGCTAGTTTCTCTGTGCAAAAAATTTTTTTAACTATAAACAAAAGTCGTTTCAAAAATGGTTTTGAGGTTGAGTCCGACGGCATAATTGTTGTTCGCTCTAAATTTTATTTTTGAAAATTAAACCAAAAAATTGACAAACTTGTCACCAAAATTTCATTTTTAGGGGTGCATATTTTTTGTTTTTCCGTTAAAAGGGCATTTTAACGGAAAACGGAATTCGCTCATCCCTGATCCCGATCCGGCGGGGTTGGTCTAGATCCCAACCAAATCACGATCTCGAATATTGAATTTTTAATTTGTGGGTTTTTTTTTTATTATTTTTCACGATGAAACTGACAAATGAGCGGAGTTGAAAAAATGCCATTATTTAAGTATTTAAATAATCATTTTAGAAATTAAGTTGAAAAATTATATAACAAACAAATTTATTTCACAAAATATTTATTTCTCTTTCTGATTCACGTGAAAATCATAATACTTTTTTCCATTAATCAATTGACTTCCTTCCTTTACAGCAAATGAGTTGTTGGATTTTCCATATTAATTATATAATATATACATTTATATATATTAAAATTCAACCCATTTTTTACCGGGTGCAAGGCTATAAAAACCGGATGGTTTTCTAAATTCAATCAATTCTTTAGATTTGCCATTCAAATAAAATTGCGTTTTATCCAAAAATCGGGTAACAAAATTCCGGCTTAAAACTAGTCTTGTCCAAGATATTAACAATAAGTTTGCAAATTTAGAATTCTCAATGAATGCCAAACAAATGCTTTTTTTACTTGTTCTCCATTTGCTCTGCATCATTTCTTTATCAGGAAGTTATTACTTATTTTAAAAATGAGCTAAAAACTTTGGTTCCATAAATTAATAAAATATTTTTATTAAAATAATTAAAAATTTGTGAATATAAATATTGTTCAATTACAGCCACAAAAAATGTTGATTTTGACGAAATGTACTCAAATTTGTTCAATTTACCACTGAATGGAGCAATTAATGAAAGTGAAAAAGGGTACAAAATTTGGGAATTTGACCAAAACTTGAAGTTTCGCCTTGAGGGCGCGTTGTTTCACAGTGAAATTGACAAAATGTTTATTTCGGTCAATGATTCGTTGTTAAATAAGCAAAGAAGGCAAATATTTGAGAAAAATCGCAAAATGTTCGCCGAATTAATTTCTAAAGACGAGCAGCAACAGCAACAATCATTGGTCAGAAACTGCGAACTTTGGAAATTTTGGCGCAATCTTGGCGAAACGTTTGGTAACATTTTTGGTTTTAAAACAAAAATTTATGTTTAAATGAATAAAATTAATAATAATAAAGCTTTTTTCAGATAAATTTAATTTGTTGGACGCGGATACACAAATTTTGGTGCAAAAGCGCGACTTAATTGATTATGCAAAACCAATTAATTGTTCAACAATTGAAAAGGCCTTCAAACAAATTGGGGAAGCAAAAAAATTAAACAAAAATCTGAAGAAAGGATGGGCTCAAATATATTTGAACGATCTGAAACTGTGTCACTTTTATGCAATTCGACTTTTAATGACTCCAAAATTCAATGAAAATGCCGAAAAATGGTAAACGAATTTGAATAAATCAAAATTCACCTTTTTACAGGAAATTTACGAATTTTTTTGATGTTGAAATGTTGCCAAATGAATCCAATTTTGCGTTTCAACTTCGTGTTCTACACATAAAAAATGATGAAAATAAAATTCGGTCATTAAAATATGGAATCAAAATTTTGATCGGTGAAGAATGTTCTTTCAGTCTCGAATTCTATGCACCCGCTCTGTTAGCTCCTGGTATTAATTTAATGACAATAAATTACCTACTGCTTACATATAAAATATTATAATTAAAATTAATGTTTTTTAGAATTATTTGATTATCAAATAGTTGCGGAAAAATACATAAAAATTCTATCAATTGATCAACCAGAAACGATAGAATTTGTTGATCTGAGCGTTCGAATTTTTATTGGACGCATTTGGCAAATTCTTTTGGAATTCAAAAGGCATGAAACTCACGGAAATTTCACGGCAGAACTCAGCAACATTTTGGATGAAAAATATTCACAATTTTTTGGAATATTGCATGAAAACTATTCGTTGACATTATGCCACAAATTCTGGTTCCAACTGGCCAAAATGTACAATGCAATGTTGGCATTAAATAAAGATAAAGAAATTCAAATAAAAAATTTAAATTTAACAAATTTGCCGGAGAAAATTGCTTATGAAATTGTCGAAGATCATTGCAAGAATTTGGAATGGTTGAGCTCCACAAAAAATGCGTTCAGTGAATACATTAATAAAGTGAAAGATGAGGCGAAATTGCGACTTAGACAATTTATTGGTTCAAAATTAATTTCAGAAAATTTTGAAGAAAATTTATTGGAATTTAATGGCTTAATGAATAAATTCCCTTCATTACGGCAAATGACCCAATTTGGTAGGGAATTTTAAGAGTTAAAGATCTTTTTTGTTGTTGTAAATAAAGCAATAACTAAAAAGAATATTTTGTTGTCGCCGCAAACATTTGCGTCGGGCATCGGCATTTTATGCCAAGTTACAAAGTTCCTTCAAAGTTGGCATTGAAAAAGATTTTTGGGCAAACAAATTTCTAAGCTCCAAAGACTCAAAATCACAGAAAACCAGGGCTGGCAATATTAGTGTTTAGCCGCCTCATTTTGGTTTTTTTGTTCTTGATAGTTCAAAGCGGGGTTTCTCTGAATGGAATTTGGATCCATTTTCTTAACAAATTAAGCAATTTTTTAAAAATTTTGGATCCATTTTCTTAACAAATTAAGCAATTTTGAAAACCCTAACACTGTGCGGTCAAAGCGTTAAAACGATGATTGGATCTGTTTTTTATTGCTAAAAATTAGAGCCCGGACGGAATTGGACGTAATCCGGCTGGCATTTTTTTGGGATTCGTGTCCTTAAAACTTGGAATTGTGACTCCCGAATTTTTTGGAATTTTTCTATTCCAGTGCCAATATGCCAATTTTGCGGAACTGTAACTCGCGGCCTATAGTCTCTCAAAAATAAAAATAGTTTCAAAATGTTTTTTTATTCAGATGACGAAGCATTCGCGATCATTGAACAATATCAGCAGCTGTTAATGCTCAAAAATCCGATCCCCAGCTCAATTTTAGAATCGATCAACACCAATGTCATTTATTTTGTGTTGAAAGAAATGCTAAATACTATTATTGATGCAGCTCAATTGGTGGAAAATTTTTCAGAAAATTTGAAATTGGGACGAATTGTCGCAGAAAATTTTGACAAACAATTGAAAAGCGAAGCTGAAAAGCGTCAACAAATATGCTTGTTGCATAGCTTTCTGGCTTGGCTGATCAGAAAAAACAATTTGTTCAATGAGAGCGGAGAAGTGAAAGAGTTTCTGATCGTTACCGGACTCCTCGAGAGCGTAAATTTCAAAAATTAAAATTTAAAATAATTGCTAAACAAATATGTTTAAGAACAAATAGTTGTTTTAGAAAACAATTTTAAGCTTAAACATAAATTTCCCTTTTTTATTCTGCCGAAATAAAGTGATTTTTGTTCAAAAATGCGATTAATTATGATTACATTTTCTTGAAAAATTCAGCAAAATTTTGCAACTTAAATCTGCGCGCTTAAAGAAATTTATATTCCAATAAAATAATTTCTTAAGGATTTAACAACCATTCAATCTGCAAAATCCGATGCGTGGCATAAACCAAATTGTGAAAATGAAAAAGTGACAAATAAAATATTTTATCAATTGTCAAGGCGTTCAGTCATCGAACACATCCACCTAAATCAACTTGAAATATTAACTAACAATTACCGGCCTTTCTCCGAATTTTTGAACTTGAAGTCCTTTGACTTTCCGACATCAGAAAATTTTGGTAAAATAATTTTTTTAGGCTCTCACATTTCAAATTCTACATATAATCGGATTTTGAAATTTCCCAAAAACAATTAAAAATATTCAAATCAAGTACTGAACCCAACATTTTAAATTTTGCTTCTTTTTAACATTTAAAAGATCAAATTTCAGCGACTTTCTCATTTGCTGAGCGCAATTTTTACTACGAAAATATTTTTTTGTCGGATAACATTGATGAGCAAATGTTTATTGAGATCATTCTTGCACTAAGACATGCGATGTTTTGGATTGATTCAAAGAAAAGCGAGATTAAACATTCGCTTTCAGCGAATTTACAAATAGTGGCAAGAGAATTTTTCACAATACAACGCATCATCACAATTTTTGACAATGAAATGCTAAATGTTCGAATGCTTTGCATAGCCATGCCATTTATGAAAATGTTGATAAAAAGAGCAAAAGAAAAACGGTACTTTTTTGATTAAAAACATAAAATTGGGTTTTAAAATTCAAAAGTTGAGTTTTTGCCTTTTTTGGATATTAAAATTTATTTTCTGTTACTGGACATGTGAGCCCGCCTGTCTGATTGTGATCAGATCATTGATCTGATCGATTTATTTGAGCTGAATTACAAAACCCCATACAATCTTGTTTTTTGTTTCAAGAGGTCATTTGTGTTGGTTGATTAGCCTTTTTTAAGATTTTTGTGGCGGGCACCATTACATTGCTTTACAACGGACGCCAAATCAGTTTTTTCCGATCAGAGAGAATTTATGATGCCTTATCATCAACATTTTTTTAACGAATTTTTGACAAAAAGTAACAAGAACGATATGCTTATAAAAATCATACGGGAAACATTGGGCAAGCTCAATGTTTTGGAACAATTTATCAGTGTCGACGAACTCCATAAGCACTTTCACAGTGCGTCAATTCGGGAGAAAATGATTGACAGAAAGCGTAAGTAAAATGATCTATATAAACAAAACATATTTTATATTTTGATTAAATTATTAACAAATAGACGTGAAAATCAGATCAATAATCATTTGATCCAGGATAGGATCAGATTGGGTGTTAATCATTTGCAGTTTACTAATCCAAATGGTTAATAATCATTTGATCCAAGATCAGATCACTAATCCATATTGGTTGATTGATCCAGGATAGAATTAGATCACTAAAAGCCGAACCTGGATCATTGTTTCTTGTTTATTAATGTTATCGAAAAACATTGCAAAATGTTAAAAGGGATAATAATCGGGACCTTCCAATAATTTGCATAATTTCCCCCAATTTCATTGTTCAACAACAAAAAACAATTGCTGGTTGGCCACTATTTTCGAGCAGTGTGCGGCCACACGGACTTGGAGCGGTTGTCTAATCGAGTTTCGGCCGATCTGATCGTGTTAATGATCGATTATTTTGACGCTGACAAATTGGGCCAAGAGGAAGTGACTATTCGAGGTTTTATGGATTGGTGGTGGCTGTACTTTCGCGTTATGTACGAGTCAATCATTGAACATCCGGAAGATGCAGAAAAAGGCTCTTATGTAATCAACATTTTGATACAAGGTTGAAAATCAATTTAAACGCAATTAATTTTGAACAAAAAAAGATTTAAACAAAAATTTAAGAATAAAAAATTTTAGTTAAAGAAATAGGCAAAAATTTTTCCCCAATTAATTTTTTATCGTAAAGAAAAATCCACACCCAACAACCAGTCCTTTTCAAATACTTTGATGTTCGTATTGGTAAAATTATGCTACCAAAAGCTCATTTGGAAATTTTCCCCGTTTTTTTCGTTATAGAAATAATTTTTATTTAAGAAATCGACAAGTTTTTGGGGAACAACAGAAAATTGGTACCGAAGAAATTGAACGTTTGGACAGCAATAGAAAAAGCAGTCGCCGAGACGGAATTGCAATGGGTTGAGTCACAAAATGTGCCCGCCGATCCAATCGAAATGATTCAAAAAATGCATTTTAATCAGCTAAATTTATTGAAAAATGATCCCGAAGTTTGGCACCAAAATGTTGAACTTTACAAAGGTTTTATTCCAAATAAAATTGATAATTCTTTAATATTTTCTATCACCAAAGATAATCAATATAAATTAATTAACAATTAAATTAATTCTTAGAATAAATTATAAAATTTAGAAATTGAATTAAACAAAAATGTTCGCTTGAATTTGTTGCAAATTCTAACAAAGGAAAACGCGAAAACATTTTTAGAAGCGATTGGAGTTGAATACGGCCAGAAAGACTTTGATGATCAAAAGAATAATCAAGAAAAAAATAAAACTAAAAAGGATAATAATGAAAATTTAAAAAACAAAAATCAAAAAGAACAAAAAGGAAACAAAAAGAAAGGAAAAAAGAATAGGGGAAAGAAAGAACCACCGGCGGAAGCTTCGGCATCAAAAACTTTGATTTATGAAGTGCCAAAAGATGAACAAAAAGCTGATGAAAATGTTATTGGATCAGGCGATAAAAATTTGGAAATTTCAACAAAATCCCAAAAATTAGAAGAAAATTCAAATAAAGTTGAAACTGCCGAAAAATTAGAAGAAAATTCAAATGAAGTTGAAACTGCCGAAAAATTAGAAGAAAATTCAAATGAAGTTGAAACTGTCGAAAAATTAGAAGAGAATTCAAATGAAGTTGGAAAAACTGCCGAAAAATTAGAAGAGAATTCAAATGAAGTTGGAAAAACTGCCGCAAAATTAAAAGAAAATTCAAATGAAATCGCGATAAAAAAGTTTCCAGAAATGGTACATGAAAAAGCAAAATCGACAACAAACAATGACATTTTTTCTGGTAAAGAATTGTTTTAATAATGTTCAACCAATATTTATTTGATAAGAAACCAAATTTAAATAATTTTATAAAATTGTTTTTATAAGTAAATTAAGTAAACCATTTGACTATTAATTGAAATTACTTGCTTATTTTAGAATTCTGTGACGATTCAATTCTCATGACAAAATATAGAAAATACGTTTTAAATGATTTTAACGCAAAAAGTATGGACATGCTTGCATTGGGCGCCTATATAAATGAAATAGAGCATCGCGTTAAATTGATATCGGACATCGGTAAATTGAAATATTTAAATGTTAATGCACAAAATTTGATTGAAAAATGGGAACAATTGAAGAGAAAACTGATCGAATTAAAATTGCAAGAAAAAATAGAATTTGAACATTTTGAAAATAAATTGTTCAAAATTTTGCGAGAAATTTTAATTGTTCTTGACGGAGATGCCCAACTTCCCGGATTAAACATTGCGACAAAGGACGAAAAACAAATTTTGAAAACGCAAATTCATTTGAAAAATATTTTAACGCTAATCATTGAGGACAAAGAATTGAGCCAAAATTGGACTAATTTTGGGTCAGAAAAGAAAAACAAAATATTGCTTAATCTCCTTCAAATTCGTATGGACCACGTAAGATTTGAAGAGCTGATGGGAAAGCGAGAAAAAATGATGGAGCAAATCGAAATTGGTATAAAAAACCAAAAATTAAATTTTAAAATAATTTATATTAATAAATAATTATCAATAATTTAATTGCTTAAATTTATTATGAATATTTCAACCTAAAATTTGTCGAGACGCAAAATGAATACATAAAGTGAAAAAGAGATTTTTTTCGACTATAAATATATTCTCGGGTTTTTTTCTAAACAATTTATAATGCCCTAAAATTATTATTAATTTAAATTTAGATGAAGAATTATTTAACAAACCGGCTATGAAAGACGAACAAAATATTTATTTGCTTCCAACCTTCTATTTGCATTCACAGCAATTAATCCTTGCAAATCCAACAATTGTAATTACAAAATGGGCCAAAAATGTGAGTATAATTATGTTAATTACCTAATTTGTTGTTAAATTTCAGTTTGAACATTATTTGACAACTTATTTATATGGAAATATTTACAAGGAAAAAGCATTTGAGCGTAAAATAAGTGAAGCATTGCACAAAGTTACAGAAGTTGTCGATAATTGGGCATGTTTATAGCCAAAATGTTAAACAAAATACATTAAATAAATTAATTAAAAGGGAAATAAATCGTTGCAAAATTTAATAATAAAAAAGGGAATTAAAGCAAAATAAAATAATTAAAGTAATTAAACATTAATTTGTTTTTTAAAGTCCAATAAAAATGCGCGTTTGCTTATTTCCGGCTCACTTTTGCTCAATGCCCACACAATTGGCTCCGATGTGAATTTGGTGTGCTTAACGCCCGGCGAAAAATTGACGCGCATCGAATTTATGGGAAACGATAAAAATGCAAAATGTTTGCAAAATAAATGCACAGAACGAACAAATGCATCACTTTTTTGCCATATTTGCGAGGTGATTTAAACAAAACATTTGAAATAAGCAAACTTTTTTTATCCCATAAAAATAAATTGCTATTTTATATTTTGATTTTATTAAATTTGAAATTTTTACTAATTTTTTCAGCACAAAAGCACCTCCAATCTTATTAAAATTGACTCGGAAAGCATTTTGCTCATTCGCTTTACCTTTGACGGCATCGAATTTGACATTTCACTCGTCGCTGTCCCGACAATGCAAAATTTGGAGCATAAAATAAATGACAACGAATTGGGAAATTTGTTGAAGCGATTTAAATGGTCAAACAGCGAACACAAACATTTGATTCGCAGTCTTTCGAGTAAACAATTTTAATTTATCTTTAAATAAAAGTTTTTAAATATTTAATAGAGGTGAAGTTTGGAGTTTAAAATCCTTCTTTGGTTAATTGATTCGTAAAATACCGACAAATCATTTAAAATAAGATTGTTTAGACATTGCTGCAATAATTTCAGAGAATCCAGATAAATAAATATTGCATTTTCATCATTTTTTAGGCTATCGTTCAACGCTGTATATATGTAATTTGTTGCTTTACAATAAAATGTGCCCAAAAGAACAAATAAATACTCAAATGGACAATAAAGACAACATATTCAATGAAAATAAAAGACATTTTCGCCTTTTACTCGTGACATTAAAAATATGGGCAAAAAGTGAGTTAATTATAAAATGAAAATTAAGTTAAAATAAACAAATTGTACTCTTTTTTTTTTGATTTGTATTATTTGAATTCATTTATTTTTCTCAGATAATTTTATATACTCTAACAAAATGGGCTTTTTGAATGGAATGACTTTGGCCATTATGGTTACCAAAATTGTGCTACTTTACCCAAATGCGTCAATACAATTTCTGCTTGAAAAATTTTTCTTATTTTATTCAACAAGGTTTTGAATTAAAATATTTTTGCATAACAATTTAAATTAATTGGTTTATAGGCGCATTCAAACGCCGGTTCAGATAGCAAAAATTAACAAAACCGACCAAGAATTGCTTTCAAATGGCGCATTTTCTCTCTTAAATGCCAAAGAGTTCGATATGCCAACGTTAACGCCAACCTTTCCCGTACAAAATGTAACTCGCTTGGTCACTCATTCAAATGCAAAAGTCATTCGTCGGGAAATGATCAAAGGTAAATTTAATTTGAGTATAAATAACATCATATATATATATATATATATTAATCGTCATTTTATTGTAGCTCTAACCAAAATAAAGGCAATGGACAAAAATAATAAACAATTTGAGTTGGGTGCATTTCTGGACGGCTCCGTCCCATTCACACAAAAGGTCCTTTTTCCGATTTTCAAGCTTTTTGACAAGCTTTATATTTATTTATTGCTATTGTTGAGACTTTCAAATTCTCTTATAAACAAATACTTATTATATTATTAAACCCGAGATATTTAGGGCTAAAACGGGAAATATTGAAAAATATGGATAAAACGCCATAAAATTGCCAATTGCCAAATTACTGACTATAAACAGCTAAATTTGAGTAAAACAAAAAATAAACAAAAAGAGCCAAAATATTAATTAAATGATTTTTTTGTTTGAGTTCCTATAAATTTAACACAGAAAAATTTTCTTTGAGACATATCTCAAAAAATAAAATTTTTTTGGACTCAAAATTTATTAGCAAATTTTTATAAAAATGTCCAAATATTGATTAAAATGTTAAAATGGCAAATATGGATTTATTCTCAAAAAGTCGAAATATTGATTATATTGCATAAAAGTCGCTCTAATTCAAAAATTGATTGGAGAAAATTGTATCGCAAAAATAGGGTAAAACGTGCTCGGCTTTAATAATTATTAATTTTTATTTTTAAATGTTTTCAGTATGACAATTTTGTTGTCATTTTGTGTATTGCCGAACAAAAAGAAAAAGCTGATGCATTTTGCGGCTTTGTTGAGTGGCGAATGCGCCTACAAATCATTTTCGACATTGACAAAAAGGGCGGGAGCATTGAAACGCATTTATATCCGGATGTTTATCAACAAAATTGCAATTTGCCAACTAATTTTGTTAAACCATCATTCCGGTATTTTATCCCGCTAAATCAAGCAATTAAATTATCAGATTTTTTCTTAAGTTTTTTTAAGCTTAAAAATGCTTTCTCTAAAAGTATGTATTGGTTTTTCCAGGACAACTTTATCAAATGTAACTCAAATCATTTATAAATTAAATAGTTTGTTTAGAGCCCGGACGATCGAAATTCCTTGACTGAATCTCGGGGGGTTTTCGATCAAGATTTTTTCGAGATTTTCGAATCTCGTTGTTTTTTAAATCGAAGATTTTGATGGATTCTCAAGTCCGGACTCTTTTTTGTTTATTTATTAAATTCCAGGGCAAATTTCTGCAAAGTTTGGCTTCTCGGCATAAGCAGCGCAAGCATCAGCGGCACTATTAACAACAATTTGTTTGAAATGGCACAACAATTCGACACGACAATTAAAAGACATTATTATTTAAACACAACCAAAGGCCCTACAGCAAATCAATTAAATGTCGACGATTACTTCAAGGCCATGAAAATGGAGCTCAAATCAGTGATGGCGAAGAAAGAACAGCTTTTTGGATTTTAATTTTTTAATGATTCATTAATTTGTCAGTTCTTTTTGGTCATTTTCGCCTAAGAAAGCGTATAAAAGCAGTTTTAACTCATTCACTAAAAATGAAAATATTCGTAACTTTTGTAAATAATTTTTAATGCATAGTAAAATTAAAATGTGGCTTCGACCATTCGACCTTCGGATCGGATGCGAATCCACACTTTTCTATTCCATCTTTTTTTTGAGCCTATTCTGTTCATGTTCTGGAGCCGAGCTTAGAACAGGAACAGAACCGAGTCCCTCATAAATTGTTCCAAATCAGAAAAAAAAATTCGGTTTATTGATGATCAGGATGATCACTGCATTCACCCGGTAAATGATGCTTCCATAAGTATATTTTAGCAGAATTTTCCTATTACGATTAACAACAAAAAAATATGTATGGAGCTGGCAATGAATTTTAATTATCTCCGGAACAATTTGGTTAGGGTTGAGAGTCCGCCGAATCCCGAAGATTTTAAACTTTTGGGGCAATCTTCATTTCATTACCTTTGCCTCAAAAGTTTAAATAGGAAATAAAATTGCCTTAAAGTTTTTAAATATCATTGATGACATCATCCGTTTTGTGCGCGTCCATTGGAAGAACATATCACCCGGCGGTCGTATTAAATTGTGAAATGATAAAAAATTGATGAATCATCCGGTCCATTGACTGTGCTGTTCATCCCGCTGATCTCTTACTTCTCTATCGGATTGGTATTCCGATCCGATCATTTCCTTTCTAAACAACTTATTTATAAATTTAATTTAAATTGTTTGTACATTATGTAATTTTATTGATGTTCAAGACGACTTTGTTTATATTCTTCCAATGACAATGTTTGGCATGCGCCGAATCCTCCTTCTGTCTACCACTTTCTATTTGGTCCTTGTAAGGTAAATTGAAGTTTAAAATAGTATTTAACCGGCCATGACAATTTTTATTTTATTTTTTGATCAGTTTCCTTTTGTATTTTATTTAGGCTGATGACTCTCTATAGGAGGTGTGGTAACAAATTAATTAATTTTAAAATTTTTTATCTTGAATTTTTTAAACTTCAGCTTCTATTGCTTAATTTTTATTGCCCAAAAATGACAACCTATCTTTTTAATAGTTTTGGAATTTAATCTTCAAAATAATTAACATTGTCATTGAAAGTTGTCATTTTTATGAAGAAAATTCAGAATTAGGGTAGAGAAGAGAATAAACCCTAGTCCATAGGTTCGGGTTTGTGCGCAAAGATTTCGTGCATTTTTACAGAACAGTGGCAACTTAAACACCTACTAATTAATATTAATTAATGCTTAACACCATTAGGTAAATCAGGAAGACGCATTTGCTACAGTGAAGACGCTTCCTCTGATGTATGAATTTGGTGCTTTAATTATTAATTCAATTGTATAAAAAAAGGGATCCATTGGATTTACTTCACGAAAAAAGGTGCGCTGAGGCGCTCCCGATGTTGGACAAAGTTTGCCCATGTGAGGCTAAATGTTCGCCAAAGGCTGGATGGTCAGCAGATAAATGCTGCCATCCTGGATACACTTTTTATGTGTTGCATCCCGGTGGGCATTTACATTTTTATTATGGCAATGGCATGCCGGGAAATTTTAGTGAAATGGTTATTCGTTAAATGGGTAGGGGTCCTCCCCGACACTTTCTGCTTCAATCCCTCCCCCCCCCCCGAGCAGTTTAGGGCTGCTGGTATCGCCCTTTAATTGAGGACTAAATCTCTTAACAAGAAATTCTTCCCGTTCAAAAAATGGATATTAATTAATGCTGGCGTGCAAAAATTGAGATTTTTTGATTAAAATCCTTAACATTCATTTTTGCTTAATGTTCTTAACAAAAAGAGGTAAAAGTGCCAACTTTCTTATCAAATTTGGTCAAACCTTCTCGGCCTCACCTATTGGCACCGCCACCCCCCNGTGCCAAAAAGGCCATAATTACCGGTACACACCAAATAATCGCGCCCAAATATCGCCGCCCCAAATAAATTTTTTTAGGTGCCATGCAGCCCCTGGCTTAATTGAGATAACAAAATAGTCTGAGATTGACTCGAAAAAAACTGATTCAAGCAGTCCACACCAGCTATGAAGCCGTTCAACACTTTGTCTTCTTGGCAACCAATTGAGTCGCTGCCAACTCCAGTGGAAAAAGCGTCCTCTTTTGCTCTGCAGACTCTAATTAGGCAATTAGGCAATCATCGACTTCGGGAAATTTGTTAATTTGACTATTACAAAGCAATTGGTTGCTTCAGCTCTGCCAATTTATGTTGGCCTAGCAGTGCTTCAGCCTGGAAACCCGGCGTTCTACATACTCATTTGTTGTAATTTAATTTCGACTTTTCTCTGTGGACTATTCTCATTTAAAATTGTTTCTCATATTGACATACCCAAAATTGTTTGTATGTTTTTCCCGTTTGTCATTTGGTGAACTCCCAAAACGGTGCATAAAACAGTAAAGTGTAAGCAAGCCTATAGATACACCCCACTTTTAGTCAAAACTACAATTTGGGCCGACACCTGAAATTATCTAAAAATTAATAAACAATAAATAATAAAATTTCCAATTTACTTTTGCTATTGCTGACAAAACTAATAATTAATTTTTATTTGTGGCTTTCATTTTGTTACTGAAAATTTCGATCCCCGTTTTATCCATCGCCAATATTGACATCCAAATTAATGTCAAATTCCGTGCCTTTGTGTGTGTGGAAGAATTGAAGCCTTAATTGGCACTTCCCTCAAAGGCCGTGAAAATAAAATTGGTATCTATGGCGACTCTGAAAATAATGGCATATAAACACAAAAGCGACTGGACAATCGTCGGCGCTGACTCGATCCGACAGTCGCGCAAAAAGCGAGTCAAATTAATATGAATTTATTTGTTGTTTTAGTTACCTTTGGAGGTGCCCCTACGTTTTGCCAACGTTACATTTTGCCAACCCAGCAAAAATGTTACTTTTTGCAAACTCAGCAAAAATTTTGCCAACCCAGCAAAAATGGTACGTTTTGCCAACTCATCAAAATTCAAATTTCGATCAATTTCGAACCCCGGACTCGAATTCGAAGATTTTTCGATTTCAAAATTTTTTCGGATTCTTTTGGCCTTAAAAACATTCAAAAAATGCTCAAATTCATCCCACAGTTGGCAAAACGTAACGTTGACAAAACGTAATATTTTTGATGGGTTGGCAAAATGTAGGGTTACCACCTTTGGATGTCTTAATTGTTTTTGCTTTACACAATGATAGAAAATTGCAATTAATTATTTTCATTTTTCAGACAAATTTCACACAATGAATGAGAAAGAAGGTAAAAAATAATGCTACAACAATTAATTAAAAAGTGTAAAAACTTAATTTTAATTTGAAAAATGTTCGTTTTAAGAAAACATTTAGGATTTTAGCGATTAATAATTAAGAAGGAATTTTTATAAGTATTTTTGATTTATAATTTTTAGAATTTAATATTAATAATTTGGATGGTCGTGAATCGTCGCTCAGCGGAGATTCATCCGTTGGTCAGCGTCAGCAAGTCCGAGTACTTGGTGAGCCCCTCAGCGACCGCTCCTCGTCACTTTCCGAAGGCGACGAGCATCGACCGCGCACACTCGTCGACGCGGATGGTCGACGAGCAAATGTTGTTGAATATCAGGTGGTTGTTTAAAATGGAACAAAATTTTTAAACTATTTAAAGAAAACTTTTGAGTCTAAAAATATTATAAATAAAATTAATTTAAATTTTTGCATGCTTTAAATTTGCTTTTTTATTATTTTAAACTTTGCTAATTTCAGCCAGAAGTTGACTCCTTGCAGTTCTTTGAGGAACAGGAGCGCCAAATTGTGCAGCAACTTGCGCGTGAAACGCTTGTGAATGAGCATCACCAACAGGTGGAGGATGGCGTTGAGCAACGGCCATTGTTAGACGAGGACGACGTATGTTACTTTAAGATTTGCTCGAGAGTTAGAATTGGTTCTCGAGGTTCAGAAATTCTCTTGTATTTACCATTTCTCATCTCATAATTGTGATATTAACCTCTTGAGTTCAACCAATTACGATAGTAATTACTGTAGTTGAGCAAAACCTATTTAAGGATGAGCTGATGAGCAGGATTGAGGAGGCGGAAGAGAATGAGGAAGAGAATAGAGAGGAAGTGGAGGGCCAAAAGGGGGAGGAAGAGGAGGCAGAAGAGAATGAAGAGGAAGTGGAGGGCAAAAAGGAAGAAGAAGAGGAGACAGAAGAGAATGAGGAAGAGAATGGAGAGGAAGTGGAGGGCAAAAAGGAAGAAGAAGAGGAGACAAAAAGGAAGAAGAAGAGGAGACAGAAGAGAATGAGGAAGAGAATGGAGAGGAAGTGGAGGGCAAAAAGGAAGAAGAAGAGGAGGAAGAAGAAAGCGCTAGTTCCCGGCATAGCAATAAGGGTGCAATTTTTATTGGAAAAAAAGAAAATTCCAATTTGATTATTAAAAAATTGACAATTTAAACAACAACAGCAAGCAGGTTACCATAGCAACAAGGAAATTTAAGGCAAAACTGCAGCACTTTTGCTATATTATGGAGCAAAAACGTTTGGGATTTCTTTCAGTTTTTCATTAATATATTTAAACAATTATTAGCCGCGCAACAACCGCTGTCCAACTACAGCCCCGTCTCGGAGTCGGTGCAGAACAGAGAATTCCCCGGCACCGATTTCTTATCGCATTCTGAAGAGTTTAACGGACATCAAAAAATAAAATCGGCACAACCGTCCACTGAAGGCAATTTGGAATATTTTATTTAATAAAAGACATTTAACCGATCAATAAATAGAATTGATAGGCGGCACTTTTAAAAAAATGACAAAAATATAATAAAATAAATTAATTAGGTTATTCAATTGGCTATCCGACGGAACCACCGCCGGCCTATTCGTCCCCGCGCAACGAACGGCCAGGGACGTCAACAAGCAGAATGTTTTTAGGAGGTGCAATCAAAATGTATAGAGAGAGATTTAGCGGCCTTTTTTATTCAAACTTTATTAAGAAAAAATGTTTAAATTTTATTAGTATATTTTACCTAATTAAAAATCCAGAAAAAATATACACAAATTCGCCGGATTCAATCCGGATGTTTTTGAAAATTTCAAAATTTTCCCAGACCCCGACTTCCAAAATATTTTCAAAAGACTGACAATTTTTTCGAAAATCCTAAAATGCAGCCCTGTTAGTGCAAATATTTCAATTTAATGTAATTTAATTAATGGCAGGGCCCGCCCGATTTGCCGTCCCATCGCCATATGAAATGGCGACGGCGGCTGGAGACGTGCCCGAAGAAGATAAAGCCGATGCCGAAGAACATTTTGCAGGTGAGCGCACAAGCAGCGCGTCGAACATTCGCAATGCCATTGGAAACAGTTTGACATTTGCTGGTAAATTATCAATAACATTTTTTTAAAACAAAAAAATCAGACCAAATAAAAAAATAAAATTAAAATGTTTTCAGTGCGTTCATTTTTTCAGGAGGAATGGCCGCTGCAGTGTTAGTGTCGCCATCGGAAGATGATCCGCAACTTAAAACCTCAAAGTTCCCATCACCTCGGGCAAACTATGGTGTGGACTCACCCCGCGGGGACGGACATCGGCAAAATTCTGCGAGGGTTGTGCAGGGCGCCAGGACCGTGGCAGAACTACAGCAGAGAGGGCAAACGGCACGGGCACGGTCGGCCAAAGGCCGCAATGCAGAGCTGTCAGATCAGCAGCCAAAAGTAATTAAATGGCTTTACAGATCAGACATAACCGCTTTTTTAGTCCTCCGATATTCAGATTTTTAAAATCAAATTAAATTCAATTAAATTAATATTTTTAATTTATTCCATTATGATTAAGTAAAGAAATCTCAATTCAGGAAGAGAATGGCCTTCCACAATTTCCACTTTCTGCCGAGCTAAAGGCTCTGTTTGGCCACATCGAAGAATATGTGGCGGAACGCGTTGACATTGGCCCGACATGGAAACCCTTCCAAATTGACTACATTCCCGCGGTCGGCGATGTCGACCCGTTCATTAAAGTGCCGCGGCCTGACGATGTACGCGGCTGGGGGCAATGTTTTCAGTCCATCACTTTTAATGCCAGCTTTGAAAAGCACGAAAATCATGTTTTTAGGTCACAACGATCGTTTTCATCGACTTTTTTTAGCAACTATTTCATAGTTTTTTTATATTTAGTAGTTATTAGTTTAAAAAAACTATTAGGCCCTTTTCGGAAAATTCCTTATGAAAAACGCAATAAACCCGAAAAACCCTCTAAAGATCGATTTTTTCAAAAAACGCACTCCTAAAAATGGACTTTTTCAAATTCTCCATATTTTTTTTGACTAAATTGCTTTTGTTTGAAATTGTTATAACAAATGAATTTTGATTAATAAAGATAGCGAAAAAAATTTTTGAGCAGTTTACACCCCTAAATTTCGTACTTTTTAGAAACTATAAACCTAACTATTTAGAGATTTTTAGAAACTATAAATCCGGTCCTTACTCACAAATGCAAAAAGGTTCAATTTTTTTTTTTTTTTGTCTTGGTTAAAAGAACTTGAAGCGCGAATTAAATGGCCAGAAACGTATTCTGGTGCTTGTCTTGATTTAATTAATTTTTATTAAAAATAAATAAATTTTGTTGCATAAACATTCTCTCAGAACGACGTTCTTTTGTTGGGATTGGCTGTGCTCGACGAGCCGGCCACGCAACAGTCCGATTCGGCCATTGTCGACCTTCGACTTCATCAAATGGCCGGAAACAGCTCGGCCGATGTTCCCGTGAAGAAGCTGTCGCGGGCAGACAAAAATGCGCATCAAATTGTATTTATTATAAATACAATTTAACATAACGATGAGAGAATCGGGATTTGATCCCGTAACCCCAAAAAGCCAAAGACTTTTATCGAGTCGAGACCCGAGAGACTCTCAAGCATCACCAGATTTTAGAGATTTTAGGACCGTTGGGTTCAAAGTGTGAAGGAGCTGAGGCGGACGAAGGCACCGACGCGCGTAGTCTACGGAAAGCCAATGCCGTCTATTGAGGCACTGATGCAAGAATGGCCGTCCGAAGTTGAGCAAGAACTAAAGGACATAAAGGTAAAAAATAATTAAAAAAGGAACTTAAACGAAAATAAGCAAAAAGAAAATGTTGGATCTAATCATTCATGGTTTATGTAGGGGGAACGGATCGATCTTTAAACTAAAAAGGCCAAAATATGCACTGAAATGGTATTTTTTAGTGGAGGCCAAGCTAAACCGATTTTTCGGGACCGGTCCCGTCCAGTCTCTACTTTTAGGCATAAAAATTTGATTTTAATAACTAAATTTTTCTTTTCTCAAAAGATCATCAACAGATATAATTAATTGGCTTGTTTAGCTGTTGCTCAACGCCAATTTGGACGCAGATTTGGAAGACTTTGTGGATTTGTGTCTTGGCCTGGCCGACATTCCGGTGCACAAAAGTCGGCTCGAGTCGCTGCACGTTTTGTTCTCGCTGTACGCCGAGTTCCGCGCCTCACAACATTTCCGAAACATGGCGCTGGACCGCGAGACGGACGGCGCAGAACGGGCACCATCAACAAATATTGACCAATTCGTAGTGCCGGAATAGGACGAGAATTCAAAATGCATTTTTTAATCTGTTCAAGTTCTGTTCTCAAATTTTTAGTTAAAAAATTAAGCCAAAATTAAAAGACTGGACCGTATTTTAAATTGGTTTTGTTAAAAATTGTTTTAATTAATGAAGGATTTTGCGGCGGTGTCGATAGGCTTGAAATAATTCATAATTTAAAAAAATGAACATCGAAATAAAAACAAAAATTAGACTAAAGAAATGAGTTTTTTGCAAAACAAAAAAGGTATGGTTAGATACGGAAGGAAGTAAGACTTTCATTCACCCGTTTTAATAATGATTTGATGCTTAATCGATATTATATAATAAAAAATTAGCTTTTCTATTTATTGCTTTTTCATAAAAAAAATGTTTGAAACGTACATATGTATAAACAGATAGGTATGTAGCTGTATAAAATATAATATTGTGGAATAATCCAACGCACGTAATCATTTACCTACGCAAATCCGGCATGCTTCACCAGCAATAAACAACAGTTAATAATAATAATTATAAAACATAAAAATGCTAAATAAATTAGATCAATTAGCTTGTCTTTAAACATAAATATTATTTTCATTTACATTCGAAAAGCTCCAAGGCCCAAAAAAAGATGAAATTTTGGCTGTTTAATGCAAAGAATTTACCGTTTCTAGCACTGCTTTTTGGGTTAATGAATTCATCGGATGCTGCTCCAGGTAGTATCAAAAGCATTTTAAAGTTTAATAGAAAATTGTTAAAATTTTCAAGCAGAACAATTCGTTGAAGTTCAACCACAATCTCGGAATGTGAGCTCGCCAAATTCATTGCCAAATCATAATTCATCTGCATCGCTTTTGACCCCGGAGGCATTACCAATCAATTCAGAAGAACCAAGTACGGCTTCATCGTCAAAAGCATCGTCAATCAACAATGGTATGAAAAATGAATTTTCAACCCCGGGGCATTCATTACCAATCAATTCAGAAGAACCAAATACGCCTTCATCTCCAAAAGCATCGCCAAGCAGTTCGGAACGGTCAGTTGTACTAGCATTTTCAACGCCGGAAGCATTGTCACGACTAAACTCCGCACAAACGATGGCAACTCAATTTTTCACACCGGCGGGATCGTCAAGAAATTCTGACCAACCAATTGGAACTCACACTGAAATTCGGTCGATTGCTTCGCCGGAGGCGGCACAGAAAAATCCAAAGGCTAGCAATCGGTGCCGTTGTTGTTGTTTTTGATGAGACTCCCTTTGACCCATTTAAAAAGATGATGATGTTACTGTGATTTGTTTATGCCAAGGCATTCTGTAATACCAAAATGTTCGATTGTGTCGTTTGTTAATCATATTCTTACATTACTTATTTAAAAAACCGAGACTAACGAACAAAAAAAAGATTAGTAAAAAACCGGGCCGTAATGGCTCCCGGATCAAAAAATTTTTTTGGTTTTGACACGTATAGGTACTTTGTTGCAAGCATAGAAAAAGGGAAATAAATAAATAAAATTATTTATATTTATAAGTTTAATTATACCTATTAAAGCATTTTCGTCCAAACACACTAATAAATCAATCATTCAATTGGTTAGGGCGAAGAGATTTATTAAAATCTCGGATGGGAAACCACGCGAGCCATAAGTGAATCATCCAAATCTTTTGTGTGTAATAACATCGCTTGCCATGGCATTCTTCCATAAGAATATTTTATCGGAATTTTTCTATTCCGATTAACAAAAAATGTATGGAAGCTGGCAAGGGGTCGGGAGTCCGTCGAATCCCGAAATTGATAATTAATTTATTTTACTTCCTGCAGGACCTCTCACCCAAAATGTCATTGCTCTTCGTCATTGGCTTTTCCTGCTCCAACAGCTTCCGATGGTTTAGAGCAGAGTTTGACCCAACCCCGGCTTCTCCGCCCCCGAATGGGCGGACGCGGCTGAAGCTATTTTGGCAAATTTAATAACTTCAATAATGTAAAATGTGGATAGTATGTAATAATGAAGGTTCCGAACATCTCAGAATATAACGCAGAAGAACTGTGCCGTGCCATTGAGGGCACTTCGTTCCACGAGCAACGGGCTGCCGGCGATGGGTGTTACAAGGGTCAAAGGCGAGTAACGGCGTGAACCCGGTAGAGAGTACTGTTCCATTAACCGATTATTTACGAAAAAAAGCGAATTAATTCATTTGTGCAAATCATAACGCCAAAATCATTTAAACAAATTAACAGACAACTCTAATGACGCGGCAGACAGAGTGATGTTAGACATCCTATCCCCGCCATTGAATATTACTAAATTTTTGAGGCCATGTAACACAGCTCAGAGGTTGTATTTCGTGACCAAATTTTGCAGATATGCTTTTAGCATCCCCAGCTTACTCTAACCGAAAGTTGGTGGAGTTTGGAGAATTTTGAAAAAAAAAAAGATTTTGAAAAATATCAAAATTTCATGAAATTTTTAATTTTGGTTAATTTTAATGGGCCAAAATGTGAGTTTTTTGACCTTTAATTATTTCGTGCATTTTCATTGCGCGGTCTTGCGCTGATTCTTTACGTTTTCGTCGCCTTTCCTCCCTTTTTAATGCCCCAAATTTGTGATTTTCGCTCATTTTATTGAAAATTTTATTTTTTTCAACTTGTTTGCTAAAAAATGTTAAGAAAAATTTTGATTTGAGCTTAAAGATTTTGCTTTTGGGTAGACCATTTAGTTGGTAGGCTCTGTGCAAAAAATCAGGAAAATCTGCACATTTAAAAAAAATTCCCCACATACGAAGCGCGCCCAACTCAATTTTCAGTGTAACTTCTTATTTTAATATGACAGAACGCCAAAGATTTATTATTACCAAAATTTCGTTCAAACAATAATTCGCTTTTTTTCGTAAATAATCGGTTAATGGTTCGTGTATCGTCGGTGTTCAGCCTCACAGTACGATAAGAATTCTGAGACAACATTTACTTAAATAAAAAGTGGTAATTTCTGTATAAAAAGAAAGCTTTGAATGAAAAATTTAGAAAATTTTTTGGCACTTTCGACTTTGGCGACGCATTCAGGATTTCCACAAAATGGCATTGGTAAAAAAACATTTTGGGTTTTTTTTATTTTTGCCAACCACCCTCTTTCAAAAAAAATTGTTTAAGACGCTGCCCCGGCCTTTAGTTTCGCTCAGAAAAATATACTCCGCTTAATGACTTTTTTACATTTCTTGAACACATTTTTATGAATTCCGGGCCCGGTCCGGGTCTGTTTGAGCTGAGAGAATCCGGGTACCGGGGCCCGGCTTTTTTAAAATTCCGATCTCTAGTTGTAAATTACGGTCGGATGGTTCTTTAGTTGAAAATATAATTTATTTGAAAACTTATGCCACTTTTCCAAAAGCACAGCGGAGTTTTCATGGGCAAACCAATGAGAAAGATGAAAAATTTCAAGAAATTTTGAGCGTTTTTAATTAACGATTCCAGCCTTTACCATCCCTTGAAAAAAAAGAAAACTTCCCGAATTTGAATTGCTCGGACCAGAAGGTCTGTTAGCCATGAACACGGTGGACCTTTCATTACCTTTTGTTTTGTCTGAAGTCAGAAAAAAAATGTTGAAAATTGCATGTGCTTATTGTGTTAAGTGGACTCGTTCTATACGGGTACTGTAAATTTTGCATTAACAATTTTGGCAACAGTGGTGCTAATTTAACCCAGTTTGGAATGTTTGTCAGAGTCAGAGATAGACTTTGCTTGGAGGAGAAACACTGGGAAATGGCAGTTGATGAGATTTTCGGGCCTCACCTGTGAATGGGATCCGTGGGAAAGGCTCTCGACGAAGAACTGGATTATATTGAATTTGACCAGAATTGGCTTACCGTAACCGGCATTGGATTACCTAACTTAGGATCATCAGTTACCGTATGCCAACGCCCGTCTAATGTTTTGGTTACCAAATGCCAAAGTCTGTTTTTGTGGTTTTCAGGAGCTTTGCCGCCTTTGGATTAAAACGACGAGTTTTTCGTACATATCTCGTCAAATCAAATCAGCAGAAAAAATAGTTATTAAATGACTAAAAAAAGTCGTAATTTCATTTTAATAAAAAATGTCAAATTTGTTGTGAGACCGAAGCCCCGGCATCCGATTCTTTTCGGATACGTTCCATCTCGCGCTCTTCATTTTCTTTCGCATTGTACCACACCAAACATTTGCCACAATTTTCGCATCGACCAAGCAAACGAGGAGGAAAAAAACATCTGTGAATTGATAGTTTTTGATTACGTACTTTCTTTTTATATTAATTAATACAAACTCGCAAAAATGGTTATGTGGAACATCTGTCGTCCAGCAAATGGAACAAACTGAAGCACCGCACGTGCACGTCACCTGCACAATGATGCAGTTATGGCATTTGTTTCAAAATTTAATTAAAAGAAAAAGCCCTAAAAGGCGGCCCAAGGATCGGTCCAAAACGATTTTGGCACCTAAAAACAGTCGAAATTGCACCATTTTTGAGGGAACGCAATTCCGGATTTTTTCGATTTTCAGCAGTTTAATCCGTAATTAGTCATCCCAGCTCAAATAGAACTGTATTTTTTTAAATTTAGTATAAATCAAAAAATTGTAGAAACTTGAGCAAAAAGCTCAGAAAGTGAACGACTTTTTTCAACTTATTTCGAACGATTTCCGTAAAAGTTTAAGCCAGAGAATGAATGTATTTACATGATTACATCCGCTGCGTTTTATAAATGAACTTTTGCATTCGTGACATTTGTGAACAGCAACTGCAGTTAAGAGTTCATCACTAAATTACTTTAATTAATAATAATAATAATTATGCATCGATAATCGCAATTTTATTTACGCACAGATTGTGTTGACGCTGTTGACGCTTTTGTTTGGTAGCAAATTGTTCGCAAGAGATGCCGTTGTGCTCGTCCACCCACGCCTCGTTGCATTTACGACAGAATTTGCTCGTGCACTCCGGACAACAAAAAATAAGTTGCTCTTCAGGCGATATTCCCATCTCGACGGCACAGTTACACTTGCGGCATCTTAATTAAAATTTAAATGTAAAAACATATTTTTGTAGCCAAATAATCCAATCGATGCTCTTTCGTTAGCGATGAATTAGGCGACATGAAAGGTTATCTATCGGTTGGAGTCTTTTGGTGGAGTGTTTATGGCAAATTGAGGCGTTTAAATGTTGGCATTGGCACCACTAAAACAATACATACCGCTCCAGGAAGCTCAGTTTGGACTGCGAAACAATTAATTCCGCACACCGATCCTCCAACGATCGCGTCAATTTGGAAGGGACGAAAGCGCGGATCTCTTCTAAATGAACAAATAAATAAATATCTTTATTTTTATATAATAACCGGAGAGCAGATTTTGAGAGCTTTTTGTGTGTGTTTTGTTTGTTGCGAATATGTTATCGTGAGAGAAACCCAAAAATAGCATTGAATTAGAGAGACTTTTGTCAATTGAATCAATTTTTGGCGTTTTTGATACATAATATATTTTCACTTTTTAATCCATATTGCATTTTTAATAAAAATTTTACGAAAGCAATAAAATTGAAAATCATTAAAATTTAAAAAAAATTTGAATTGCCACATTAATGAAAAAACTTTAAAAACATATTATCTTTTTAAATGGGCAGAAAAGTCATAAAAATTTAAAATTTGGCAGAAAAATCACAAAAACCAGTTTATTAATATTTTGGGTTTTTTCCCATATTTTTATTTTAATCAATCGTTGTAAAGTCATACGCCATGTTATTGGATTATTGCACTTTGGCACCATGCATCTCAGTCCAAGTCCGCCCTTTGCGAAAGGCATTTCCTGATGAGCTGTGTTCGTGTACTGCTCCAAGCACTGACTGCAGAAGGCGTGCGTTGTTTCTTGATGAATTTCGCCTATTTATGGTACAATTTTTTTTAAATTTAAATTTATTTAAAATAGCCTAAAGCCGTTTTAAATGACAGACAACCACCGTCGTCTGCTCTGTGCCTTTTATCTCCTCTACCCACCACTTTTGTTGTTGGCATTGGCATTGTCCTCCTCGCCGCTGTTCCCTTCACTTTGTACTCGCATTGAACGGTCGCAGAAGCAAAGTTGCTCTAACGGCACGCCATCCCAACAAACTTTGCACTTTAACAAATTGTCCTCCATACTTTCTGGAATAATATTCAACAAATAGCACTTTTAATGTACATATTACATATAAATAACTTGCCATTTTCGGATTCAGGACAATCGTAAAAATAATCTGAACCGGACTCTTCGCTAAACTGATCGCGACTGTCGAAGAACTTATCTAATTTGTAAGCGTTGGTTTCGTTAATTATGACGATAAAACAAACAATTTAATTTACGTTTTTTAAATTTTATTTTGTTTTTTGCTTTTCGCAGCATCGTTTTCATTTTGCCTTTTATGCCGGAATTGACTGAAATTAGCAGTAAAACAGTGATTTAAATTTAAACCAACCTTGTTGAAGCATTGCCAACAAAATGATAGTAATCAACAATTGAGTAATAATTATTTTCTTCATTTTAATTGTTAATGATTAGGGCTGGGATAAAAAAAGAATTTATTGTAAAGAATTTTAAATTATTCTCGTCGTTTCTATATTATAAAAAAACTATGAAGATAAAATGTGTATTTATTTAATAGTAAAAGCCACGAAGGCAAAGGACGTCATCAGCGCCTAACCGGAAATTCAAAAAATATTTACATTAAATCTATGAAAAAAACAATAAATTGCATTTCAGCAAAGAATTTGTACAATTAATTATATTCTGTGTTAGTTGGGAACCAAAAAGAAATTTGGATTGTAACTTTCTGCAACCTAAACATTCGATACCAAATGAAAGTTTGTCACATTTTTGACCAAAAAAGTCAATTTTTAGGGGCACCTTTTTCAAAAATGTGGTCAGTCGATCGGTTTTATTCAATTTTTGTTAAGGAATTTTGAGAAAAAGGCCAAAATATTTTTTTGCTGTGACCTAAAAACATGATTTTTGTGCTTTTGAGAGCAAAGCGCGTTCAGGAAAAAATAGTGGTAATTCCCGGCGGTGTTTGGTCGTTTCGTAAAATCTGCCACTATTTTAATATATAAAAATTTGTTTGCCAACAATATAACTGACAAATAAATTGAAAGCGCCGCACAATAATTTATTCACCTATTATTATCCTGTCTCTTATACACATCTAGATGTGTATAAGAGACAGCTTGTACTCCTTGCGCTCGGCGGAACTTGCATGCTGATCAGTCTGATGCTGTTTGTAATGTTGGAGTCGGAAATGAGGCATAGGGAGGGGGAAG